>OX392472.1:12427500-13027500 GCA_947623365.1 Achlya flavicornis | reverse complement strand
CTACGAATATGCGAACAAAGCACCTAATATACTGACGTCAATACAAGCCGTTATAAACAACAATATAGATATCCAGGCGTATATTATTTGTTTTATATATTCCCATCTCTATTTTTGATTGACTATAAAATTGCTTACGTCACAACATCTAACTACCTCTTTAACTACCGGCATCAAATTTAGCAGCTTAGGTAGCATTTATTTAGTCCAATGGCAATTATCTAAGGTAGAGTGTATATGTGATGGACATGTCAACTTAATGGATATTAATCAAAATGATATAACACATGCGTGTGATGACGATGTCATTTAGTTTAGGCTAGAGTGAATTAACCTTAAACAAGAGCAAGAGCAAGCTGTCCGCTACAAAGCCCTTGCTGTCCCGCCAACGGCCGCCTGGTGCTGGCTGGCAATGCAGACGATTACGACACACTTCTACTACGATAATTCTATTTCGATTATTACCTTCGCCCGTTTATTTGTAGATGACGAATAGTCTTACGACTATGTTCTGTAAGTACGCGGAGTACATTATATTTGATATCAAAATATATTCTCGTGCGTGCGCCGGCTCTCGTTACATTATCTAGGAATTTTAAAAGCTTGTTTCAGTACTCCGCACCTCGTGGCAAGCCGTGGGTTGTAGCTGATTCACCGTAGGTTCCGTTCAATATTTTATGAACAACAACACTTAATGTTAATTTAATGCCTAAATATGTTTCAGAAACGCAAACACTGTCAAGATATATAAAGTGCTGAAATTGTGTATATAATAAAGTATTTGAGGTACACCGTAACTTATTTTACAATTAGTTTGAAATTTAATTGTTTAATTTATAATGGAAATAAAGATGTAAATAGTGACATTTGGACACAAACTGTACATAAGTAATAACAACAAGGGAAGTAAATAGGTAGGTAGGTATAGGTACACTATCTAATAGGCTGATAGATTTGTCTAATATAATTATGGGCCATTAATTCTATCTGAACATTAAATAGCATAAAATTATGACGTAAAACTAAAAATGTTCGATAGCGTATTAATTGATGGTCTATAAAATATTGTAATAGTACGCTCGAACTAGAGTGATTTTTAATCGCTCGTTAAATTCCTGCTTTTATGACTACCGAGTAGGTATCGAAAGCTGCCAATTGTAAATTCTAACTAAATCATACTTCACACCAACCAATCTTGATATTAGTAAAAATTTGTAATGGCAAAAAGAAAACACTGAAATAGTTTGACAAATTATCAATTGAGGATACATAAAACATTTTGTGCGCGTCGTCACAAAATTGGCCTTTGATGTACGTTATTTATGACATTATAAAGTCTTGTATTTAAGTATGTATTACCTGGCGTGGGTTCGAGTCTTTTTAATCGACGAAATATTAATGTTATGTAATCGTAGTTCCCTTCCGTTTTGTTTTCGGTAACTTTTCCCACATGCACAATTGTTATTACTCATTAGTCTTGTTTCAAACATGTTTTACAAACTCGCAGTTTGTGTCGATTACATCGTAATTGCAAACGTAAAATACTATTTAATTCGTTTTCATTCCAGCCTCTAAAATAGATGTTAACATTGGCATTCAGCGTATGTGTTTTTCTATTTTCACTCTCTAAATATATTCGGAGTGTTCAACGCAAGGTTGACATTTCTGCTCGCCGTTGAATCAATGTAGTAAATTCACTTTTTAACAGTCACTGTTAGTTGTTAGGTAAAGTATTTTATATAAGACAGGTGCAATGTAATGTATTTAACCCAAAATAACCTTTATTGCTATGACAACGCATCCATAACTCTGTCTTGAATGCTTATACAGGAGTCATTTACCTACATAAGAATGCTTCTTGCGATTTTGGCATTGGTTATACCTAAGTAATAAAAAGTAATATGTTTATTTATAAACTAAATGATTCGGATTCTCTTACAAGTCTTTACACTCATATAATTTAAAAAGAAACAATTACTTAATTGCTAAGAATCTTTAATCTGGATTTTTTACATTTGACTGCATATCTCGAACCGCCGAAAACTGTTTTACAGTTTGGCAGAAACTTTATGTAAAACTTGTGAATTCATTGTAAAAAAAAAAAAAAAATCCAATTAACAAAGATGTATAATCTCATTTTACGACAGGAACAATAGCTACACTTGAAACCAAATCAGAATAAGTATACAGGTTTATTTATCCAAACCATCCAAACAATGCAGCAATCACAAATGAAAATGGATAGCTGTCGTAGATGAAACATGGATAAACATTGATATAACAAATTGTCATGCACAGGCGACCCGTTACTTTACCATATAATGCTGATGTATTGTCAAACAAGCAAAATCAACACTTAAAACCTCTTGGCTTGCTGTTAGTACTGGTTATTCGATCAGCAGACATTATTATCGAAAAACGCACATGAACAGCGGATATGATGAAATCTTGCGTGCATTGAAGTAGCTCAAGAAGGTATGGTATCTATAGCACGTTTTGTGAATATCTGGAGTGGATACGTCAATATAATGACGAACTGACGTACAACTGTTACTACTGAAACGAACCACACTAAAGACGTTACGTTATAGAAACAAGTAGGTATATGTATGTGCCTAAACATCCTACTACAATTTTATTCCTTAGCAAAACGTAAATATTAATTACAAGCTATTACATCCGCGCTCCCGGGATACATTTTACCCTTTGAAATGTAAATGAAATTATTTATTTATGACCATTAGATTGAAAAAGCTTCATTTAATTAATAATACATAAAAAAATTGAATTATGGTTGCTTTCAAATTTTATTAAAAAAGTCGAATAACCACTTCAATTAATTAAAACTATAAAAAGAGGTCCTAAATATATTTACTGAATACTACTAAAATAGTACAAAACACAAAAAGAAAACGGACATGGCCTTTCCAGGGTTTTATCATTAATTATTTATCGTGTGTACCATTTATTTATCAACCAAAAGTTAATTCAGTGATCATTTGAATTTATTACTGTTTAATGCACCTAGTTCATCTGGTAGTTTATTATATAAACCACGAAAAATATACTGTCGTGTAAAAGTTTTGATTTTGAGGGGAAGTGTCGCAGTTGATTTTCACGACGTCCTCTGGCAGCATATTTGACAAATATACTCACCGGCATTGAATTTGGCCCAAGCTCGGAATTTCAGACGAAATAGGTGTTTCCGCAAAGATTTTCTCTTCTTTAATGTAGATTCAAGTTCAATTCGGTATTATTTAAATATAAAAACCGGCCAAGTGAGAGTCAGACTCACGCACCGAGGGTTCCGTACTAACCTGTAGGTATATAAGTAAATGGTAGTATAGACCTGAGTATTTGATATTAATTTCAATTTATGACGTATTAAAAAAAAACTACTTACTAGATCTCGTTCAAACCAATTTTCGGTGGAAGTTTGCACCGTAATGTACATCATATATTTTTTATAGATTTATCATTCTCTTATTTTAGAAGTTACAGGGGGGGGGGGACACACATTTTACCACTTTGGAAGTGTCTCTCGCGCAAACTATTCAGTTTAGAATAAAATGATATTAGAAACCTCAATATCATTTTTGAAGACCTATCCATAGACACCCCACACTTATGGGTTTGATGAAAAAAAAATTTTTGAGTTTCAGTTCTAAGTATGGGGAACCCCCAAAATTTATTGCTTTTTTCTATTTTTGTGTGAAAATTAGATTAATTTTTATATGAAGATAGTATTTTTTATCTTCTTTATATTTCAACTCTTGAATCTATGTATATACAGAGCGAGAAATGTCATCGAAGTTATATCAAAACAATTGTGCCGATTCTGTTGTAAATCGCACTACACTAATTTTAGTCACATCACATCTCTTTCTTTCTTACTCCCAGGATATTTATTTGTGTATAGGATTTCAGAATGTCATCAGCAAATAGTATAAAACAAACAAAAGAGTACGTAGATAGTTAAGTACCTAATAAAAGCCATGTTAATGCCGCTGCTAAGCACTCACGGTATGATAATTTAGAAAGCTCTAGTGAAGTTACAAACGGGGCTCATAGTCTCATACACAGCATACATAGTAGTGACAAGTTACATAGTTTAGTTTGTTTATTTATTTATTTCATTTATTGAAAAAGGATAGAACATATTTTGCCGTCTTCATTTGCGTCTAACCGTGACAGATGGCGACTAAAATTTATACTGAAAACGAGCGTTGGACTAATTTGACAGGACTACATTTATTACATCCCTTTCTTAAGTTCTTTGTTAGAAAGAGAGAATCAGCACCATTATAAAAGGTGGAGATTTCGAGATGGCATATTTTCGAAACCTATGTTGGGTTAGTCATGCTGAACAACTTTTACTATAGAACCGAAAGTAAATTCTCAAACTAAATATAAATAACTTTATCTAAATTATAATAAACTAAAAACTAAAATTAAAAAATAAGAAAATTACAACCTAGGTACAAAATAATTTAATTTAACATTTTTTTAACAACTCAAATTGCAATTATTAACGTTTCCAAATTTAAAATGATAAAGCCGTCTGCAAGCTAACTCGTATAGCTAGCACGATATCAAATGCAGTGCAAAAAGCTAATATTAAAGTAGAGAAAGTCTTTGCTGAAAACACCTCTTTTGTTTGAAATTTCGAACATGAGCCAAACTCAATGCCGATGAGTGTAGTTGTTGATTTGCCATAGCAAACATACATACTTCACTTACATACTTCACTTACATAGAGTCCGGATAATATTAAAAGGTGAAATTGCTAAAAATGTTCTCGGCATAAGTTAATCTGATTCAAGTCACGTAACGTATATAGCTCTAATGCACTATTTTTGTGCTCAGAAGGCGTGTTTCTTATTTGAAGAATTACCCCTAAATCGATGCCGTATCTCAATACAGATGCAACATAACCATGATGTACTGTTAGTAGCGACCGTTTATTTTAAAGGCTCTTTGAGCTGTAGACCTCGCGAGTCTAGTCTAGAGTCTATAATAATATTTTGAATTCCCGACCTCAGACCGAATCGACAAAAATCCATATAATTACCGAATTTGCTCACAAAATTTCACGAGAATCGGTTGAGAAATGCGACGAATGAATGTTGTAGAGAACAGCCGGACATCTGGACAGACAACCGAAAGCATTTATGCATGATTTTTGCCCAAGCTGAAACAGAGACGCTTCGCTCGCGCTACGCGCTTGCTCGGTCAATTATGTTTGTATAGAGCGAAAGATCCTGAGAAAGAGTACCTGAATGTGAAAATCCCATGTCATTTTATTATTAATCTATCGTCCCATTAATTTGATAGCAACAATTTCATGAATAATTTTACCTAAATAGTTACCCCCTTACTCATAAAGCGCTATTTAACTAATATACTGATTCAATGGTCACGTAAATAATGTCACATTATTTGACAATGACAATAGAGTAACGTTATTTACGTGACCCTTTAAACAGTATATTAGTAAAATAACGTTTTATGAGTAAGGGGTTTAATGTTTATGTCCAATTCATAATTATGCTGTTGTTTAAAGTTTATTATTTAAGTTTTCTCCAAATTAACATTTAAATTGTTATTCCCAATTATATTATAGATAGTATAGTAGTATTTCATTTAAGTAATTTTAAGAATTAGAATGTCCAGTATCAACAAATAAAATAGTGATATCATCAGCAAATAGTGTCATTGCATGCTCAGTAACCTCAGCTAATAAATCGGTGATATAGATTAAAAATAATAGTGGACCAAGTACGCTGCCCTGGGGTACACCGTTATTTATTTTAGTCTTAACGTTATACCTTTAATATAAAATATAATATAAAAATTAATAAACATTCAATTTTTGCAAATTGTTGGAAATTAACCAAAGTCAATGTCGTCAATTGAATGGCAAAAAAGGAAACCATGAGGATGGTTTAATTTTTTTATGCAAATATAAAAAAATTATACCAATGACACGAATCACACAATCACAGCGATTTGGCATGCCATCAAAATCACTTTGAGGAATTGCAGCCCACGTTCTTACTTACAAGTCAAAAAATTGTGGTGGGATATACACAGCAACCATACTCGGCAGAGCTCTTCTTTGGAACATATCCCATGCGTGGTCTTGGGATTTCAATTGGGTTGAGGTCTGGCGATTGAGCAGGCCACGGCAGAACGTTGATGCGAGCTTCGGCATGTGCAGAGTGCGTGTTACGACTCTAGCCGTGTGTGCATTAGTCGAAACGAATCACCCAATCGGCGTCGCATAGGGATGATCACGTCTGAAACAATCCTCTCCGCATAAATCGGAGCATTGAGGTTGCCCTTGATCCAAATGAGATCGAATCTTCCACCGATCCAAATACCGGCTCAAACCATTAATTGTTCACCCTCTGAATGAACTTCCTGACAACATTTCGGACGGGCCAGACGGCGCGGTTGGTTAAAACTCTGGTCAAGATTCCACCTATCGCGCCGCTGGTCGTGGGTTCGATTCCCACACAGGACATGCATTTGTGTGCATGTCCTGAGTCTGGTTGTAATTATGTATATTAAGTATGTATTTACAAACAAAAAGTAGTATATGTATTATATCAGTTATCTGGTTTCCATAGTACAAGCTCTGCTTAGTTTGGGATCAGGTGACCGTGTGTGAGGAATTTCCCAGGATATTTATTATTATTATTTCAAACCGTCTTGACGTCCAGAGGTTCGCCAAACTCGAGTACCTACGTCTTGTATCCGGCCTCATACCGAAATGAGATTCATCGGAAAAGCAAATACAATGCCAGTCTTCTTTCTCCCAATTCATGTGTTCGCGAGCCCATTGTTAACGGGCCCTAAGATGGCGGGGTGCTCTTTCGGTGCAAGTAAATGGTGCTAGGTGGAACTCATAGCGGCCTTCGGGAACACAGACCCCCTTCACTTAAACTATTTCGAATGGTTTGTTCGCTTATTAGCAAGCCTGAAGAGCTGTGGAGCCTCGAAGCCAACATCATGGCGGTAATGGTACGATTCCGTCGAACAGTATTTTGAATGTACCGGTCCTGTCTGCGAGTGGTAATGCGAGATGGTCCTCCATGACACTCGGCCACGCTGCCTGGGATACGATAGCGTGTCCATAGGCTTGCTTGTTGCTTATGACGCTCTGTGTAGTTTCAAGAGCGACCACGGGCCCGTTTTGATAGCAAATATACCTACATCAACGTGTTAAAAAGAGACAAATATATTGAGACAAGAAGAGACACCCCATCTCAAGTTAAGAACTTGGAAAGGAAAAGAGAAATGGCGGAATTTCATGTTGGGAGAAACAAGTAAGAAAATGTAAATTACTTCGTGACGGTTTTTCTTTTTGCTCTCCTACTATAGAAGACCCAAATTATCAGCATCCATTTAGCGAAGCTGTTGTAAACCTCGCCAAGTCGATGTTTTAAATGAAGCGCTTAAACATCAATATTGACACAAGGCTTCTTTATTAGCATCGAGAAGAGCTCCTACGGACTTGGTAAAGACTATCATCAGATATAGTAACTATAAGCACATATAACTATTCTTATAAGTTCAAATACTTAGGTATATGTTCATTAATTACATGACATCAACAAATTACTCTTCTAACGACTTTATAGTACTTTTATCAAATTTCTCATAACCTTGACCTTCTTACAGAACCTTGAAAATTGGACTAATAGGTCTAAAAGCCTCAAATGGAAAACATTACTCATGTTATTATTTACATTATCTTTTATAATTTAATAACTTGCTTCTTGTGTGAAAAGTCACTTTTCATAGGATAATGTCGCGCCTAGATTCACAATGGAAAATTATTGAGTCTCATTGATCAGTGTCGGAGGGCAGTTTATCTTTGCCAATAGTGCGACATGTAACAAACAAAACAGCAATGTCGTCTTGTCTGGCAAGCTCCAATTGTATGTCGACTGCCGGCCCAAACGATCGCTTTGAACAATTTAATTGTAAATCTTATACTGATGATACAGCCTGAGGCAAAGGAAGCAAGAAAATCACGTCATATGATTTCATGAAAGTAAAATAAAATAAACTTTTTTTTTTTGTAATATGTAACAAAGGGCTTCTACAATTCCACAAGGATAGGTTATTATTTTCAATCTAACACAAGTCAACATTTCAGTAAGTAATTTTAACTATAGTACCTACAATACGTAGGTACCGATAGCACGATAGTGTCAAAGGCAATGCTGCAATGCGTAACGCAAGTTAAACCTCAAATGCAAAAAGGAAACAAGTAAGGCAAAAGAAAAAGAAAACATTTGAATAGTCGTAAACAGACATCAGCACACATCAAGCCGCGAGCTCGAGCCGGGCACCACCCGCTATAAAAAGATCATCATAGGATGGCCTGAGACGCGCGACATGCAACCCTGGAAAGCGACTCGACTGTGCCATCGAGTACTGTTGCCAAAATAATTAAAGAAATATCCGACGGTGTCCCTCCACCGCGCCCGCGCCGCTCTAAAACCGTCGCTCTTCGCCCGGGAGTCGCTACTCGGGGCGCGGTGGGAAAACATCTCCCGCGCCACTCTTATTTCTTCTTTCCTTCTCGACGCTGTCGAAAAAATATTTCAGTAAGTTCCATAATACACTATAAAAACGAAACGACCGTGAGTGTAGTAACCTCAAGTGTAAATTAAGTGCCATAACAGTTTTTTTACGGAAGTTAGTGTTTATAAATAAGTGATAAAGTGTTACATAATGCGAAGTAAATTTCCCGAATTTTAAAAATACCGCATTTTGTAGGCGCCTTTGGCACCAAAATAGCTTTGAGTCACGTGGTACAATATCAACCTATAGCATAGCTCCACATTTATGTTTAATCATAAATATATTAATCTTTTAAATCAAATAAATCTTAACTCAATTTTATTTTATTTCCTTTTCTATCTTATTATTAAAATTACGTAATTTTTATTTAACTTATCAAAAGAAAAATCTTAAAAGATTCCTCTTTGATAATATTAATAACCCATCGACATAACAGGTGGCGCTGTAATCGACTACTTTTACTACGTCAGTTTGTGAAATAATGACGGCTGGATTGGATACGTGTTCGTGTCGTTTATGATATTTACGAGAAAAAGTATTAGATTAGTACAAATTCAGTTGTAAATTAGAATAATAAAAGTTGAAAGTTTACAATTAAGTGAATTATTATCCAAGACAATTTTTTCCCATGTATTGAAAAACATTGGTGAGTGGTGCAGGCAGTGGTCAAACGGTGCTTGTGATATAGCAAATAGCTCGTTAAAACTAATAATCCTGGTGTTCTACTAAATTCTGCAATATTTTGTTGAGATTTATTAGTTCAAAATCACCAATCTGTAGAAATATAGTTTTATCCAATATCGAGAGTTCGAGAATACAAATGGGTCAATTTCATTTCTGATAAAAAAAACGTGTACCTTTGCTGTAAAAAATATAATAGAAAAGAATCATAATGACGCGTTTTTATATCATAAAGGATAAAAATATAATATTCTTGACTGTTGAAGCAACATAACCTCAAAGATTGTTGGATGATGATGACTCGTCATTTCTAACCTATATTGTTTTTATCTTGTAGAACTGACGGCAACATAGTAATTCCACCATGGAGGACGCTCACTCGAAATCCGTGGACGAAGTCTTAGGATATTTTGGCACAGACCAAGACAAAGGCCTTAGTGCAGACCAAGTTAAAAGGAACCAAGATAAATATGGGCCAAATGGTAAGTGATTTTGTTAAATAATTTTGGTTCTCAATATCCTTAAAAAGTGTACCTTTCAGGAACACAATTTTGTTCAAAAAACTAGTCGGAACAGGATGCAAAACAAGTCTCAAGTAATATTACTTTTATAAGCATTTATTTTCAGTACTTGGGGTACAATTCTCTTTCAATTATAGATTCAAAACTTCTATACAATTATGTGTACAGTTACAAATTAGCAGTACATATGTAAATCATATCTTCGTTGATTACCATTGCTGCATTCTTCATCAAAAGACATCTTAATAATAATTTATGTTAATCTTTATTGAATAATGCCTTTGTTATTTGTCAATGTGCTGTAAAGGTGACTGCAAATATTAATCTATGTGCTAAAAAGAAACAGGTTTGAGGATACACCAGTATTAACCAATTTGATCACAACTGGGATGTACATACCATAACTATGAAAAAAATATAATTCTGGAAACTTCTATTTCAAGTTTATTACTATTTTATTTTAGGGCTGTATTTGACCACAATAACAACATTGTTAGTGATGATGTGGCCGAAGGTGGTAATCTTACAAAGCCTTTAGTATAGGGAAGCAAGAGATTTTAAACAAAACTAGTCCTAACAGGAACTAAACCATTAGCATCATTATATCACATACATCATTCTACAAAACTACAATATTGTAGTTTTTTTGTCTGGCTGGTATACCTACCTAAATATTATAAAGAACTATTAATATTATGTAGTGATTAGAAACGGTTTAGCAGTCGGCAAAAAAGAATTCTATAGAAATTTTTATATGTAGTTATTCTACCAAGAAATATGACTGCATGTTTTTGCCCAAACTTATACAACAACAATATAACAATATCAAAGTGGGTCAGAAAACCGTGAAGAATACTAATTCTCCAATAAGAGACCAAATTCAATAAAAGCATATATTCAAGTATTTAAAATACAATGCTAGTTAAATTAAAATTGTAGAGCACAATGTGAATGAATCTAAGAATTTTTATAATCTAGTGTTGTCATTTCGCCATGATTTAAATATTTTATACCTAGAAAAAACTTTCAAGGTTATAACTTAAGGAAATTTAAACCCATTTACTGAAGAATAAATTAGATTAAATATCAAAGCTGCTTACTGCAGCAATCAAAGGTACCTATAATGTTATTTATGAAAATGGAATAATTTGTTTAATCACCAAAAATATTTAAGGGATAATTTATTTAAAAAAGAATGTTCTCACAGTCATGGTTACTTGAAAGTTTGCCAGCTGGACAGTGTTGACCATGAATCATACTGTGTTGACAAGGTATAGGTACTTAAAAATAAGAAGATATGAGAGCAATCAAGAAGGTCATACTCTGGAAGATGATATCGCAAACGCATTGCGTACGCACATGCTATAATTATATTACGATTAAAAATGATGATGCACTTAATGTATATTTTATAACTGTCTAGCTGTTCGTGCCCGGCATTGTCTGGTGGATTTTTCAAAAAATCTTTCTTACCTCAATTGTCCTGATAATTACAATCACAAATAAACGGCCAAATCGTTGGACTCATTCTCATGTGATGATACATGCGGCAATTGATTTTTATTCATATATTTAGGTATTCTTTCGTTCTGTCCAAGCTTATCTTCTCATAATCAGTCAGATTTTTGAGATTAATTTGTTGGGGGCAAAAGATATGACTCAAAAATAAAACGTATAATACCAATTATGACATTAGACTCTGAAACGGTAATTTTGTTTAGGTAACTTGTTTAATTTTATTTTATTTTATTAATATAGTGTGATTATTGGGAATAAAGAGTTTAGCTCTTTATTCCCAATACCTACTACAAAATTATGTTGAATTCAAAACTTGAATTAAATTCTTGCAAATTCAGACAAAATATATGTTTAACTCGAACAAATTCGGAACCTTTACGGAATAAATTATAGTAGGTATTCTGTACTCGTTTTACGAGGACATCTCCACGCCGCTCCGCGTGCGTTTTGTATTTATTTATTAAATTACCAGCATTCTGCTCCGCGGGTAGAGTTACCAGATCAAAAACTACATAAATATAATTTCTTATCTCATTGATTAAAAAAAACCTGACAAATTCAGATCTTTCCTGTGTGGAACATGTGTGGAAAAATCCTGTCGTCTGGTAACCCCTTCCCGCGGGTTCATCCGTAATTCCCTAGTTTACCTCCTAGGGATTAAATTTCGGGAAATCCTAAATAGACCCTTAGGTTACTCAAGGAATATTTGAATAAGGATGCATTAAGGATTTTATCATTTTCGGGAACCTGATTTTCCTGAGTTTACAATATATTATTGATTGTTATTATTTGATATCCAAAACGATGTATATTCCTAAGTAACACACTCTTTATAGATAGATAGAGCGTGTCACAAATTGCTAGAAGTTGACGAAGTTGAAGGGCGATGACGCTGCACAGGATGGTTTAATTTGGTTGACCTAATTTTTATTTCGATTTAACTATTAAGGATGCATAAGGTAACTTCCTTTGCCGTAATTGTATAATCTATCAATAGTGAGAAAACATTTGGTTTTAAATACTAAATTTAATTAGTGTATTTGACTCTATTAATTTAATTAAAAATGTTTAGTTTTGTATATTCTAGCTAGACCGAGATCCCAGAGCCGTCAGACCTTCCTTATTTTCCGACAATTTTTTTGTCCGTCAGAAAATAAGTACATAGGTACCTTGTGTCTGGCGGCACTGAGATCTACTATTCTTAATTTTTTTTCTGAAACTAACACAGTTTGTCAAGAAATGAGGCTTATCTTAGTTAACTGTTTACATACGTACAATTAAGTACATTCTATTGTCACAAATCTAATATACATTTTTATCTCTCTACAAAACTATCATAATATTTGTGAAGAATCAAAAGATTGAACAAGAGTCTGCCTTCCTCTCGTAACACATGATGAAGTCACAACACAGATGAGTGGTTAGCCTGATATCTTATAATGAAAACTAAGAAGGCTTTTTATGTTACTAGTAACAACTAAGTAGTAGGCTTCTATAGACTGTTTACAGATTTTTAAAGCAAAATTTTGAATAATTCACTTTATTCTCCGAAAATATTGTTACATTACATCTTCACTGTTTACACTCAGTGAGCTATTATTACTATGTATAGAGGAGCTATCATAAGCAAAGGTTATGTCCCATTTTTTTACAGTCAAATAAAGTTCTCTTTGGCGCTGAAACAATAAAATTAGTCGTCTAAGCAGACAGTACAAACACGTAGCGCTATCAAAACGCTTCTAGGAGTATTTTTCTCGCAAACACCGTGACTTTCACGAAGCTTACGCGTTTCGTTCATCGTTTTACAACAACAATTGTGGCCGGATGGCCTCACTTGAACTGAACAGAACATAGTTGTGATGTGTGGCGTCTTCTCTATACTTAGTAATAATAGCTCAATGTTTACACTTGATTATATATTTTTGTTTATTAGAAATAGATAATTCAATGAAATACATGCCAATTCTTATCAAATATTTAGACACCGATTCAATAATAGTAAATCATTTATAGAGATAGAGGTTGAACATATTGTAGAGAACACGAAAGTCGATGATCGACGGCCGGTGGACGGAGATGTGTTTAAAGTGATGTTATTTATAGTAGAAAAAATGTGTACGGTTGGTGGACGGAGGCTGGCAGTGGTGCGTGTGCTCGAGCACAGGGGTCTAACGTGCCCTCAGGCGTGACATCGACCTCATTGTATACCTACCTTCGTCTCACGCCAATATTTATAGAACGTATATTAAACTCTCTTTTTTCACAAGATTGCACCCCGTCCGGCTCAATTTTACCTCCGAATTTTAGACCTAAAAACTGTAAGATAGGTGATTGAAAGAAAATTTCAAATTGCCAATAAAAGATTCGATTTGCAAGGCAATCTAAATAAATTGTGATAAAATTGAGCCAGATTTGATATGCAAATTTGTCACAAAATTGCGTGTCTCTCTAAACGTAGCTAACGCTCAGAAGATATGAATTTGCCATGTTTGAGATAATGTTTTAGAAAAAATCTTTTCTGATAATCAGAATTTGGGATCTTCAAAACATTTTACCTTAGCGACAAATCACTGAACGTACGTAGAGATATGAAATCTGGTAACATAATTATCTTTTATTATCATTCGTAATCCTTCAACATTCGTAAGGCTTTAATTTAGAAACCTTAAGACGGGAGTTGGGCTGCGATTATTCCATACAAATGTATTCCCCTGTTTTCTTCCTGAATAATGCCTCTAGAGTTTTTTTTTTTTTTTCATATAATCAAGTTCTGCTTTGGACACCTCCCTGTTACTTCCTTTTTTTCAGCAACTAATTATTAAAGAAATTATGGCCCTCCAAATATTACAATAAATGCCCTATTTTTCCGCCGTGATTAAAAGGACTACCAGACAAATTCGAAAAGATTTTAACATAAAAGAAAGTAATAGGGACCTAAATAACCGGGTGTTTCCCTTTACTTAAAATTTTAATGTAAAAATAATTGAATCGGCTCAGTTTTCGAGGAGGAAAATGGGGAAAACGAGACGTCGATTTCGTAAATTTTTTGTGAATAAATCGGTCTAAGTTGCAGATGTCCCTATCGCACATACCGCATAGCATAGCCGCATAGCGCGACGGCAATAGTTTCTTCAAATAGGTACCTACCTGTTACAAAGTAACGCCATCTATTGGGAAAAGAATAAAGTCGCATACCAAATTGATCGAACATAGCGAGCACACGCATTTTACTTTTCCCCGTTCCATATTAAAATATACACTACCTATTTTTCAAATTCCTCGCAACTAGGAACCCCTCTTAAAATGTTGGTTCTATTTCTTAATTTCCAAAATTCCTTGTTATTATACTACCAACGAAACTTGATAGGCATTTGCTTTGTCAAAATGTGTCAAATAGCGTTCATTATTCATTTTAATTATGCTCATGACTGTGTTATTTGGCTCAAGTGCGCTTTAAATACTTTGACTTGCGTAATGAATGTACCTACATAGTTGTCAAATTGTAGACATTAGCATATTTACTGGACAGCAAATACGCAAAGATTACCGATGTAACAAAATATGATGCGTAGTGCTGTAATGTATTATGATTTATCAAGTTTAATTTCGATAAACATAACCAAATGAGTCCCATCGCAAATAATTGAAACCATCATGTTGATGGGCCAGCTGGCGCAATTTGTTAAGATTCCACCTATCGTGTCGCAGGTCGTGGGTTCGATTCCCACTCAGGACATGCATTTGTGTGCATGAACATGTCTTGTGTCTGGGTGTAATTATGTATATTAAGTATATATTTACAAACAAAAATTAGTATATGTATTTTATCTGTTATCTGGTTTCCATAGTACAAGCACTGCTTAGTTTGGGGTCAGATGACCGTGTGCGAGGTATGTCCGAGGATATTTATTTATTTATGACAAGTCATCAGTCAGACCCACTCAATTATTAACCTGGGTGTTTAAATTAGGTATTCCGCTTATCTGCTTATCTACTATAAGCTCTTAACAAAAATAGTGACCATTTTACAAATTGAATTTGTTTGTTGCTCCTACTAACTACCAATGTCAACACAGCGAATAATAGTCAGTTGATTGTATTATTTTAGTACGGAGCCCTTAGTGCGCAAGTCGGAATCTTACTTGACCGGTTTTTTATTTTTTCGTATGCATTTTAGTGATCGTTATGCTCCACAACGGAGCAACAATGTAGATTCAAAAAAGACATTGTTTATTATTTTCGCTTCGTACAACCGCGATTATTTTGCTTCTGAAAAGATCACATATACTACGCGACACTACACTACTTGAACACAGAACTTGAAGCTCGGTCACAATACGGAAAACCTCGGCCGAAAATAGATTTGAGCTCAAAAAAAAACATAATCTAACATCGAGAAAAATATATGAAATTATTTACTCGACATATTGTCACTTGTAATGTACCTACATACACACGTGAGGTTCTCCGACTAATCTGGCACTTGTAGTATCTTTCAATGTATTTTAACCTCTGTTTATAATATAAGTAATACGAACACTGATTTTACAGATCAAAGGAACATGTAATCATACCATATTATACGTATATGTATAATGTACCTTGCAAGTACTTGACCGACTAATGCTTCAGATTTTTTGTGCACATTGCCTCTATTACTTTGATACATTACCAGTACGGTAGTTTAATACAAACAGGCAACGGTATTTTGACAGGGAACAAATTAAATAGCATTTTTTCATGAACTTTTGCTATGACTTGGAATAATTTTATTTTATCAACAAATAGGGCGCGCAACTTTTTTTTTTGACAGCGCATAGCTGCGCTGCGGCGCATAGCTATCATAAAATTGTGCGGAAATATAAAGTAAAAAGCACTAGTGCGTAATAAGCTACATTAAGATACTAAAAACGGTGCAATAAATGTCACTTTACGAGCAAGTGTGTTGAAAATGGTATTTATTATTTAACTATTGTGGGCTAGCTTACCCCTAATATAGGTATCATCTTTTGGATTTTGAAAGTTCCGTTCTTGGTGGATGGATACCTTCAGCTTACTTCAAGTTTCTGGATCCTGCAGTTTGAGCTGTGCGTTGATACCACAGACATAAATCTAAATTATATCTGTGCTGGAAATGATACTAGTCAGTCGTGTTCTCCTTTTATAATTTCATTTAATTATTGTTATAAATTATTTTCACGTGACATTGTTTAGTTTGAACATGCATATTGCTCCCGGCTGTTTAACTGGTCAGTTGACTCGATGAGTGAAACTGTCCGCTATTAAATCACTGAGTGGCATTGGTCGTTTGTAGATCAGAGGCTAATCATGTAAAATTCCGTATCAGTACATATAAAACCGATGACGTTCATGACAATAACAAAGGGAATCAAATTCTATTTATAAGTTGCATTCGACTTGTATAAATTGGACATATGCATGTAGACATTTGTGTCTGCTTAGTTTTGTAGTCTAGCGAGTTAGCTACACTACAAATAGAAAGCGAACTTATCTCGGAAAGTAACCCGTAGCACAAAGCACTAGCTATTTTCATTCTCTTCCAGCGTTTGCATTAAAATTCACATCACGATCACATGGGCACGATAACAAGAACACAGCAAAACTTGGCAAAACCGCTTATATTCAAGGCTATTTATATTATGTTACCGCTTAACTAAAATATGATTGGAATTTTCCATCTAAAGGATGTCGATCGCTCATTCATCATACCGACTGATTATACAATCATGTAGAATTTAGAAATAAGGATAGGTATTTAACATTCATTCAATAATAATTCGCCCTGGAGACATAGAAACACATATTGTATGCATAAGGATAAAACGTAATACACATGCATTACGCTTCTGATAAAGCGACACAGTTTGTTCGGTTCTAATAGTACGAGTTAAACAAATGTAGGTAGGCTAAACTAGAACGTAAGGTCAGATTATACAGTACAGTGTATGATTTAATTTAGTGAGCTGCAGCGTCGATAGGTTATATAAATGGCTTTGAGTGTATTAAGGAGTCGATATTGAATGGCTAACCCGGCGCCCGGGAATGCTGGCGGCTTCGAGAGTGCCTGCTGGCTGAAATATTATATAGGCACCCAGGTTTATTTTGGACGGTCTACGTTGGCGGGTTGCTTTGCGTCTACGAACGCGGCTGACGCGCGATCCACACGACCATTTCACGTTACAATATTTTATTTTATCTATTCAACTAATTCTCTTTCATCGAGACAATTAAGTTTTAATCAAAAGACTTTAAAAAACGATTGAATATTCTCTTTTAACGCCGGAATTAATTGGCAGTGCACCTAATAAATTATCGCATCGCGGTGCTGCATATTAGAGCAGAGGATCGATTCGATATCCATTCTTCAGTCGTTTGTTTAATAACATTAAATCTCACCATTGTTTGTTTAATATTCATCAAAATTATCCTGGTTATGCCGATGACACGTAATATTATTATGTAATATAAATGTTTCTGAAAAAAGGCTGTTAATCCCGAAACCTATTTCCGCCCCGGGATTTACCCGCGTTCAGGATAAAGTTGCCTATATGGCCCAAATGTCCCAGTGCAACTGCAAATATCAAGTAAATCCGTTGAAGATATTTGTGAAATAAATATTATTATTATAAATATTATCTTGTATCGAATCTATTGACCAATTCTGTGCGTACGACAATGTTTATGAAAAATGATGATTATTTTATTAATTTACTAAGGTACCTACAAAGTTTTCAACTGAAGGAAAACGCCGAGATAAATGTTATATAGCTATACATTTTTCCGCACTGATACTCAGGTGAACGAATTTGAATGAACTTAATTTCACACTTTGCCCAGCTCAATTTCGTTTCGTTCAGCTTTCTCTTTGTCATAAAAACAGTCTTATCTTTGTTGCGAAACTTAGCACCGTCTGACCGACAACGTACCTTTTTTCTTTATCGTGCTTTCACCTCTGATGACTCTTTATGTTGGTAGGCGTGCACAATTTTCATTGTCAAGTACTTTCCTAATCCTGGTTAACTATTGCGATGACATTCTACCATGGCCGACTCATTGAAAGCCAGTTGATCAAAAAAAAACAATGGTAAAGAATACGTTAAAGCACAAGAAAATTCGTTTAAAATACTACTAATTGTTCGATTCGTAGCTTAACGATTCGCCTGTTGCATGCCTCACAACACAATTGAAGTCAAGGACACCACGAGCCACCTGTAGCATACCACTAAGTGGACGCTAGGTTGTTTCCATCATAACATTGCAACTCAAGAAAACTATTACTCCAACTCTATGGTTGGTTTCGTAACGCGCAATCATTTTCTTCTCTTTGAACTCGTAGTCAATATTCATAACGCATTATAATAGTCTATGAGGTAACCGTATTGTGTCGTTGTATTGGTAGTCAAGGCACGTGCGGTTGATTTGCCTTTAGGGAAGTGAAGCCCTCATGTATCTAGGAGCGAGCGACGCCGGCGACGCACGGCGCGGCGTGCGGTGTGATTCGGCCCGCACACGTAAAATTGCTGTTAGTTTTATTGATCGTTCGCGAGTGTGCACAGATGCTGACACGGCGTTATCGATGCGTTGACTAATTGCTTACATTAGTCACGGCTTAGCTGGCGGCCGGAATACGAACGCAAATAGTCGATACAACGATTGACTTAGCGCACGTTGCCCGATTACACTCCACTATTAAGACATTGAGAGCTTATTCAACTAAATAATACTCGCATCTTCCAATGTTGTTTGTTATTGCATATCACATGCACCAGTAATTTGACACCAGCAAGTGTTTTCAATATCGGATCCTTGGTAACTGTTGATGTATCACGTTATCTTGGCTGACCTATTTCTCTAAGCTACAATCATTTAATGTAACTATACATATAAAGAAAACGTATAACCACTTGGTGTAATGCCAGTATTGAATTAGAGACTTAGCTTTACCCAGAGAATGACTAGGACTCCTGATCACCAAGAAAACAAACAAGCTATGAAATAACATGGCATCGGTAAACAAACATAACCATTCAAAAGTCATAAGGATTTGCGATCTATTCAAATGGCTATAGATTGATTGGTCTAGTCTTTAAGTGAATAAGGAGGCAATTGGTTCCGGTACGTTAATAACGTTGTTAATTACGTAGTACGTTACGTCATAAGGTCAGTGCGCAGGTCGCGTCATCGCAGGCCCAGACGTGGCCCAATGTGACTTGTATACGACACAACATGCGATGCTAACACAATAATCTCTATCTGTCGCGACATAACTTAATCTATCGCACGTTTTAATCGTTACTACATCGCAATGTAAAAATATACAATCAAATGTACGTGTTGGGTGATTCGCACGCTAATTGCGATGGTCATGTATTTTCAGTAGTTAATTTGACACTTCAGCTCTTCTGCTGACTTTGTTAGGATCATCATGACCCACCAAATTATAATATATAATGACAATACCGTCTGCTTTGTAAAATAATTGTTTCATATTTTATTGTTGAATTATCATATTTTACTTACAGTAAAATAAAAAAGACAGTCTTTGTCTTTCGCCGATTTGTTATCTTAAAAATTTCTGTAATTTTATGATGATTAAAATATATTATCAGCTTATCGCTTGTTAGTAAGCTCCCAATGTAATTATTATTCTACACCTGTCATGTCTTGATTAAAGGAATGTTAGGTTTATATATCCGCGTGGTTTGCTGTTTTCAAATTGTTGATTATCTGCGTAGATGCCAAAACAGTAAACAGGTTTTAAGTGTATGCTGATACCGTAGTACGTAGAAACAAGGCGTAGAGTCACAGATTAAAGACGTAGAGTGGAAGTAGGCAAGCGGTTGAAATGCGGCGCTGTCATCGCGGCAGTTGGATTTTACGTAATTACTTGCGGTATCAAAAGACTCGCAACGCGGAGCAGCGGCCGCTCGCTGGCGCACACCGACAGAGCACCAGCGGCTCCCCAGCACCAAACGAATGAATGTAGTGTATTTATGTACGATCGTAACTGCCGAGATAGATCGCATGCCTGTTCTGACTAGTTTATCGCCTGTTAAATTAACTCCTTTGATGTTTTATTCAAAATTCTAATTATGGTTCCTTTTCTCTTTTCAGAACTGCCTACGGAGGAAGGTAAGCACTGAGAGCAATATATCATATCGGTATCATAAGTGTTTTGAAACAGTTTTTATTTCACTAACAATAGGGTTTATATCACAGTAAAAAGTCATTTGTAGTTTATATATCAATTGCATAAAATGCTTCATCAATAAATCAAGAAGTTAACATTATCTAAGATTTACTTGACATTATATAAATAAGCTAAAAATATTGTGTAGACCTAAAGTCGCCATAAAAGTCGATTAATATTTAACCTAGAATAGTTGAAATTACAACCATGTCAGGGTCTCGAGAGACACCTTTTGTTTGCTGAGCAAGCAAGGCTGCGTGTACTGCGGCGAAATTGCGTCGCAAAGTTGCCTTATTAGTAATTACTATTATGTTCTAATCATATATAGGTACGGATAGAGTAACTATCTATTCTACAAATTTGAATTATAATAAGATAAACCTTGTAACAATTCGGATTGGCAAGGATCTTGATTTGTAAAAAAAAGTTCTCCAGAATATTATTAAGAAGTGAATTTGTTAATAAAAAGAAGCTGAATTTTCATTTATTTGACTTTCTTTTTTAGGCAAAAGTATATGGCAGTTAGTCCTGGAACAGTTTGATGACCTCTTAGTAAAGATTTTGCTGTTAGCCGCTATTATTTCATTCGTGAGTATTGTACTATACTTTCAAATAGAGCCTATTGTTTTTGGAAGAAAATATAACTTTATGGTTGCAATTTGTTCACAGGTTTTAGCTTTATTTGAAGAACACGAAGATGCATTCACAGCCTTCGTAGAACCCTTCGTTATTTTACTTATTCTTATCGCTAACGCAGTAGTAGGAGTATGGCAGGTAAGGAAAACCTTTTGAGATTTGTACTGTGTATGAAAATGATCGTAGAACTTAGTTGATTGGTAATTATTCCTCAGGAAAGAAATGCCGAATCTGCCATCGAAGCTTTAAAAGAATACGAACCCGAGATGGGTAAAGTACTAAGAGGAGACAAATCAGGCGTACAAAAAGTCCGAGCGAAAGAAATCGTGCCCGGTGACGTCGTAGAGGTATCCGTCGGAGACAAAATCCCCGCCGATATCCGTCTGATCAAAATTTTCTCCACCACCATCCGTATAGATCAGTCCATCTTGACCGGTGAATCGGTCTCCGTGATCAAGCACACGGACGCCATCCCCGACCCCCGCGCTGTAAACCAGGACAAAAAGAACATTCTCTTCTCCGGCACCAATGTCGCCGCCGGCAAGGCCCGCGGTGTCGTCATCGGCACCGGTCTCAACACTGCCATTGGTAAAATCCGAACTGAAATGTCTGAGACTGAGGAGATCAAGACACCTCTGCAACAGAAACTCGACGAATTCGGTGAGCAGCTGTCAAAGGTTATCTCCGTCATTTGCGTCGCCGTATGGGCCATCAACATCGGTCACTTCAACGACCCCGCCCACGGTGGCAGCTGGATCAAGGGCGCCGTGTACTACTTCAAGATCGCCGTCGCGTTGGCCGTCGCCGCCATCCCCGAGGGTCTGCCCGCCGTCATCACCACTTGTCTCGCTCTCGGTACCAGACGTATGGCCAAGAAGAACGCCATCGTCAGGTCGCTGCCCTCCGTAGAAACCCTCGGTTGCACCTCCGTCATCTGCTCCGACAAGACCGGCACACTCACCACCAACCAGATGTCCGTATCTCGCATGTTCATCTTCGAGAAGATCGAGGGTGGCGACAGCAACTTCTTGGAGTTCGAAATCACCGGCTCCACCTACGAGCCCATCGGTGACGTTTACCTTAAGGGACAGAAGGTCAAGGCTGGCGAATTCGACGTTCTTCAGGAACTTGGTACCATTTGCATCATGTGTAATGACTCCGCTATTGACTTTAACGAATTCAAACAGGCATTCGAGAAGGTCGGTGAAGCTACCGAGACCGCTCTGATCGTGCTCGCCGAGAAAATGAATCCCTTCAGCGTTCCCAAGACCGGCCTCGACCGTCGCTCGTGTGCCATCGTCGTCCGCCAAGAGATCGAAACTAAATGGAAGAAAGAATTCACCCTGGAGTTCTCTCGTGACAGGAAATCCATGTCATCGTACTGCACACCCCTCAAACCTTCCCGCCTCGGAACCGGACCCAAGTTGTTCGTCAAGGGTGCACCTGAGGGAGTGCTCGAACGTTGCACACACGCCCGCGTCGGAACCAGCAAAGTACCTCTTAACTCTACTCTCAAGAACCGCATCCTGGAGCTGACCCGCCAGTACGGTACCGGCCGCGACACCCTCCGTTGCTTGGCCCTGGCCACCGCTGACAACCCTCTGAAGCCCGACGATATGGACCTCGGCGACTCTACCAAATTCTACACCTACGAAGTCAACCTCACATTCATCGGTGTCGTGGGCATGTTGGACCCTCCCCGTAAGGAAGTTTTCGACTCCATCGTCCGTTGCCGCGCCGCCGGTATCCGCGTTATTGTCATCACTGGTGACAACAAGGCCACCGCTGAAGCTATCTGCAGGTAAATACTGTCTCTCGACTTGTAGTTTACAAATTAATGGTTTTATTAGAGATTGTAAGTATAATGGTCGTTAATTGTTCAGGCGTATTGGCGTATTCACTGAAGATGAAGACACAACAGGCAAATCATACTCTGGACGTGAGTTCGACGACCTGCCAATAGCTGAACAGCGCCAGGCTTGCGCCAAGGCCCGCCTCTTCTCCCGCGTGGAGCCCGCCCACAAGTCCAAGATTGTTGAATACCTGCAAAGCATGAACGAAATCTCCGCCATGGTAAGTTTACCTCAAAAACTATAAACTTCGTTAAGTGCGCGTCGACCCTTTTTTGTTTTCGACACAAGTCACCGATTTGCGGTCGGGGGAACCGATTGAAATTGACTGGCGCAAAGAAGACTGGTCTTTTAAAATTTGTTTTGATTTTTGTAATCGGTTTCGATAAATATTTGCCTTAGAAATAACAGCAAACGTAATAGAGGACTGGTCTGCGAGAGATTATGGGTTCAAATAATAAATAAATAAAGTTTGAAAAAGAATGAGGTGATATGATTTTTAAAGCTTAATGTTATATTTACTGGGTTTTGAAATTAAATAAAGATTTGAACGTTGCTCGTACATAATTTATTGGGATTTCATTGTTTTTTGTAACAAATCTCAGTCTGTTATTAATATAAATAGCTAAAATGAACATAATGATCAAAATAGCTTATGTTTGGTGAGTGCGGCACCCCCGCACGTGCTCTCCTCGGGCTTTATACTTCGTGATGTACCATATGTTTATTCTCGATAATTCGATACTCGAGTCAAATGAATGAATTTGTAACTACGTACGTAAATACACTAAAGTTTACGCATTGTTTGTTAGTTTTCGAACAATATCTTCATAATTTAGTGTAACAGCATTCGCGGATATTATTTAATGTTTACATTTTCGTAGTTCATAGTGGAAGTGGTGTTGTGTTTACGTTAGGGCGGTGGGGTGTTTATAAACTGGAACAGTAATGGGTGTCATTGTATTGTATACTTCTTAGTTTTAAGTTTGACAACCAAATCCTTATTAGGACTTATTTTTGCCAGTGTCGAGTTATATTATGATTGCTAGTCACATATAGATTTCGCATAGTCCTCATTATCGGTGGCTGACCGTCCATAAAAGTCGTGTTTTAATAAAATAGGTGCCTTTTTGCTTAATTTTAACGCTATTATATATACTTTACGAGGACTTTTTGAGACAACTTGAAAAGACACGATACACGTAATTCATTTCACTTCACTGGTGCACATTGATTGATCCTTATAAAACACCACCGATAGTATGCAATAAAGCCCAAAATACCTACACGAATTTGCGAAAATAAAACGAAAACACAATGTGACTCTGCAAGTTCCCGCAATAAAGTCAAGTATTGTATTGTTGTAGACTGGTGATGGTGTGAACGACGCGCCTGCCCTCAAGAAGGCCGAGATCGGTATCGCCATGGGCTCCGGCACCGCCGTCGCTAAGTCTGCCGCCGAGATGGTGTTGGCCGACGACAACTTCTCATCCATTGTCGCTGCTGTTGAGGAAGGTTGGTCTCATTTTTATTTTTACATTTTCAGGTTAGCTTTACTGTATAAGCTGATAAAATAGTAAAATAACAAAAAATATGAAAAAAAATACACTCTGCTGCTGATTTGAAAACAGTATCACATTATAGAAATAATTTTGCTATTTGTACTAGTTATTTTATGAAGCGCTCGTGGTGTAGCATGATTAGCCGTGTTTAATCGATCGGCAAAGTTAAGCTACCACTTTCATTGTCGGACCTGGATTGGTTACCGTCTAGTGTTTTTTTTTATACTACTAGGTGGCAAACAAGCATACGGCCCGCCTGATGGTAAGCAGTTACCGTAGCCTGTGCACGCTTGCAAAACCAAGGGGTATCACTCGCGCGTTGCCGATCCTAAAATTTTAAATTGGTATTTCTAATCGAGCGTTTCCGTGCCTGGGAAGGCACGTAAAGCCGTTTGTCCCGGTTATCACATAATTGTGATGTCGTTAAGCTAGTTGGAGGCCTTCTAGGTGGCTTGAAAACTCCAAACAGTAGGTTGAGCACTAGCCTACATCGACCGATTCGCAGTGGGCACGTGTGGTGGATATCTGCCCATTCTCTTTCATCCTCATTTGTGAAAGGAGGCCTGTGCTCAGCAGTGGGACATTATAGACTGATGATGATGATGACTAGTTATTTAGCTATTGTAGCTCATTCTTATTTTAACTTTTATTATCATAGTGTATATTCCTATTTTTAACCGACTTCAAAAAAAGGAGGAGGTTCTCAATTCGACTGTATGTTTTTCTTTTTTTTTATGTTTGTTACCTCATAAGTCCGTCATTTATTAACCGATTTGGAAAATTATTTTTTTGACTGAAAGGGTACACTTCCCGTTTGGTCAGATCAGGATTTGATTACTTCTTAGTGTACTTTGAAGTCGGTTTAAGTTTTTTGTAAAACAGTCCAATTATTGTTTATTTATTATTGATCTAGACCAGTAGTTCCTAAAATACGGCACGCGACCCACAGGTGGCTCGCGGACAAATATTGGGTGGGCCCTGAAAAGTCCTTCATTCATATAGTTATGCGCCTTTTTCCTGAAGTTGTTGTTTGACAAAAGAGCCTAACAAAAAAATCTAAATTCGGTTGCAGTTCAGGTCTGCAACCGAATTTAGATTTTTTTGTTAGGTGAGTCGCGGTCCTATCAACTTTGGGAACCACTAGCCAACATGTACACATTAACGTTTTCTTCAATACCAACCTACTCCATATCTATATGAAACCGTTGATGCTACCAGGTCGTGCCATCTACAACAACATGAAGCAGTTCATCCGTTACCTGATCTCGTCAAACATTGGTGAGGTGGTATCCATCTTCCTAACTGCCGCCCTTGGTCTTCCCGAGGCTCTGATCCCGGTGCAACTGTTGTGGGTCAACTTGGTCACCGACGGTCTGCCGGCCACTGCCCTCGGCTTCAACCCGCCCGATCTGGACATCATGGACAAACCTCCCCGCAAGGCTGATGAGGGTCTCATCTCTGGATGGCTGTTCTTCAGGTTGGTTCAGGTTTAAAGTAATAGATTAAAAAAAAAATGTTTTGGGTATTCAATATGTTAAAGTTATCTGGTTCGTGGGTGTTTATCTCTATACACCGTGACATAACACAAACGTAAAACTTAACAGTATGGTAGGATATCCGTCGGGTACATGGGAGAAACTGCGGGGCGCAACTAGTTTTTAAATAAAATTATAATTTTGTCTATTCTATGGAATTAACCGATCACTTTTTTTTTAATAATACTTGAGTACAATCTTGTCTTCTTTATCGAATTACGAAAGAGAATTTTCATGTGCTCCTTATAATTGTTTAAGTATTTTATTTCAAATTAGCTGCCCGGCACGCCTTCGGTCGCGTGGTGTCTTACTAACCTATACCCTAACCTATCCTACCCTACCCTACCTTACGCTACCCTACCCTACCCTACCCTACCCTACTACCATACCCTAACCTCGCAACTTTCTTATTTTTTTCTTTCATAAGAACCTTTTCCTGACAATAAAAACACACAAAAAAAGAATTAGCGAAATCGGTCCAGCCGTTCACGTGTGATGGCGTGACCAAGGGAAATAGGGATTCATTTTTATATATATAGATGAATACATAATAATTAATCCTATAGCCATTAAAATTAGATCATACAAAATACATATGAGAAAACAACGATTTTACGCAAAGAAGCGTAAGTGAAGTGAGAAAAAAATTACCCTCATTGAGCGGTGACACGTTCGTCTTCATCTTAATTCAATAAACTTGGAAGAAAAAGTTTGAGTAACTTATTTTGAGCTGAAACTTTTTATAGTGAATCTATACCTGATGTAGTCCTCCGCCCTTTCGGGTAGATACACCCTTTCCGTTATACGTTGTATAACAGAATAAAATAATAAAGTTTTGGTGTTAATTCCAGGTACATGGCTATCGGTGGATATGTAGGCGCGGCCACAGTGGGCGCCGCCACCTGGTGGTTCATGTATTCCCCCTACGGACCGCAGATGACGTACTGGCAACTCACGCATCACTTACAGTGCTTGGGCGGCGGCGATGACTTCAAGGTACCATATTTTTGTTATATACTATATTACTAGTGGCTCTGTAAGCTGTAAACCTCGGGAGTCTCGATAATTATATTGTAAACATAAAATTACTGAACCTGCTCACAAGACTCATGGCGAGATTTGTACAAAAAAATTAAGATTTTCTGAGACTTTGGAATAACGTTATAATTGATCCCTAGTGCCTAAGGAATAACTTGATGCATTTAAAATAATTTTCGACCCCCGGGATAAAATACGACATTAAGCCATGCCGGCGAATCGCGACCAAAACCGGGGTTGTGTGTATGTATAATCTCAACTGGAAATGATTCAAAATCCTCAAAAATGATTTATTTTTTTGAACAAATCGATGAATGGATCTCGCCATGATTCTTTCACGAGAAAGTTGAGAAAGGCGACAACAGCCTCCGGAATCATTTTTGCTTGAGCTGCAACGGAGACGCTTCACGGTCGCTCGGTCTATTAACATTAACAGAAAATGTTTGGCAATTTTGGTGGACAACCCTAATGTATTTGAACTAACTTCCAGGGTATCGACTGCAAGATCTTCACTGACCCTCACCCCATGACGATGGCTCTGTCCGTACTTGTAACCATCGAGATGTTGAACGCCATGAACAGTTTATCAGAGAACCAGTCGCTGATTTCCATGCCGCCCTGGTCCAACATGTGGCTTGTGGGCTCCATGGCCCTCTCCTTCACACTCCACTTCGTCATTCTATACGTTGAGGTCCTCTCGGTAAGTCACAACCATTCATTATGTCAGGTGACAGCTAATATCAAGTATGTATTGCACCTTACACACAAATATCGACTTTCAACTAAAACGGTAAGGTTAATAATAAATTATGAAATGAGCTAATGAGCGTAGGAACACAACATTAAGTTATTTGGCTACGGTATTCTGTAAGTAGGTACTTCCCCAGTCGAGCTGCTCTTTGGGCGAAGTCACGCTATGCTCTACCTAGTAGCGGATCCAGGTGGGGCTAAAGGACTCAAGACGCCCCCAAAAGCATCTAGGTCCACCTCTGGTAAATCTCAATAAGGACTACACGTCGGTTACCGACAGCTAGCACCTTCACAGTGCTCACACATATGCAAATTCACGATACAGTATTATTACATTATTGCTTCTAATCAGTCAGTCAATTAAATTGTCGAATGCAAAAAAATACTATATTTATTAGCAAAAGCTAAACTATGACTGTCTCCTTCATACTCATAAGCTTGACAGCGCGCGAGAGAGACGGACAGAATTTTCATGTAACGCATGCAGTGCGACGTCACGCCGTGCGCTTATACAGATACTACACAAGCGCAATGTGTAAATGTGTTAAACTTTCAGATTTAGTTAACCGACCTGTACCCTCAGAGGATCGACCCCTGGCTCTACCTGTCTTATTTTTATTTCTGTTGTATCGTATGTGTGTGTATATAATGTGACGTTTGAACGTGAATGTCCGCAGGCCGTATTCCAAGTGACGCCACTGTCACTGGACGAGTGGGTGACGGTGATGAAGTTCTCAGTGCCGGTGGTGTTGCTGGACGAGGTGCTCAAGTTCATCGCGCGCAAGATCTCCGACGGTGAGAAGCGCTACCAAGTGCTGGCCTGGCTCGACGGCATGCAATGGATTGTGGTCATGTGGGCCGTCTTCTTTGGCATCATCATCTACGGACCCATCTAAGCCGGCCCCCACCACCCCCCAGCCCCCGTGTGCCGTGACACCCCGTTTGATTCACACCTAATATACCCCCAATTGTGCGAAACCCACCCGTCCGACCCATCAACTACATAAAGGATGATTAATGGGAAAAAAACTAATTAGTCCGTAAGTTAGATTATCAAAAAATATTCGACACGTATTATTTGCTTTACCAAATTATTATAAATTTACAAAGATATAGCGCATCCAAGTTTGAGAGTGCTCGTGACGTCACTTTTGAGTATATAGTGTACCACAGCGTGACGTCACGTGGTACTTCATCACACAATATCTTTGTATTTGACAAAGAAAAAATACGTTTGTAATTTTTTTGATGATGTAAATGACTGACTAAATATAATTTTTCGGGTAATCTAGCCTATTATGATATCTGTATTTGACGGTACGCGTGGGTTGCGCACGGAATTCTACTGTGGAAATTTATGGACTATGAGCTGCGCTCACCACAGTGCCAGAACATTGATCTAACTGTTTGGAATGCTAATCCGGCGCACACAGTGTGAAGTGAAGTGCACCCTATGCAGGCGTGGAGCGTGCTCCTCATATATATTATATAATATACCTACCTGCGACCTGCATACTACCCACTACCCGCCCACATATGGTTATACAGATGAGTGTCATAGTGTTTGTCGTTAGGAGTACCCGGCGAGTCGTGGCTGCCACACGACACTCGACTGAATTGCATTTTATATGTGCGAGACAATAAATAGTTTGGAGCTCACTTTTTACGAAGACGGTAGAGGTTTTATCTATTATATTTTTTTCTTCCTTTTTACCGAGGATTATGAATAATGTTATACACTTATTTGATGTGAAGTGGCTGTGAAGACCTTCATTTATAAATGCTAACATGAAACACCAAAAATTGGTTTTACTGAATGGTATTTATAAGTTAGATTTATTGCATTTTGTATAAATTGTTCGAAAAAAGCTCCTTTTTACAAATATCATAATAGCGGACTCGCACATGGCTCAGTACCTTGTCCTTGTGGACTGCAGACATGTCGTTATAGCATACTATTTATAGTGATGTGCATTGTTAGCTTAGTGTAATTTATCGTAAGTGTATTAGTAGGGACGTGGTTATGATTATTTTTCTCAGCATTTCTTCCATTAGCGACAGGATGTCTCTCTCCTCTGTTCTTTCACCTGTGGTCGCTTTCTAACATTCCTAATGCATTTCTGTTTTCTTTTCTATTGAAGCGTTTATATGTTAACAGTAAGCGTTTGCCCGCTGACATTAATATAGCTTAATACCTAACACGAATGTAATATTTAACCAGCAGATTATGTAATTTCAGTAATTGTTTGATACAATTACTCAAGTTACATGACAATTGATTAAAAAGTGATCCTGCAACTAATAGCCTTGTTTCAATATAAATAATAACAATTCTGTATTTCGTTTCTTTAAATGTTTAATGAGTATTTTGGAGTTAATATTGAAATAAGCAATAAAGTCATGTATGTACGAACAGTAAATCTGATAACAGTTTTCAGTACATAGGGTACATTATTATTTATTATGTTTATACAATGAATGTAATTTTAAGTTTTCATCTCCTGTATGAGGATCAACAGCTATTTGTAGTTGAGACATAATAATACTTTAAGTTAAAGAAAATCGAATCTAAAATTGTCCATTTTTTTAATGTTATGGTACTAGGTCCGTTCGTACATAAGTTTTATAATTAGAGTTATGAATTGTGCATGTGTGCATCGCATGTTTTTGATTTAAAAACAGTTTGATATAGTTTAACAACTCGTCCATCTTTTTACTTGAAAAATATGGTTTTGTGCGTTATTATAATATTGTATGAAATGAAAAAAACAAAATACTGATTTAGGTAATGAAAAAATATCTTGATTATACAATAAACAATATTTTCAGTAAAAAGCGTGGTTTCTTAAAATATATATAGTAACTTTAATCTTTATAAATACTTACAAATATAGAGGAGACCACAAATTCAGCAACACTATACACTGCACAATAGAGGGCATGCTCAGTACCAATACCTTTGTTGTGATTGTCACCAACTTCCTCGACCTGTTACTGTTAATAACTTATTTAAAATGTACAGTCGTTTATACATACTATTTTACATTTAATTAAAATAGTCGAGAATTAATGTTATCATTTTTTTATTCCTTAAAAATCCATTACTAAGGTTTACATCGCACTACCCGTCACGAAATTCCGAAATACACAATTTGTAGTTTCCTTCGTGTGTATTGTTAGTTTGACCCTAATCAGAATAACGCTACATGTTTTTCTTTCCTGCTAACACTCGTTTGATATTAACAAAAGTTTTGCAAGCTTCAAAAACGCTATTTGGCTATAGTTTGAAATTAGGTTATTGCCAGCTAAATTTAAGTATTTGTTTTGAGGCAATAATCAATTTTAAGTCCTGTAACATCGAAAATACAGTTATACCATTTAAAAAATTAAGTTATTACAAAAAAAACTATATTTTTAAATTTGGAAGCAAAGTTCTACCAATCTGGTGGATCTGTATTAATGCAAAACTTGCCCTTACCCTCGGCCTTAGTGAGGCAGGGCCGGACCTGCCCCCCCCCCCACACCTTGCCCCCCACCCTCGCCCCTCCCGCATGCTAACGTGGTGTCGTGTTGTCTGCCCCCAGCCCAGCCAGAGTGGAAGCTGTAAGCGCCCGGACGCCGTCGCTGCGCCACCGCACGCACATATTCCATGAACACTCATTGTTTGTTGTGATCCCGCAGTGAAACTACACATTAATACTACGGAACGGTTGTGATATCTACATAAGAGCCCGTAAGTTCGGACAGCAGCCCCCGCTCGAGCGCACAAACACTAACGCTCCCGTTGTTTTGCAGCGAACGAGGTGGTCATTGACAAGTGGTAAACGCCACCGATACATAGTTCCTCATCCGCTTCTCTCTGCTACTTCTACCGCTGCGCTCTCGTCTCCCGATGTAATAACAGATTGGCTTCTCGATGTGTAATAGTCGAAAGACGCGTCGCGTGCGATTAAGGCTAAGCTATACCTAGGCTAGAGTAGACGGCCATGCACTGGAGACGACGGCGCGCGGCGAGGCGGTGGCTGCGACGAGGCCATCACCTGCTCACCTGCGCTACTTCACCAGAGAGGACATAATGTTGTTCATAATGTGTATATACTACAGTATGCTTAGGAGGTTTAATCAATTTGTTATAATTAAATTAAAGACTACATGGTGCCCGTCGACAAAAGCAGTGCGATAGACGATGTGTACTTAAGTTGACAGCACTTATTAATTTATTGTTATATTTTTATTCTCTATAATCTAGTTTGCTTATCTAGAGCCGAGTCTTGTTTCTATTAGTGCTGACGCCTCGACGAGCAATATGGTGTCTGTAAGGGAAGGATAATTACAAGGTTGTCCAGTGTTTGGGACCTGAGTCCAAAAATTTAAACATACCTGTACATTTAATGTATTATTGTTTTGTACAATAAAACGTTATAAAACGACAAGTATTTTATTTTAAGAGCTTATACTACCCCAGCTCAAATCCACATTTTGCCCCCGCTTCATGGCTCGGCCGTGCAGCCCCCGCATCGCGCAGTCGCAACTATCTCACTCGCACGAGTTCATGACACGGCAGCCCGGCAGGAGTCACGCACGACTCACGAGTCGACCGTACGATAGGGTAAATACACAGTTATTTGACCTAAGTATGGAAATAAAATAAAACGATTGTAGAAAAGTACTAAAGCGCCGCACGATAGGGTAAATACACCAGTATTTGACATCTTACTAGATTTCCATACCTAGTTACTACTAGGTATGGAAATAAAATCAAAGAATAGGATAGAATATCATTTATTTGCTTTAAATGTGGTTTTACAAGGTCTTAAAATTTATACAGTTCATTGTTATAGTATTCAGCACATTCAGCTTTCATAATAAGCATGCAAATAGGTACACTAGGTACATTAGGTATAATTATTAAATAAAATACAAATTACTATTAAATCAAAAACACGTTATCAATTTAAATATTCATTTACTAAAATTAAGTATTATACACAGACATATAAGAACAAGGTATTATATTAATTTAATTGACTATGTTAACTTTTTGTCTATTTTACTCACATGTCAAATACAATTTAGCCTACGAACAACGAAAAAAAAAAAAATGAAAAACCTATGTCAAACAATTGTACCCATATAATTCATTAATATTATAGAAATGTTGGGATTTTAGCCACTGTATCAATTTACATTTAAAACGTATCAGTGGAAGTGTTTTAATGTTATTTGGTATCGCATTATATACCTTTATGCACATTGCAAAACATTGCTTTTGATAAAGAGCCATTCGAGGCGGATTGTCAAAGACCAATCGATCTGGATGCCTTGTGCTTCTTGGATAAATGTCTTGCCCTGTTTTAAAATAACTATGATGAGATTTTACAAATAATGCAACTTCAAGTATGTACATACAAGGAAGAGATATACCCAGACTATCGAACAGGGGCCTGCATGAGGCATGTGGTGGTACACCACATTGCTCGAACGCATTTCTTTTGTGCAATGAATGCTTTATGTATATCTGGAGAATTTCCCCAAATAAGTAACCCATATTTTAATGTAGATGCTATGTGACCATGGTTCGCTGCTAATATAGTAGAACGCGCGGATGTTTGTTTCAATCTGTTCTATACGTATATGAATTTATTTATTTAATTTTTATTACAACTTATAATTATTGATATATCATCAGCAAAAAGGGTACATTTATTTGTAGTCACATACGGAAGGTCGTTTATATAGATCAAGAAAAGCAACGGCCCCAGGACGCTACCTTGAGGCACACCACAGCCATTAACTCTATTTATCGATTTATGAGAAACTAGTGCCAGTTCTTTATTTAAACAATTTATCTCGACATATTGTTCCCGATTTTGTAAATAAGTCTGCAACCACTTAAGCGCTGTACCTCGTAGGCCAATATTATTAAATTTAGTGACTAGAAGCTCATGTGATACGAAATCGAAAGCTCGCGACATATCAAAGAATATAACAGACGTTGCCAGTCTTGAGTTGAGAGAATCTGTTATTTCACGTACCAGTGCAGCTAATGTAGTGGATTTTTTACTCTGAAATCCAAATTGCTCCTCTTTAATAATATTCAGCTTATTTACAAACGACATAATCCTTTTATGCATAGCTTTTTCGAATAACTTTGACAGAATCGGTACTAACGTTATTGGTCTATAATTATTTATATTCGATTTATCGCCTTTTTGAATTGATGGTAGGTATTTGCTGAATAAAGTGTAACCCGCCCTGACTGGGCCATCATCACGGATTTACGTTCGGTGTGGACCGAACAAATGTTTCTATTTGTCCGGTCCCCGGTTAAAAAGTTCGAAGGGTTTTTGTTTGATAATTACCTAGTCACAAAATATCAGAATGTTATCTTTGCTAGGTGCTCGCGAAAAAGTGGTAGCCTTACTGGCGAGTCCAGCCCATATCAGCACCCCAAACTTTTGTTAGAAATAAAATATGCCCATTACTTGGACGTTCCCTTAAAAACTTTATATTCACCTGTTATTTTTATTTGTTCGTCTTTAGGCTCGGAAAAGACCGTAAGTATCACTCAGAAAAGACAGAATCGGCATGACCGTGACAGAGCTAACGCTGTCACCACCTAAGAACTCTATGAAGGAGGAATCTAGTTCAAAAGTTGTAAACCCAAATCTGATATTTGACGACAAACATTCAAATTGGTGATGGTGGCCCTGGCCCTGCCAGGACAAAATTTGTCAGGTTCAGGGAGCAAGCAGATCATCACTACCCAGGTGCTCTAATTCTTGAGATACAGAGGTGTCTTATAGGTTTTGAAACAGGGACGGTTACTTTCCTGATATTTAGTGACAAATTCTGGGGCCATCTCAAATCAGATCAAAGGACATCCGGCAATAACGTTAAGCGATATGTCCTTGGAAAGGTTTTTTTATACAACTTTTATTATGGCGGCAAATCTCGCATCGCTGTGTGAAAAAAGTTATTGAGCATCAAAGTCGCTGTTGATGGCTGTTCCGATATAAAGAATCAAACGGCTAGCGTACCGCAAGGTTCACACTTGTTCATCCTGCATATCAATGACTAAATGTCCCCTGCGGTTTCACCCGTGTTCCCCGGATAAAAAGTTACCTGGTTCCATCATCACCCTTCTACCATCGCACTGCTCGCCGGCAATGTAGAGTTCATCCTCGAACCGCCTCGATCGTCCACAAACGATTCAGTTGGACGTTCCTACGCGGTCCATTATAGATGTGTAATTTCGGTTCGGTTTTCCTCAGGGCTACGATATGGGATTCTTCAAGAGGCGTAAAAAGAGCTCAAGTTCGGCAAAACATTATCAATACCCCGGTATTACAAATGTCCATAGGCAGCGGTGACCACTTAACATTAGGTGGACCGTTGGCCTGCTGGTTAAATAGTTAACATAAAAAATAAGGCGCTTAAAATCCATTGTAATATCTGATAATAACCAATAAAAACGATAATATAGTTTCATTTTATTAGGCCATCACTTTTTTCCGACAGCTATTTTAGACTTACCACCATAGTAAAAGTTGTATGTATAAAACAATATAAGCTAAATTGCTGGTTGTTCTGTGGCACGCAGATATCCTATGGATGGTATGGATGGAAGAATAGAAAAAAAGCTAAATTACAATGTTATACACGGAAAAGTACACGGTATTTAGTTAAATTATGAATGAACAAAGAATAACGCGCTACTGGAGGCATGATACGGAAGCACACATCGGCACGAAGAGGAGGATTTGGTTATTAGGTAGGAATTTACTTACTGTAGATCTTCTAAAAATGCCTGCCCTGCTGGTTTCACAATAAAGATAACCTCATTGAATTATTACACATAATTCAATGGATAACCTATTTATAAATTGAGAAGGTACGGAATTAGAAAGCTGCCCAGCTGGTGTTTGGGGGGGGCTAAAAGCCCCGACCTCCACGCCTTGGCAAATCGCAAGACGCGGGTTCGAATCCCAACTAGCACAAATATTTCAACATCTTAATTTATATCGGTGTAAAAATCGTATCATGTGCACAAAAATTATAATATTATATTAACTGTTTTTACTAATTACTGAAGGCATAGACAAAGCCGAGTGTACATAGGGAAATAAATTTTAAGCCACATTTTTGACCACAATTTTATTTCACCAAAATGAATGTTGTGATTATAATATTAGAGAACAAAGCTTATACCGTTATACGGAAACAAAGCTACGAAATTGTAAGCTGTCTTATATTTGTCATAATTATAGTTGTATAATTAAATATGTATTTTTAACACAGTACTAATAAAACAAATTCTTATTTGTAATTTTAATCGTTATCAACCATAAAAATATTTATCTTGTGGTCGCTATGACGCCACTAAATCATCAACTATAGAAAATATTGTATGATTAGGTGCAGCAAAGACGACATTTTTTGTGCGAAGTAGTCTGCGGCACACAAAAAGTCTGTGTGGTTCTATTTTCAAAGACTAAAAAGTGCGGCACGGATAGTCTGTCGTCTGCGGTGCACCTAAAATATACGAACTCTAATAACAAGCAAAATATTTCTAATACTAGGCATCCAACGCAAAACGGCAGAGCAGTATTTTGCATATCGACCGCTACGAACGGAAGATATGTGTATAACCGGATTCTCTCTTGACGCCTAGTTTAGCATTTTAAAATAATTATACTTTTAAAACCATACATTACAACAATGTCAGGAACAAAACAGATTAGCGCGTAAAAAAATAAAATTAATCGGCCCTTTGCATGCCGGTGGCAAAGAGAACTTTCTGCTTGGATTTTTTGTTCTTCTTGTTTGATTTGGGCGCCGGTGAGGGTGCGGCTTGTAGGGCGGCCTCGATGGCGTCGCTGAGGCACAGCGCGCGCGGCGCGCCGCCCGCGCCCGCCGCCTCCTCCGCGGCCGGCGGGGGCGCCACCGCCACGCTCTGCCGAACACGCCATGCGCCACCCGCGCTCGCCATCTGTGCACACAATACATTTGTAACCGTGACATGTAATCGAATCCACTGTCCATTTGAATTTGGATATCAGTAAAAACCGGCCAAGTGCGAGTCAGACTCGCGCACCGAGGGTTCCGTACAAACCTGTAGGTATATAAGTAAATGGTAGTATAGACCTGAGTATTTGATATTAATTTCAACTTATGACCTATTAAAAAAAAACTACTTACAAGATCTCGTTCAAACCAATTTTCAGTGGAAGTTTGCACCGTAATGTACATCATATATTTTTTATAGATTTATCATTCTCTTATTTTAGAAGTTACAGGGGGGGGGGACACACATTTTACCACTTTGGAAGTGTCTCTCGCGCAAACTATTCAGTTTAGAAAAAAATGATATTAGAAACCTCAATATCATTTTTGAAGACCTATCCATAGACATCCCACACTTATGGGTTTGATGAAAAAAAAAAAATTTAGTTCCAGTTCTAAGTATGGGGAACCCCCAAAATTTATTGTTTTTTTTCTATTTTTGTGTAAAAATCTTAATGCGGTTCACAGAATACATCTACTTACCAAGTTTCAACATTATAGTTCTTATAGTTTCGGAAATAAATGGCTGTGACATACACGGACAGACAGACAGACAGACAGACAGACATGACGAATCTATAAGGGTTCCGTTTTTTGCCATTTGGCTACGGAACCCTAAAAAGACAATAACTAACCGCCCTCGGTTTTACCCATATCTGCATGCCAAATTTCATGATGATCCGTTGAGTAAGGCGTGAAAGCGAAACAAACAAACTCACTTTCGCATTTATAATATTAGTTAGGATTACCTTAGCAAAAGAAAGTCCAGCGGATGGAGAGGCAGTACTCGTAGATGGCGAGGCAGCACTAGAAGTGGTGGTAGCTTCCCACGCGGCCAGTGGCGACATATCGAGAGGGGGGCTGGAGTAGGAGGGCGGGGCGGGAGGGAACACGAGGTCGGAGGTGAAGTCCGGCTTGGGAGGACCCTCCAGGGCGCGCCGGTACGCGCGCTCACGCCGCCTCTCGTCGCGCTCGTGGCGAGCTCGAGTGCGGGCGCGTCTCTCCAGTTCCTCTGTCAACACCGAATCATTATATTAATAACGATGTAACTCGAATGTCACATTCAGATAAGAGATATCGTTTCTGTAATGAAAATCCAATCGCATTGATTCTGCATACATACATGAGTTTAAGTGTATTTCGAACCGGTAGTAAATTCAACTGTATGTACCAATTTAACGTTCATAAGTGCCTTACCAGGGCCTAAATTGAATAAAAAACTTTTTGATTTTGATTTGATTTTTGATTGAATCCGTCAATCAAATGCAAACCATCAGAGACACAGACTTAAATCTAAATAGATAAGGCAGCTCGTGGTGTAAGATGTTTAGCCGTTCTTAATCGATCGGAGAAGTTAAGCTACCTCTATGGTGGTCGGTACCTGGATGGGTGACCGCCTAGTGGTATTTCAAATCGAGCGTTTCCGTGCTTCCGAAGGCACGTATTGTCACGCACGTTGATCCCGGTTATCACTTAATTGTGATAGTCGTTAAGCTAGTTGGATGCCTCCTAGGCGGCTTGAAAAATTCCACAGTAGGTTGACCACTAGCCCACCTCCACCAATCCGCAGTGGACGCGTGGTGGAGTATTGCCCAGTCCCTTTAACCCTAATTTGTGAAAGGAGGCCTGTGCTTAGCAGTGGGACATTATAGGCTGATGATGATGATGATGAGATAACGCAAATCCCTCCATCCATATGAAAATCTACGGTGATGTTATGAATCTACGGGGAGTTCTCGTCAAAAGAAGAGCATTGCTCTACCTTTTGGCACGCGAAGCACACACAAGATTTATTTAGATTTATATCTGTGATCAGATGTTTATGAAAAATCTTGTAATAGATCTAAATGTAGGTATCAAAGCTTTGTCCATTTCTACGAGAAATATGTTAACTAGTCACCTGTGAAGCTCTGAAGAGCTGATGTAGTCACGTATGGAGGTTGAAGATCTAACTCCACGATATCGAAGGAGCAGTAGAGAGGCAAGTGGGCAGTGTAGGGCATGTGTTTTCTTGTCTAAAAATATAAAATTAAACATTATAATATAAAAAAATATAATATAAAAATCATCACCTGAGAATGACTCGACCGATGTGGCAATTCTGTTAACGTTCGTAATTATCAGGACAAGGTTTGAATGAAATAAATGTTTTGGAATAGTCTGAAATACGGGCGACGCCGAGCAAAAATAGCTAGTAAGTAATAAATAGATAGGATGATGAAAATGCTTTTCACTAGTTCTCATACATAATAACATACTTTCAAGATTCTTAATGATGTAAATAGAAAGATTTGTGTATAATATTAGTACTGATTGACCTGTTCAGTGAGAGGTAGTGTTTCGCGGTGCAGCACCCTCCCGCGGAGCAGCGGCGGCGCCGCGGCCAGCGCTCCCCACGACGCGCTCACTACGCGGACATTCAAACTGCTCAGGAATACTTGCTGCCCATCCTCAGCTATGGAAACAATCATACGTACCACAATAACGATAGTGCTACTTAGTTTTATATTAATAGGCTAGTATATGACTGAATAATTCTATTTAGTACGTCAAGTATTTTTTCTTTTGTCAATTAAACAAAAAAATTGAAGATATCGTGTGTTGAAGTTCCGCTTGCGACTTCACGTTTTCACACTAAAGTTCTCCCGAACTTTGAAGTGCTTTATCTTTGTTTTTTTTTAATGATTAGGTAAATCAAAAAATACGTGTTCAATATTTTTTGATAATCTAACTGACGGACTAATTAGACTTTTTTTTTACCCAGGAATCAACCCTATTCAATATAGCATTAGGAAATAATGAAATATCTTTACCTTGATAAAAATAAAAGTATTTTACTTGATTCTGTTTATCAATATCGCATACAGCTTCATCTTCAATTTTCTCTGTTTCTGGTGGTGGTGAGCACTCTGTCAAAGGGAATTCTTCCGGTTGGATGTCATCACAAGTGAATTCTGGTGCATCTGGATTCAGTGGGGAATCAACAGTTGCTATATCTAGAACATCAATTTGTTCTGCAACAGTGTCAATACAAGCAGCACCCTCATCTGTGACGTCAAACCAGTCAATATGTTTCTCGTTAACAACATGTTTCTCATACACAATAGGGGCAGCATCCTCTTTTATTTCTTCAATTTTCTTAGTTGTTTCACTTAGCATTTTAATGTTATTCTCCTTCTGTAAAAGCATCTGTAATGCTTCTTCTAAATAAACAATTTCAGTTGTATCAATCTCTGCCAATATTTGCCTTTCTATTTCACGCCTCTCGCGTTCCATGATTTCATGCACCTGTACAATACAAAATTACAATTTAAGTTTACTTATACACATCAAAAGCAGCTGAATAGCTCTGAGCTGTCTACCTAGTAGCAAACTGCGAGAGTTCATGCATACCTGTTGCTTATTAGCAGCAAAAAGTTTACAATATGGAGCATCGTTGATGCTGGTAAGTGGTAAAATGGGTGCTGGTTCAGTATCCACCGACAGTCCGCGAGGCGGGGCTAGCTCCACTGTCGTTGAACCTCGCAGACGACGCACCAGACGCATTGTAACCTGCAATTGATAAAAATTGTGTTTTAAAACAGCTAGTATACAACACAGGAAAGATATATATCCATTTAAGTAATCCACTTTCATGGTACGCCCGGCTACAGATCAAGCTATAATTACGAATATAAGATGACCTCTCATTGTACGGAAATTCTATACAATGCGAGAACAAGCTATCCCCCACCCACATATCCAACTCTGATTGGTTAATCATTTTACGTCATTCTCTTTGATCGGATCAATTTTGGATTCAAACTATTACTTTTAATATTATTTCTTAATACAATTGGGTTATTGAAAAAAAAAAAAAACATTTTTTTTATTATGTATTTTAAAACTTTATTAGAACAATTTTGAAAGTCAATTCAAAAAAACCAAAATATATTTATTATCAATTTATTATAAATTATTTAAAATGGACCAAATTTGAAAAATGATCACGTGACTCAAAACGAGTCGGCTGGCTTGGCGCCCTGCTTGAAACGTCACAATGTTAAAGTAACTCTACGTGAGTACACGGTCGAACGGTTTCTACAATACAGTTGGTTAAGATTCCATCTATCGCACCGCAGCTCGCAGGTCGTGGGTTCGATTCCCACACAGGACGTACATTTGTGTGCATGAACATGTCTGTATGTCCTAAGTCTGGGTGTAATTATGTATGTTAAGTATGTATTTACAAACAAAAAGTTTTAGGTATTTGTATTATATCAGTTATCTGTTTCCATAGTACAAGCTCTGCTTAATTTGGGATTGACATGACAAATGACATGACATTTTGGTGATGATGTGGCCGTTGGTAAGCACACAAAGCCTACAAGGAACTAGCTCTCAAGTGCAGCTGTCGGAACACACCGACAGGTGCTTGGTGGTAGCCAGCCAGATGGGTATTGGATATTACAAATTACTCTACCACCGTGCTATGATTTCCTCACGTTGTTTTCCTTCACCGAAAGCTCAAGCTCATTGTAGGATTCGAACCCGTGACCTTCGTCTCGGTGTCCGACGTCATTACCACTGAGCTATCATCGACTTAAGATCATTAAAGTTTCCCATAAATTGGGATAATAGATGCGGTTAGCAATTTTTATAATTGATCACATACAATATTAAAAGTGAAATGTTATGAGTCACATTTTTTTTTTATACGACTAAGTCGGTAAACAAGCTTACGGCCCGCCTGATGGTAAGCAGTTACCGCAGCCATATGGACGCATCGCTCACGCGTTACTGACTTTTCCCCCCTCCCCTATGAGCTCTGGTGACCTTACACACGCGCAGGAACACAACTTTACACAACATAAAGTTATTTGGCTGCAGTGTTCTGTAAGGTGGAGGTACTTCCCCAGTCGATCTGCTCTTTGAGCGAATAAACGCTACGCTCTACCCCGTGGCTCTCTCTCCTCTCTTAAACAAGAATAAAAAATTGCGCCATTTTGAACTATTTAGTTATCGGTCCGAGTACTCTCAAAATTTATATTTGGGTCACAAGGGTCTCTCAAATATCCATTTTGAGAGCAATCGGACCAGTAACTAAATAATTCAAAATGGCGGACATTATTATAAAATTTTGACCAAAGATTCATGTTATGTGGCCCAAGGGTCTCTCAAATATCCATTTTGAGAGCAATCGGGACAATAACTAGATAGTTCAATATGGCGGCCACTTTTTGAATTTTGTGAAGAGATAAATGTTATGAGGTTCCAAGGGCCTCTCAAATATCCATTTTGAGAGAAATCGGAAAAACAACTAAATAGATGAAAATGGTGGCAATAAAAAAAATTATGAAGGGAAATGAAATTTTAATAAAACATGGCGTCTTACCGGCCAGCAAATTATTTAAAACTATACACAAGATTACGTGATTATTTGCTCAGTAGTCCCTAAAGTGGTGGCATTAAAATTTCATGCTTTGGTGAGCTATCCTACTATCCATCTGATTAGAGGCACGTTGCCCTATGTTTCTATGGTTTCAACTTTTAGACATTTTGTAGCAAATTTAAAAACATTTTTTGGGGAGTTATTTGTGAATTATTTGTAAACGATGGTACGAAATAAAGACGGTAACCTTTAAAATTTACTTTCTGTGATAAATTTATAAATATATTGACGACAATAACAAGATTTAATTGATGAAAACGTAAAAAACTGTATCATTTGTATGTAATGGTGAGTAACAATTAACATTGTGACGTCACGCGCCCTCCTCGGGGTAGTTCGGTACATGTCGGTTCGTTTTCGGTACACAGTTCAAAAAAATATTTTCAATTGGTTATAACTTTTTAATAACAACGAAAAAAATAAAACTAAAAATAGTTTTGTATAATAACTTATATATGGTCTTTCGATTTATGACAAAAAAAAAACACTTCAAATTCCCAATTGCTTAAGAGATAGTGATTTAATTATTTACATAATTCAAAAACACGAAAAAAAAAACGATTGTAAGCATTTCTAAGATTGTGTTTTTGAAACATACTGGAATTTAAATCAAAATTGTATTCTTTTAAACAAATATCTAACACAACAACACAATAAACTTGGAAGCAAAATTTTGGTATGAATTTTAGACTAATTTATTTTGAGGTGAATCTTTTTATAGATAGTGTACCTGATGTATTCTTCACCGCTTTGGGATGGATATACCCTTTTCGTTACACGCACCCAGTATAATAATAATTTATTTATTTATTCAGATTTCATAGATCCATTAGGGTTAGTAAAATGCCTTATTTCTAGGGTTAGTACTACATTAATTAAATTTACATTAAATTGAGCTTATTATTAAAAACAAATACCCTCACACAAGACACTTTATGCACACACCAATGAATTTATACCAATGAGTGTGTGCACAAAGTGCCTCATGATCGGCGAATCGTAGTGATCCGCTACTGTCCTCAGGATACTATTCCGGCTGCCCCGCACTCTCCCTAACAGAGATGCCGTTTTCTTACGGATAATCGCCCCAAAGTCATCCGTGCGGGCCTGCGCGAACATCCCCGATGCACTACAGAATCGAGGCAGCCGCAACAACATCCTGAAGGCATTATTATATTGGACACGTAGGACATTTAGCGATCTTTTCGCATAGTCGGCCCACAGATTGCCCGTGTAGAAGCTTTGACAGTACGCCTTGAAAAGGGTGATTTTGACCTGGTCACTACACCGAGCAAATCTACGAGCCAGCATATTGCTCCTGACAGCCAATGCCCTACGCTCCCGTTCGATATCTACATTGTCTCTAAGATCGTCGGTAAGGATATGCCCGAGGTATTTGAACTGTCTTACTCTACGTAAGTTCGATCCATTGAGTGCGATGTTAAGCATACTCTCGGGATATCCACTGACAGGCCTAAAGACAATATACTCACACTTTTTAATATTATATAGAAGTCCGTGTGTGGCTACATAGGTCTCACAGACTATCAGCAATTTACCCATGGCCTCCGCGGTCGGGGCCAGCAGCACCATGTCGTCTGCGTAGCTAATGTTATTAATACTAACGCCATCCACACGACACCCATCACGCATGCTGCTGAGCTCGGCAATCAGGTCATCCACGTACAGGTTGAAGAGCTTGGGAGACGACAACCCCCCCTGCCTTACCCCGCACTGCAACCTATACGTTTCTGAGAAAGTGTTGGACCATTTTACAGTGTTCAATTGATTGGCATACCAGAATTTAAATATTTTAACAACTTCAGCTGGAACACGCCTGCTTCCTAACTTTCTCCAGAGTATATCATACGATACAAGATCAAATGCCCTAGATAGGTCAAGAAAACAGGCATACACCGGCGTTCTACGGGTGGTGTAATACTGGACAGTGTGCTTTAGACTTAAAATGGCACTCTCAGTTGACAGTCCAGGTCGAAACCCGAACTGAGCATCCTGTATATTAAGGTATTTACTTAAACACGAGTCAAGCACACTGTCCAGTACCTTGGCCATAATCGTAGCAAGAGAAATTGGGCGATAGTTTCCCTTATCCGAGATGTCCCCTGTCCTGTTCTTTATGATAGGTACCACTATAGTTTTCATTAACTCCACTGGTAAGTATGAGTGGGTAATACACAGCGAGTAAAACATGGACAGAACTCTCGGCAGATGAACTCCCGCGTACCGCAAATGCTCAATACTGAGGCCGTCATGACCAGGAGATTTGCCTCTACTCATGTTTTTTATAATGGCTTTTACTTGACTAGCAGATATATTTAGTAGAGTTTCATCCCCCCGTCGACCAGCCCCAGAATCAAGCACCGACGCTGGACCAAGAGGAGACTGCACCTTAAAATGCTGCATAAACATGTTTGCAATCTCCCCCGGATCACTCAACCCCCCCACGCTAGCTGGGAGGCTCGGCCTAACATCCAATTTACCCGTGGACTTCCAAAATTTACAAAAGTTTTTATCAGTTCGTTGTTTAGCTATTATGTCCATTTTTATTTGGTCTTGGTTATTCTGACACCACCTCAGGCGACTTTTAAAAACTTTGCGAGCATAGCACATCTGATCATGTATTGTACCCGAAGTCGGTCTACCATACAATACCCATATATTGAACTTAAGCCGAGCCTCCCGATGAGCCTCACGAACATGTCTATTCCAACCGCACACCTTCTTACATCTTTTAGGGCCTACCTGGTCATTTAAAGATGTTTGAACAGCCGATTCAGACAGTATGCACACAATGGTATTATACAGTTTATCTATTACAAGCCTGTGCTCAACCAAACTGCATGACCCGAAACTACACTCCACCAGCTCATGAGGGAAATCAAGTTCTCGCATCCTATTGTTACACAGATCATGGTAGCTTTTAATTTGAGAATCACTTCTCTCACCCCATTTAACCGCATTGCGAGGTAAGTCAGACATTGTTCGCCTTGGCCTCACTAGTCCTAGGTCACATTCAATAAATAAAGGCATATGATCCGACATATATACATCTTCATCTATACCTACATTAATAATGGTATGCCAAGCCGACAAAGAAACAACACAATGATCCAACCAACGCCTGCAGCCATGAGCCTCGCTGACGAAAGTGTATTTACCTGACGAAGCTCCTAGTGTCTCGATATCAGCACAAATCCAAGATTGTTCTGTGCAAAAGCTAAGCAATTCCCTATAAAAAAGTTCATAAGGGTGAGCATTAAAATCACCCAGCATAAATAGACTCTCGACATCATTGCTCGCCTCAATGGCACTCATTTCACTCAGCACCTCCGTAAAATCAGACAAATTATCAGGTGAATTTGTAGGCATGTATACAGAGAAGAAGATAACAGAACGACCACCCTTCGTAGTGGCTCTAATTGCAACCAGTCTGGGGCTACTACAATCAATAACATACACACCCTCAAAAATGCCCGCCCTCCAGAGTATAGCTACTCCCCCATATGGTCTTCCGGTCAGTAAACCCGCCGAGGTATCTACAGCTGACTTACCCGTATATTCAAAACTGTTAGAAATGGTTCCTAATAACGGTATATCATGGGGAAGGAGCCACGTCTCCTGTAGGGCTACTACGTCCGAAACGTTACAAATATCCCTTACACTATCTAATGACCGTTTAACCGATTTACAGTTAAAAGTAGTTATTTTACAATATATATTGTTTGTATTATCCATAAATAAACATTCTAACCAACTTTAACAGAGTCTTTAACAGATTCTCGTTGCTTCGTTCGGTACATAAAATGCACAAAACGTCTAAATGTTATTCCATTTGGCCATAAATTATCTTTTAAGAATAAATCTAGCTTACACTTAGATACATACAGCTTATAAGAATTGTAATGCCTATTTGTTTTCATATTGATCTTTTTTAGGTACACATTTTCATTAGTTTGCTGTTTTATGTAGGTAATGATATCATCCTCACTTGTTTCGATACTAACGTTAGAAATAAACAAAGGCACTCTTACATCTGCAGCCTTGAATTTAACATCCTGAGTAACAGAAGCACACCCTCTCTGACCAATCAGTTTGTAGCGCTTTGATGATTTACTTTCCACTAATTTCCACTCATTATACTCATTTCGCACCACTTGCTCACCATTCTCATTCAAACCTGATGAACGAGGCGATTGTTTACCGTTAGATGCGGGCAGTGTTGGTGTCGGTGCGGACGCGCCGCCGCCGCCGGTAGCAACTAATCGTGAATCACTACCTAGCTTGTGCGAAACCGCAGTGGCCTCCACGTGCGGCGCTTGTTGCTCCGTCCCGCTCCCTCTCCCAACGTCACTAAGTCCTTGGTTAACGTCGCTCCTGTTGTCGCTCGGAGTGTTCGAAACCGCGGTAACTGCATGCGGCGCCTCCACGCGTCCTAGTGTCTCTGTCGCATTTCTTTGGTCGCATAGAAAAGAGACAAAACCGTCCGCCGCTCCAGCTGCTAGGGGCGATGAATGTTTAGCAAGGTCGTTCGACTCTGAGTCACCTGAAACTTGTGGTGACTTGATAGGAATATATTGTAGGCCTATGGGTCCACTGTCCATTTTCATACTATCATGAAGGCAAGCTCCTCTTTTTCTGTTTACGTTATTTACAGGAGGAAAACACTCAACCAAAGAAGCATGTCTCATATTATCCACCTCTTGTTTGAGAAGATCAAACTTATCAATTGTAACAACTTTCTCTTCCAAAGCACTAAGTTGATTTTTCATACATAACATATCCTTTAAGAGCCGGGTCGCGTCTACATGGTCAAATGTAACCGGTGGTAGTTTATGTAGTTCTTTCGCTACAAATATAGGACCAATTTCTGAGCTAGTAACATTCATCAGACATATTATATCATCCAAATCTCGCGACATTTTCTTCTTCCCACCTTTACGACGCAGAGGCATCTTCTTCGCATTGGGAAGGGACTCAAACAGAAGAGACTTCGCTTTCACTATATCTTCCGCGGAAAATGAAGATGTACACAGCTGGTGAATACTTTCTTCATCCATAAAACCCAACACATTCCGTAAAAACGCCAAAAGTTCGTTAATAACAATATTGCAGTTCGCACACTTCACTGTATCCGAGGTCATTGTTCTCGGCAATGAGTCATCGGTCACCGGTAAAAACGCGTCCGTGCTTAGTCACAGCTGACGACGACTGATGTATGTATAAATTCAGTAGAAATTTTTACACTGAATTTACGGTCATTTAAAAGATGCCATAATCACAAATCGATGGTAGGTAGACTAATAAATCTACTCTTATTCCTTAGGCTCAATTTCCGTCGCCGCGGAATGAAATCGAGGCAATCTTTATGTCAATTGTATAATTATTGATCAAAAACAAATGTTCCTAAACCTACAAATACCAATATGATGTGGCTGAAGTTGGTAAGTTCACAAAGCCTAGAAGGAACTGGGTCTCAAGAGCTGCTGTCATAACAACCGATAGGTGCTTGCTGGTAGCCAGTCAGATGGGTACTGCAAAGTACCCTACCACCATGCTATGGTTTCCTCACGATGTTTACCTTCACCGAAGCTCAAGCTCATTGTACAATTCGAACCTGGGACCATCTCGGTATCCAACGTCACTACCACTGAGCTATTATAGCCTTAAAATTTAGGTATTGGGTACTTATTGATCATATACTTCCCAGCAGCATTGATTCTAACTATGGATATACAGAATGACGCAGAGCGAGCGTAAAATGTAGCTGTCGTGTACACCAGCCTAAAAAAGTTGGCCTGTTTTATATAGCTGTGTAGTATGGCGACGCTTTCTATAGTATACCATACCTCCTCAGGTGGTGACTCCCACTGCACCATCCTAGTGGGCTTCATCTCTTTGACATTGAGTGGCGTGGTGCAAACCGGACAGGGTGGGGGCTGCTTCTCGTGCGCCGCTGCGTAGTGCAACACACACGCCCAGCAGTACACATGTCCGCAGTGCCCCACTCGCCCCGCCGCCGGCGTGCCCAAACATATCGGACACTCCGAGCGACCAGTGCTTCGGACCACCTTATAGAATTTATAATAGGTTAATTTGATGAATTTGATCGATGACGAAGCCTAAGATGAAACACGCTTACCGAGAAGAAACTTATTCACTCTGGCCTTGAAAGTTCCTCCATTGTAAGTCATTCAGATTCCTTAATAAATGCGAGCATGTTATTGTAGTGGTTCCTATTTATGACAATATTGCATCAAAAACTTTAATCAGCAATAAGAATTTAACACCTATTGCTTATTATTGCCTCAGCATAGTGACGTAACTTAACGCCACACATCTGTTTTGCTCTAACTAAATGATTAAGTAATTAAATAGTAACACATCATTTTTCACTCAATCCATCAACCTCTTTTTCATATAGCTACTCATATGCAAATACCTAAATTCTTATATACTTCACTAAGCCCATATACATAACGAAGGCCTGTAATATTGCTAATATAAGCATTATGTAAGAACATTACTATTTGGAAAAAATAAGGTTGATGGCAAATAATGGCAATAAATTATTCAAATGCATGCTAATGACAGTAAATGATTGAAAAGAGCAAGTAATGTATAAATAGTAATATCAATGACTGGTAAAAAGATGGTGTTTGAAAACAAACTTACAATTTCTTCAATTTGATCCCACTTGATAGGCACATCAGGGTCCAGTAAGTTCGCCTTGTAATCTCCATCTTCCTTCACCACAAATTGACAACTAAAAACAAAATCAAAATAATGGAAAACTTACACATTTTATTTTAAACTCTGCCAAATACTTTTTACATGAACAATATGGCTTACACAATCTTGGCACTAAAACTGATGATCTAATTATCAACATAATACCTTTTAAATAACAGTCAGCATGAGTATAAAAATAGAAGTAAACTCACTATGCACGAAGATAGAGGTCATGGTCATGACGGTGGAACACATGCTGTAAACCTTGGCGACGTGGCTGGGAACCCCTGCGATCCGCACCCCTACGAGAGGGGTACATGAAGTTCAGCAAATGATTCAAGTTTTGCTTCTTTATACCAGGCACAAATACTGAGCCAATTTCAGGCCCATCATCTTCTTCTATCCTGCAATTTAATATAGTAATATCAGAACACTGACAGCAAAATAAAACTACCCAAACAGCTTTAGGTATGTGGGATTCCTAAAAAAATATTACTGATAACTTTCAATACATATTTAACCTTCAAGCGGGCGCGCGTAGTCGAATCGACCGCGCTTAGTACATTTTCGTTCATATTATTATTATCACCCATCACATTTATTTCTCATTTCTAGTAGCCTGTCGCAATGTCATTGGGAGTAAAATAAAAAATAAACCGTCGCTCGGGGTGCTCCCCCCACTCCACAAATCGCAATTGTTTTAGTCCCGGTGCAGTCGTCTTGGTGCAGTCGTCGAAAAGACTACACGCGCCTGTCGTCGAAAAGGTTACGCTCGACGCTCAACGCGACATACCCTCGTTCACGCTCGTAATAGTTCTTCGGCCATCATTCAATATAGTATCTAATTAAGCTTGGATTTTTTTATATACTATGATTCGTGCACGTTTACCACAAAGTGCAATACTCGAGGAATTACTAAGAGATTAATTTTTATTAAGTATATAAACTAGTCTAAGATATGTAAAAGGGTTTTGTGTTCCTAATTTTTGTTTTGATTCAAAGAATATTTGAGTAATGTTAATTAATTTAATAATTGTTTCTTTTTCATAATTTTAATCACTTTTTTTGACAAATCAAACTTTAAAGACAATGATAATATATCTGAGTACAAATAAATAAATAAATATTGAATAATTAGTGCTTTATTTCTCTTATTCAACCCATAGGTCTTTTCGGTTACGTGCGCCCGCTCCCGTTACAAATGACCGCGCGCCCGCTTGAAGGTTAAGAGATTCTTGGGCAAATTATTTGCAAAGCATATATACAAGCTTCTGGCTCTGGCCCACAGCTTCACCTGCATTCCCCTTAGAAATCTAATATCTCATGTTATTCTGAGATATCATCTACCTACATTCCAAATGGAAGACAAATCTATTCAGCTATTACAGGGTTGAGTGGTAACAATTACACACAAAACTTAAGCAATAATATTATAGGAAATTATCTAAACTAGTGGCTCACTATGATGGTTTTGACAAGACGGTGTCACTCCTTGTCGCACAATGGATGTTTTTTTGTATACCACTAAGATGGCAAACAAGCATACGGCCCGCCTGATGGTAAGCAATTACCATTGCCGAACCTGAAGAAATCTCTTCACACCCTTTTCCACAGACCAAGCATCCACAGAAGAAAACTCCTTTTAGCCAGCACATTTTGAAACAATTCTGGTTTCAATTGTATAGAAATTATTTATAAGCCTGGTGTAAATAAGAATGTAAAAAAGGTATTTTAGCATTGTTATACATAGTGTTAAGATTTTACCCGGTGTCCGGCGTTCCACCCACAGCGAAATTGGAAGGACCACGTGCATGTGATCTCCTATCCATTTGCCCCCTACCTCTTTGCGCTGGTACATTCCTTCTGAATGGTTCATTTTTCGAAGCACTCCCAGATCCTTCACGTTTCTTATTATTACGTGGCCAAGGTTTATTTGTCAATTCTAAAGAAAGAAGCAGGATATATGTTTATTAAATTATAACCCCAGATAATGAATTATTACACACCTCCATAAACCCTGTATCTACTACTATATTTCTATTATACTACTATTGTTGTAAAGTTTGAGATTTCAATAGATCTGATTATATCAAGATTATAGTAATATGAGGATTTTTTTAATCCTAGAATTTAGCTAATAACAAGTTATCTGGAAATAAATAATAAGACACAGTTTTTTTGTGGCAAATGATTACAGCTGTCAACATATCGGGGAAAAAACATGAAGTAGGTAGGTATAGGATGTGACCTTTATAGACTCACCTGTATTTTTTTTACAGTCGATGGCGGATGCCCTCGACTGTGGTTGAGAAGATCGATTCAATGATTTCTTGTCCATTCTGGACTCCTCTGACATTCACAAAAGTTGCTGAGCGGGATACTCCGCGAGGAGACAACGATAATACGTACAAGGCCGACATTTTAGAATGCCATGTTTATAATACAAATCAAAGAAAAAAAATATTATCTTATAGAAACTAGCTTTACCTGGTGGTAAATACACAAATATCTAACTCGGGTCACAAAAAAGGGAGTACGGCTACTCCCTTTCGTCTTAACGACGAAAACGCTGAAACGTGAAAATCTTTATAGCTCGCCAAAAGAATGGCGACCAACCGGCAGCTAGCCGATGTTACCTACATGCGCACTTCCGGTGAAAAAAATAATTATAATTATTAAAATCTATATACCTATTTTAGTATATAATGAAAACAATATAAACAGTATTTAATACTATTATTTTAATTACTATTTATGATATGATATTTTTTGTGAAATCCAATTTATAACTGAAAAGTGATTGTCATGACTACATTTATTTATTTCACTTCTTCTTCTTCTTATTTTTAAGTTTGGCAAGCAAGCCCAAAGTAGGGCTCATTTCTGCCAGTGTCGAGTTATATTATAGTTTCCATTCTGAATAAATCACTTTCACATTATAGTCCGCAGTCAGTCACTCACCGTCCATAAAAGTCATGTTTTACTACAATTGTGGTCATTGTACTAAAACTCTTCACGGACATTTTGAGACAACTTGAAAAGTCACGATACACACAATTCATTTCATTTCACTTCACTGGTGCACATGGATGATCTTAATTGGCTAAAATACCACCAAATTATAATTTTATTTATGAAAATAAAAATGAAAACGCAACGTCACTCTGCAAGTTCCCGTTAAAAAGTCCTTATTTATTTCTTCTTCATCAAATGCTATTTATTTGGTTTTATTTTTGCCAGTGTCGAAATATAAGTTCAGTGAGCGATTCTCGTAACAAATTTAAATTGTATTTCGTATTTTTCTTTGTATAAACAACATTCATACGTGTATATACGTGCCTCAACAATTTGTCAATAGGATCGTTTTTCAATCGTTCATTATAATATCATTATAATAGTAAAAAACACAGTTTGATCGTTGAAGTCGATACGACCGTGCTACGACCACATCTTTGAAGTTTTGTTACGAGAATCGGGCCACTATTATATTCACGCGCCTGAACGTTGTTGAGATTTCTATAGTTCCGAGTTCTGAGTTCCGAGTTCACTACTGTACACACAGCGAGCGAGTAGTCTAGAGTTCTAACACAGAATATTTAATTGGTTCTAAAGGAAAATGGGCAAATTTGTATGGAGCTTGTCCCATTATTTGCTGCCAGCAATAATTTTTACATAATATTATTATATGTATTAAGAAAATTATGTAAAGTATATGAAAGCTTTACTGTGGTGTATTAAAAAAGTATTGCAATTCCTCATACTAGTAAATCGTAGTCCTGCAGATAACAGATTAGAAAGTTGTTGCTGCAGATTTTGGAACCTTGAAGGCAGAACTACTTTAAAAAAAAAAAATGTAAGACATTAAAATACAAAAAAAATATCCGATAGTCATGTAGGTATTTTTTGTTTACTTATTTGTTGTTTTTTTATTTACTTTTTATAAACTAGCTGTCCGCTGCGGTTCCACCCGCGTTTCCGAGAAAAAACGAACGCCTATGTCCTTATCCATACAATAGCATAGATAGATGCATATTGTGCTTTCTTCGTGATCGGTTTCTTATTACTTTCAGATTTATAATTATTATATTAAAGAATGGTTAGCTCTAAAATCCACATAGATATAATCTTCCATTGGTATTTGTTCAAGATTTTATTGTCTTTTACCTTGGTAGAACAATATGGCTTAATATTTCAGTGATTAGTGACCCTAGTATGTACTTCATTTGATTTTGATTTGACGAGCTGGCGCGGTTGGTTAAGACACTGGTTAAGATTCCACCTATCGCGCTGCAGTTCGTGGGTTCGATTCCCACACAGGACATGCATTTTGTGTGCATGAACATATCTGTATGTCCTGAGTCTTGGTGTAATTTTTTTTTTTTTTAATTGTGAATTTATATTTTAAATAATATTTACAACACTTACATAATAATTAAAAATAAAATAATTATGTATATTAAGTATGTATTTAGAAACAAAAAGTATTATAATGTTTTATATCAGTTATCTGGTTTCCATAGTACCTTCAAGCTCTGCTTAGTTTGGGATCAGATGACCGTGAGTGAGGAATGTCCCAGGATATTTATTTATTATATTTATAAAAAAAATATTTTTATTTTATTTTTATTTTTTTTATTTGATTAATAAATAAAATAATTATTTGGCATATTATATAATTTATATTTTTGTATATTCAGTAAAATAGTCAGTTTTACGGGTTTTTAGACGAACGTTCAAGTAACATTATGTGCCAAATAAACCAATACGACCGCGAAACACTGAAATATTTAGCCATATTGTTCTACGAAGGTAACAATCAAATTTCCCGCCTTATGCTGAGCATCCACCTCAATCGACCTCAATGGAACCCCCTATGTTATTTGTCTATGTCTATTTTATTTCGCTTTTGTCTATTATTTGACAGAAATCCATACACAAATTGACAACTATTTTTATAAAAAAAAACTTCAATTTTAAGCGGGAATTTTCATCGCTTTTTCCGAAAAGTGGACACTTTTCTAATATTTTGAATATTTTGTTGGTAGTTATGGAAAAAGCACATTTACCCACGGAAAAGGCTTTCGAACCGGACGAAGAAGCTCGACAGCCACTGGTTCGTTAAAATTTCTAATACTTGGAATAATATTTTATCATTTTAATAGTCGTAATAAAAGTCGATCGATATAAGAATGAAACCATAATATGCGACAAAAAATATTAATCATACAGCCCGGTAGTGGACCTACCTCTATTCAAATACCATCCAAGTACCTATCTCAACTAAGATTATGATTGTAAACTACCTTCATAAATTTTAATATTTTTCAATAAAATCAATAAAAGAGCCACCGCCATTTTTAGATAAATCATTATTTTCCATACTCTTTTAGCTTGAAAACCTAGCAATGTCTCCTCCTATGGAACGGAATAACCTCAGGAAACATAACATCACATTTGCTGATAATGCCAACGTTACTGAGCCATCTGCTTCTCAAAAAAGCACGTAAGTACCTCCCAGATACGTTCTACCAAAGGTTCTACCTATCCAGTACTGTATCAATCAATATTTTGATTACCCAAATATCATCCTCAGATGAAAGAAATTTCAACAAAAATTACAGACGGGACGACCAAGCATTTGGGTAGAGTAGGTACAGTCATCGTCAGAAGTTGCTGATAACTTTAGTACCGTGTACATTACGAAGTTCACAGTTTTCATACACAGTCAAGAGAATATCAATAGATTTATTATTACAAAAAATGAGAACCGGGTGCCATCCCGTGTGATCTGATAGGTTCACTTGGTCTCATTACCCAGGGCGCGTCGCTAGATCAAACGTCAACGAGGCCCCTTCTAGTTTCCCAATCGGAAAGAAAACGTTTCATTAATGAGCACACACTAATGTATACGAGCCTACGTATCATTTCTAATCAAATCATTATGAAAAATTACACAAACACACAGCCTCACACGATTTTCACGATTCTAACACCAGCTGCTTTATCTCTCTTGGCTTTTCATCTCATGTCTTAATCAATTTTTTTTTAATTTATTATCTTTATTAAAGAGCTTTATCAAAATTTGATAATGTCGCTCTGGTAAATTATACACAAAGTACATACAACACAATAAACCTACTAACTACACTTAGTTAATAACTAATTTTTAAATATATTCCAACATGAAGCCGATCAAGACAAAATACATATTGGAATATATTTCAAAACAAAATCATTTGGAATGTTATGTAATTAATTAGGTACCTATAGACTGATCCGAGGATGAAAAAATATCGTATAATTTCAACAGTAATTTTGTCTCGTCTGAAAGAGGGTTTGCCAATATAATATTACAGTCAGCGAAGTCTTTTAAAATATTTGTACAATTGGCTGTGCGCAAGGCACCATTGTGAACACACTCCATCAAGACATGCATTAAGTCCTCAGGTACACCGCAGATATCACAATTCGGTGACGGGACCTTTCCCATGAGAAATGCAAACTTTCTTGACGGAATATGTCCAGAACGGAGCCTCATGATCCCTACTGCATCTTTTCTGGATAATTTGTGATTATCGATCCATTGAATTCTGGGGGGGTGTGGCTGTACAATTCTGTACCAGATACCTTTTTCTCTGCAACGCAAGTCAAAAGTATTCCTTCCATAATTTGTAACATTGTTTTTTAATAAAACAAATACAATCCGTATAATATGGAAGAATGTTATAATCTATGCCATCAGTTATCGCTTGCTAAAACATCAACTTGTTCATTAAATTCAATACCACAGTGTGAAGGTATCCATTGCAATTTAACAGACTTGGAGCCGGATGTCAACACTAAAATTGCATCGAGAACAGTGTAGGCTATCGGTGTACCTCGGGAAGCCGAGGTACACCGAGCAACATGCTGAAGTGCACTTCTCGAATCAGTAAATATGTATTGGTGAACTGAACCAACATATGAAAGTGCTTCACAAATGGCGACGAGTTCCGCCTCCATAATGCATACATCTGAATCTATTTTAAATTTTAAAGATAGATTACATTGTGGGTCAAAAAAGGCTGCACCAGTTCCATCTCTGTCTTTGGATCCGTCAGTAAATATTTTATAAAACTGAGCATATTGACGGTTAATAAAATCACTGCTAATCAATATTAACTTTGAGAAGCTTCTCTCAGCAGAAGCTTTTGATCTGATAAGACCTTGTCAATCATTTTGAAAGGCTATAACCGCCTAACGCCCGCCGCTTCTACTACACTACTGTCATTACCTACTTGATAATAGGCTCGAAATATTTATATTTTCTGAATTACCTACATAAAACAATGTAAGCGCACTAATTTCATTACCTATGCTTTGAATCGCTCGCGCAGTGAGCTGTGAAGCCATTGATCAATTGACGGGGCAATACTATCAGGAGTACTGTCTCGCCATTACATTGCGGGCGGCAACGATAAATTGTTGTCTAGTAATAGCAGCACCCCTAGACTAAGGATACGCTAGATCCTAGCGTAACCAAATGTATCTCATACATTTTGTAACGTTTCTATTCGCGCAAACGCAACGAAATGTAGTTTGTCTAGGGGTACAGGCACTATTGCCATAATTATGTAACACATTTACCATCAGGTCATACAAGGAAGTCCTCAGTCAGCCGGCACCAGGGGTGTCCCACCGCCAGCGATTGCTCTGGATTCAAAAGCGTCGCACTGCCGGTTTGTGGGTACAATGTGACGACTGCAACCGTTGGCGATTCCTACCAACTGTGCTTGACAGTCACGAGCTGCCTAAGAAGTGGTTTTGTCGGATGCATCCAGGTATTCTATGTTTGTATACCTACTATTACCTACATTACTATTTAGGTAAGTTATGAATTGAGAACGGCTCGACTGATTTGGCTGTTTTTAGAGTTCCGATTGGTTTTGACCATCCAGTATCATCCAGTTTTAACCCCTAGTTAACTGGATCTAATTTGTTGCAGATGACCTCTAGTATAACCCCTTTCAAAGAATAGGTCGAATTTCCTTGTCGTCCTGTATACATATTTTCGAATTCGTAAGGACCTACCCTTTCATTTCGGTTGAAATATGTTGCTTCGACTTCCCACCACCGAAAATGCGCTCTGATTACCAAGTCAAAAACAGACGTTGCACAAAACAAGTTACCTATCATCCTAAATATCAAATATCAGCATAATGCGCCCCGATACCTACACAAAGTTAGCAAATTATATGTATATGTATGTCAATATTGCATATCATTACAAAGAAGATAAACCACAGTTTTTTTTAAAGAATCATAGGTTTTTTACTCCTTGAAACATTTTTGTGACTATAAAAAGTAACTAGATGTTTCTTGGCAGTAAGTTATCTTGATACAACCGTTCAAGATTACTTACACCTTACAATTTAAAAAATATTGGAGTATTTACTAGCTGTCCCCCGCAGTTTCACCCGCGTTCCCGGGATAAAAAGCCATGGCATGCAGACAGCCTGTCCTTCTACATACCATAGGCTATCTGCATGCCAAATTTCACTATGATCCGTTGAGTAGTTGACGCGTGAAGGCGTAACAAACAAACTCACTTTCCTATTTATAATATTAGTTAGGATTCATGTTTAAAGGCTGGCTTTTGGGATTTTTCAAACACTACCTTTGGGCTAAGAATTTTTAGAGATAGCATTATGAGTCCCGCGGTTATAATTAGGCAATCGATGCACCAAACACCCTGTAAATAAATAATAAATATCATCTGATTGATTGATCCCAAACTAAGCAGAGCTTGTACTATGGAAATAACTGATATAATACATATACTACTTTTTGTTTTTAAATACATTAATATACATAATTACACCCAGACTCAGGACCTACAGACATGTTCATGCACACAAATGCATGTCCTGTGCGGGATTCGAACCCACGACCTGCGGCGCAGGTGGAATCTTTACCAGACTCTTAACCAATTGCGCCAACTGGGCCAGTAGACAAGATGGTTATCGACAATCGTCATCGACAGTAAACGATCAACATTTTTATGGGATTGACATTTCAAATCGAAATATCACGTGATTTTTAACAATCTCTTATGTCAATCCCATACAAAGGTTCATCGCTTACTAACGATGACGATAGTCGACAGCCATCTTGTCTAGGGGGGCTGGCCCGTCAAATATGTTGCCGTCTGTATATGTTTAGATAAAAGCGTGTCAGAGTGTTCATCCCCGGAGGCGGAGGTGCTGGTGCGCGAGGAGGAGGACCTGATCCACGGCGAGTACGCGGCCGGCTCCGTGGTGTGGGCGCGCCTGCCCGGCTGGCCCTGGTGGCCCGCCATGGTCGACGACTGCCCCGACACGGAGCAGTACTACTGGCTCGATGGATTCTCCGATATACCTGTCGGTTATACACACGTTTATCACTCCGTTATACACCCTCACATTTTAGTCGTCTTACAAAAACAGTGTAACCTATGAATACTAATCATTAATAGCAATAATTGGACTGTTTTACAAAAAACTTAAACCGACTTCAAAGTACACTAAGAAGTAATCAAATCCTGATCTGATGACAATGGGACCAAACGGGAAGTGTACCCGTCCAGACAAAAAAAGAATTTTCCAAATCGGTTGATATTTGACGGAGTTATGAGGTACTTAACAAACATTTAAAAAAAATACAATCGAAATAAGAACCTCTTTTTTTGAAGTCGGTAAAAAAGTAATTAATAAAAAAAAAACATGACGCATAACCCGTTTTCTAAGTATATACTGTAGTCTTTGTAACCCGTTACGAGCGCGGTCTACTCGACTCATGCGCTGTGTTGGTATAATCGACCGTTTGATACGAAAACATTCAGGATGTTTAATAAGATACATTATTTATTTTTCTTTGTATCTCTATCTTAATTAATCGTAACAATTTTACCAACGAGGCTCGAGGTATATTATGTCGGATACATTGAGTGGACCACCTTTGTGAGACGACTAAAATATCACGGTGTTTAGTACACACGGCTACAGATCAAGCTATTCATTTGTAGTATAAGCTTTACAAGGATTTCAGTACAATGGGAGGTCACTCCCATTGTACACACGGCTACCGATCAAGCTATACATTTCTAGTATAAGCTGACCTCCCATAGTACGGAAATCCTATGCAATGCGAGATCAGCTTATACTGGATATGTATAGCTTGATCTGTAGCCGTGTGTACAGAAATCCTATACAATGCGAGATCAGCTTATACTGGAAATGTATAGCTTGATCTGTAGCCGTGTTTACATATATTGTTGAATATTTTATGTAACATACTATATCTTCATACTTGTGTTTGCATATACAGACCCACTACAACGTCGTATTTTTCGACGCATTTGAAGTTACTAGAGCGTGGATCGCTCCTGAGCAACTCAAGTCATATGCACCCAATAAAAACATGTTCAAGCGTTCGTCAAAAGATAATAAATATAAGAAACGTCTTGAGGTAGCTGTTATACAAGCTAATGATGCTGACAGTTTGACACTCCCAAATCGTTTAGCTAAATATAGCTTTATAGCAAGATATAAGGGAAATATTGTAAGCCCAAAGAAAATAAATAAAAAAGATCTCAATAAGTACCAAAACCAAATGAAAAGAAAATATAATATTGAATTTCCTATTGAAGATTCTGAATCGGACGAAGAATATGAAATGCCTTTAAAAAATAAAGGTAATATGAAGAGAAATGTTATAATATTTGGGACTCCGAAGAAAGAAAAAGTGGAAAGGAAAATTGGTCCAAAAAAAACTGCTATTCTTTCTGAAAACCAGGATTCTATTAAAGAAAATATCAAGGTGCCAGAAAACAAAGATGATCGATCAGACATCAACGTATTCAAACAGCCAGATTCTATGGCAGTTCAAATTGGTAGCACCCTGGAGTCAGCTGTAAACATTGACAATGGTAAATTACTTACTTATTTGACTAACCCTTTAGAACCGGAATAACTCAGGGCTGAAGAACGCAGTCATCTCTCATCAGTGCCTTACTCCCCCAAAATAAAATATCCCTCGAACGAACGATGGATGTCGGTTAAAGTTTGGCGCCATTTTTTTTTTCATACTTGTATCAGCCTTCATGGTAAGGGCTACCTACTTGGCTAAATGTGGTGACATTGTGGTAGGTAAATATTTTAATATGTTTTTTTTTATTTTTTACATTTCAGATTCTTCTAAGACCTATGTCCCTGAAAGTGAATCTGAGAAAACTGATACGCGAGCAGATTCTTTAGACTTCCAAATTAGAATTGCTACTCCTAGCAGTGACGACTTTGAATTTTGATCTTTATATAGGTAGTTAAGGATAACTAGTTACTTCATAAGTATGTTAAATTTAATTTATTGTGTTAAGTTTATTTTTGTTAACTAATTAATTATTAAACTACAATGCATTTAACGCAAAAATACTAAGTTACTTTAATTTTCTTTATATTTTTCCGTTTCTTATTTATGAGTTCCAATCTACACAGCCTTCCATCTCTAAGTATATATACTGTAGTCTTTGCTTCCATTCTTCCGTCCGTTCGTCTGTCCATCACACAGTGCATGGCTGTACACGCTTCACGCTGTATCTTTTTAACCAATAAATAAGTGTTTGGCTGCGTTCAGTGCCTACACTCCGGTTGCAACCATCGTTCTAGGTGTTCGTTTGTGATTATTCTGAGGCACTGAACGCGTTTTTGCTATTTAAAGTACGTTAACCGAACGCTCTAACCACAGAATATTTAATAGTACTACGTACAGAAAACCCACTTCGAAAACGACATTTAAACAAAAATCGACTCTTCGAACGACAGAATAAAGCGCAATCCAGTTCGCGCAGCGCTGCGCGCCTAAAATTATATTCACCTACAACTTCCCTCTCTTTCTATCGTATAACTCTATCCTGTATGACGCGGCACGTGTTACGGTAGGGTTGTCTAATGAGGTATTATGAATCTTCAATATTTCCTTATCGCCTATGTATGTCCTATTACTATTCTCTGTGTTTATTTTATTTCTATGCTATTCTCCTTTCGTGAACAATGACATTTAAAATATCCTAGCTAACTAGTATTAGATCAGAAAGTTATTTTAAAATGTCTACATACTTTAATCTAAGTTGTTAGACCTATACGTACTTTGTATACTGAATGTGTATTCTGTCTACGAAACTGAATACAACTATTTTGGGGAAGGGTTTTAGTAACATACATGCTTATCAAATCTGGAATGACTGACGACGCGACAAGAAACGGCACGATTACCTAGTCCAGTAGCCGTCAGCCGAAATTCACAATATTTGTTCATAATCTTCATGTTGATTAAAGAAGTTTGGTAAATAAAAATTAATAAAGAATTAAACAAAAAAAGGATATATTGAGTTACTTACCTACATAACAATAAGAATTGTTAAATTTTTCTGAATATTGTTCTACTGATTTTTGAAATAGTGGTATGTTAAATCTTAGTTATTCTAAGAGTTGTAAGGTAGAATTACTGTATATTTAAAGAGGGAACTCTCTCTATACTGGAACTACTAACAGATCGCTAAATCTTGCCCAGCTCGTTGATCAACCGACACGCATACCAGACATTGAGAATCACACTGCATACTGCCTGGACCTTCTGCTGACTACTGAACCGGACATTTACTCAGTCGTTGTATCCTCCCCATTAGGGAGCTCCGACCACTGTCTGGTGAAATCTGTATCCCATTTTTCTCCGCCTGATTTAAGCCCTAAGGGAACCAGGCGGTTGTGGCGATACAAGTCAGCTGATTGGGATGAGATGCGGCACTTTTATGCTTCATATCCTTGGCGAGCTACGTGCTTTCTGTCGGATGACCCCACTACCTGCGCCGATGCTATAGCTGATGTGTTGCGCCGGGGTATGGAATACTTCATTCCATACTCCGACGTATCCATTAGCGGCTCGGCCCGTCCATGGTACAACACTGTATGCCGTACCAGTGAAGCTCTCAAACAGAAAGCGTACACTGAATGGGCTAACGCGCGTAGTACCAGAGCCTCAGACGTTGGCATCAAGAAGAAAGCGTACAATAAAGCCGCCAAGCAATGCAAGAAAGTGCTCAAAAGAACTCGTTTCAACCATACTGGCCGTATTGGCTCCAAACTTGCCACTTACCCTACAGGTAGTAAGGCTTTTTGGTCCCTGGCCAAATCGGTTGAAGCGAATTTTTGCCGCTCGTCACTACCTCCACTGACCAAGCCCGACGGATCTCTGGCCCACAGTGCAAAGGACAAGGCGGATCTATTCGCAAACCTTTTCGCTTGTAACTCTTTCCTAGATACCACCAGCCAACCTCCACCTTGTCTTCCTCACTGCGGCTCCGCAATGTCGGATATCCGCATTCACCAAAAAGAGGTTCTCAAAGTGCTGCGTGGACTAGACGTGAGTAAGGCCAGTGGTCCCGATGAGATTCCGGCGGTAGTATTAAAGACCTGTGCCCCTGAGTTGTCTCCTATTCTCACGCGCCTATTCAGACTCTCTCTGAAAACAAGACGAGTACCTAAGTCCTGGAAGCTTGCAAACGTCCAACCTATACCCAAAAAGGGTAGCCGTACAGACCCGTCGAACTATAGACCTATCGCAATCACCTCCATTCTCTGCAAGATTATGGAGCGTGTATTGAACGCCAAACTTCTTGGCTACCTGGAAAACAATGATCTCCTGAGTGATCGCCAATTCGGCTTTCGTCCTGATCGATCTACTGGAGATCTCCTAGTGCTAGCCACCCACCTCTGGGGCGAGGCCATTGAGAAACATGGTGAAGCGCTAGCCGTTTCACTGGACATCTCGAAGGCTTTCGATAGGGTCTGGCATGATAGTCTGCTCAGCAAGCTTCCCTCATATGGACTGCCCTCTAGTTTCTGCGCCTGGATCTCTGATTTCCTGAGTGGGCGGTCTATTCGAGTGGTCATCGATGGCTGCTCGTCTGAACTAAAGGCGATCAACGCTGGTGTTCCTCAGGGATCTGTTCTCTCTGCTACGCTGTTTTTGCTGCATATTAATGACTTGCTGAGACCCGGAATCTATGGGTACGCAGATGACAGCACCGTCACAGAGAGTTATGTATCCGATCCGCGGGCTAGTAGGGCCACAACAGAGTCTCTCAGAGAGGGTATGGTTACGAGGTTGAACTCGGCTCTGCAAATTGTATCCGAGTGGGGTACCGCCAATAGGGTCGAGTTCAATGCCTCTAAAACACAGGCCTGTCTCTTTTCTGCAAAGAGGAGTCTCTTTAACCTGACTCCCGCATTTCGTGATGTATCTGTACCGTTATCCAAACACCTAGACCTTTTGGGTCTCAATTTATCCTCTGATCTTAATTTCGGACGGTCCATCGAGGCCAAGGCCAAGACTGTTGCCAAAAAACTTGGAATCCTGAACAAGGTGAGACGGTACTTCACAAAGGAACAGCTTCTAAATATATACAAAGCTCAAGTTCGACCTTGCATGGAGTACTGTTCTCATCTGTGGGATGGCTCAGCCAAATATCAACTGGCAACTTTGGACTCGTTAGATAGGCGCGCTCGAAGGATAATTGACGATAGCGACCTAACGAGCAAGAAACTGCAAAACCTGGATCATCGGCGTCAGGTTGCAAGTTTGACGGTATTTTACAGATTGTTCCACGGAGAATGCGATAAAGAACTCCATAATCTTGTCCCTCCATCCCCGTTCTTCTATCGGACCACTAGGCGTCGGGGGGGTCTCCATCGCTTCGTCGTCGACATTCCATCTTGCCGTACCAAGCGTTTCGCTTCCTCTTACCTTATACGCACGGCCACTTTGTGGAATGCTCTCCCGGACAACGTGTTTCCAGACACTTATAACATGGGTTTATTCAAGGCCAGAGTGAACAGGCATCTTATGGGTACGCGCGGTCCACCCTAGACTACATCTTCGCTTACCATCAGGCGGGATAGCGGTCAAGCGCAAACCTATATAATATAAAAAAAAAAAAAAAAAAAAAAAGATTCTAAAAAAAAAACCTCAAAATCGGTTCATAAACGACGAAGTTATCCGCGAACACATAAAAATAATTAGACTTCAAAGTACACTAAGAAGTAATCAAATCCTGATCTGATGACAATGGGACATTTTCCAAATCGGTTAATAAACGACGGAGATATGAGGTAACAAACATAAAAAAAAAAAAAACATACAACCGAATTGAGAACCTCCTCCTTTTTTTGAAGTCGGTTAAAAAATATACGGTCGAATTGAGAAACCTCCTCCTTTTTTTGAAGTGGGTTAAAAATCATTCACATGAGTTTTCGAGGTCTAAGAGGCCCGTTTATACAAGAGGGTCTCTTCTGGTCGTTCTATCTTTGTCTCTTTTTAACACACTGGTATGTTATCAAAACGGGCCTATTATTATAATAATGACTTTAGGACAATACAATGAAACAACAACAAAATATCTAGATCTATAAAAACAACGATATCTACACAATATAGTGTTAAAAAAAGAACAGTAAACACTTTATATAGGTAGTACGTAGGTATTTATACCCACACGCGTCTTGCGCTGCGTGTGCGTTGCAACCGACTAGCGATGTTCCGGTAGTCCGCGTGCGCGCGATCGTACCTAAACATGGGAGTGGGACAGGCCTGCTCTAACCGAGCCTCTGAACGGGATAGAGCGAATGGTTGCGAAAGTAACTGTCTGTCTGTTACCTCTTCACGACAAGCTGAGAAATCGGAAGGAGTGGCGCGCTCTGGGAGAGGCCTATGTCCAGCAGTGGACTTAAGAAAGGCTGATGATGATGATGACATAAGCTGTATCGCTATCAGTTCAGTCAGAGGTTTTGATTTAGTACCTATTAGCACGACATCAAAAATTAATATGCGTAAAATACTTACCTTCCTACCTGTACAGGTCGGTTAACTAAAGCTGGCACGTTTCAACACATTTACACCGTCTCTCTCGCGCAAAGTCAAGCTTATGAGAATGAAGGAGACAGTTATTGTTTTGCTTTTGCTACTGCTCATAAATATAGAGTGGTCTATTTTTGCATTCGGCCATTAGACTTGACTGATTGCAAATTTATGAGTACTGTGAACGTGCCAGCTTTCGTTAACCGACCTGTACGTACATTGAGGTAATAGAACCCCTTTCTGTTTATATAGTACTGAGCTGCATCTCCTAAATTTATTTTTTATTTTTATATGGGTGCAATCAATACAACCAATAATAGATGGCGTAATAAAATATTTGACGTGCCATTTGGCGCAGTTGGTTAAGACTCCAACTATTGCGCCGCAAGTTGTGGCTTCGATTCCCAAACAGGACACGCATTTATGTGCATGAACATCTCTGCATGTCCTGAGTCTGGGTGTAATTAGGTATGTATATTATGTATGTATTTAGTATTTACCACAGACTTATAAGCTTGTTCTTATATGCCTGTGGTATTTACAAACAAAAAGTAGTATATGTAATATATCAGTTATCTGGTTTCCATGGTACAAGCTCTGCTTAGTTTGGGATCAGATAACCGTGTGTGAGGAATGTCCCAGGTTATTTATTTATTTAATTAATTAATTTTCGGTTCACTTAGGTACAACCATATTCATTTCTTACAAATTAAAAACTCAAATATGACAAGGCTGTTTGGCTCAGACCTTTGCCTGCCTTTTGGCAAATATTATAAACAGCAACAACAAAATTTATGTCACAGACCACTATAGGGGATACTACGTATTTATGTCAATTTTTTGCTACGGAGCTTTCTTCTTCTTATTATTTTTATGTTTGGCATGGCAACCAAGCCCAAATTAGGGCTCATTTCTGCCAGTGTCGAGTTATATTATAGTTTCCAGTGACAATAAATCACTTCACATTATAGTCCTCAGTCAGTCACCATCCATAAAAGTCATGTTTTTAGTACAATGGTGGTTATTGTACTAAAACTCTTCACGGACTTTTTGAGACAACTTGAAAAGACACGATACACATAGTTCATTTAATTTCACCTCACTGGTGCACATGGATGATCTTTATTGGGTAAAATACCACCAAAAATACACAACATTACTTTTTTTCGAACAATCGCCCATCGCTATGTGAAAGTGATTTATTGTGACTGGAAAGTGGAAATTATAATGTAACTTAGCACTGGCAGAAATAAGTTCTAATTTGGATTTGGTTGCCAAACTTAAAAATAAGAAGAAGAAACGGAAAAAAAAAATGACTGACAGAGAACTTGAGAAAATCGAAGATTATCAATATCAGCGTGCATTTTTCTCAAATTTATTTTGAATATAAAGAAAAGAAAAAGATCTACTGCAGTGAAAGCTAGTATTTTATTCCGTATATTCACGCCATTTGGTGTAGTTTGCCTTAATAATATGGCTACTATATCATTTGCTAAGAGTTTGGTTAACCCAGGTACCGATATATCTTTTTTATTAGATTGGAATGCAATTCAAGTATTTACTATACTTACTTACAAATTATGCATATTCTTATTGGAAAAAAAACTTAAAATTAAAGTTAAAAAAAATAATGTATACTGCAGATCTTGTTTTCAGAAGGTTATGTAAAAGACCTTGCTTAATTCTTAAGATTTAATACATTTTAGAATTACATTTAACCCTTAACATTATTCTTTGTAGGATAGATTAGGCAGTTACAACATAAAAATCGCGTTATACTTGATTAAAATTAACTTCTCTATCTAGGTTATCTTTCTACTTATTTTATTCAGAAGTGTACTTTGCTTTTCTTGAATATTTTTTTACTATTATAGCATATTCAATCTCAGAGCATGACAACTAACAATAGTACTAACTATGGCAGAGTCATTGGTTATATGATGGAGCTTGTGGCTCCATCATATAACAAATGCAGAGCTTGCCAAAAAAAATATCTCATTGACCACTTTCAAAATTTTCTGGGTTTGGTGGACTCCCTGCTGCTACATTTCTATTATATTCCCAAAACTCGTCAAAACATTTGAAGATTAGATCTATCTAACGTAGACCCCATTGAGTCTCCCGTGGACCCGTGGGGGTCCACCTGGGAATCACTGATCTAATGAATATTACTTTTGTAGCCCTTAAATTGGTTTTGAAACAAAGCCCAAGTTCAAATATAAGATGCACTGGTTTACCTGGTGTGACCCCATTGAGTATTATACTAAGGAGGAATTATGCAGAAAAGCAAGTATTTGAAAGGAACAAGCCCCACTGCAATGTTGGCACTATTGGACATGTTGATCATGGAAAAACAACCTTAACAGCCGCCATAACCAAAGGTATACTTCAGTTACTTATTTATATTCAAATAATAGACTCTACTAGTATGGTATTGCAATAGAGTAAGGATTCTTGAAAACTATCTATCTGGTTACAAAAGTTGATACATTTCCAGGAATAAATAAGGCAGAGCTTTTTGCCTGTCTCTTAGTTTGTAATGATATGCTTACTATTTCATTTAGAATAGATTGGGGAAAGAAAACATTAATGTGCTATTAATCTTCTTATTTTTTAATCAATATACAAAAATTATTAATCAAAACTCTTGGTTAAAGACTACTTTTCCTTTTTCCACAGTATTAGCAGATTTAAATTTAGCTCAGAAGAAAGGCTACTCAGACATTGACAATGCTCCTGAAGAGAAGGCACGTGGTATCACCATCAATGTCGCTCATGTTGAGTACCAAACAGAACAAAGACATTACGGACATACAGATTGTCCAGGTCATGCTGATTACATCAAAGTAAGAATTTCTTAACTTTTATTTTAGGCTGCAGTAACCACTTGTCGTCAGCCGGGCTATATACTTAATTGTCATCTTAATGGTATTTAGGAAAAGATATTCTCTTGGCATGAGCCAAAAACTTTTAAGTGTTATTGCAACCAAAAATGTTGTTTGATCCTTTGTCCTGCAATGCCATTGGTGTATACCAGGGATAACACTATCTTAATTCATATTCTATTGTTATATGTTATATATTATTATATTCATTGTTTTTCATTTCAGAACATGATAACAGGTACAGCACAGATGGATGGTGCCATACTGGTTGTAGCAGCAACAGATGGTGTTATGCCCCAAACCCGTGAGCATTTACTTCTAGCCAAACAGATTGGTATTCAACATGTTGTTGTATTCATCAACAAGGTTGACGCTGCTGACCAGGAGATGGTGGAACTGGTAGAAATGGAAATTAGAGAGCTCATGTCTGAAATGGGTTATGATGGTGACAAAGTACCAGTAATTAAAGGTACATTTTCTAATAAAAATAATCAATTTCCAATCATATATTATGCAAACCAAAGTATTCATATTTTTTGATAATTTTTTGATTAGCATGTAATTGGACACATTTTCAGGATCAGCATTATGTGCCCTAGAGGACAAGAGTCCTGATATTGGTGCAGAGGCTATCTCCAAGCTTCTTCAAGAAGTAGACTCATTCATCCCAACACCAGTTCGTGAACTGGATAAGCCATTCCTCTTGCCTGTTGAATCAGTACACTCTATCCCTGGACGTGGAACAGTTGTCACCGGACGTTTGCACAGAGGTATAAAGAGGATAATTATAAAAAGCGAAATTTCAAAGTTAATATTATTTTGTGTACTTACTATAATATTCACATTTTAGGTGTCTTGAAGAAGGGTACAGAATGTGAAATTGTTGGTCACGGTAAAGTTATGAAAACAACTGTCACAGGAGTGGAAATGTTTCACAAGACATTGGACGAAGCCCAAGCTGGTGACCAACTTGGTGCATTAGTCCGTTCCATAAAGAGAGAACAGATCAAACGTGGAATGGTGATGGCAAAACCTGGCACAATCAAGGCTCATGACAATTTTGAAGCAGCAGTTTACATCTTGAGCAAAGAGGAAGGTGGCAGAGCAAAACCCTTCACATCTTTCATTCAATTGCAAATGTTCTCCATGACCTGGGACTGCGCCACACAAGTTAATATACCTGACAAGGAGATGGTGATGCCAGGTGAAGATGCTACGTAAGTAAAGGCGTGCTAAAATATTTCATTTGTTATCAGCCCACTACTAGAAAGTTTCAAAAGTCATTATTTTGATGGAAATTTATTTTTAATTTTAAATTATTATTTGCAGGTTGAAATTGCGGCTCTTGAAGCCTATGGTTTGTGAGCCAGGACAGAGATTCACACTCCGTTTGGGAGACTTGACTCTAGGTACCGGTGTCATTACTAAGATAGATAACAACTTATCCGAAGAAGAAAGGTTGAAACTATTAGAGGGTAAAAAGGCACGAGAAAAGACTTCTGCCAAAAAGTAAATTTGCTTAGTATTTAAAGTTAAGCTAGGATAGTAGTTTTCACGCAATATGTTATTGTACGCATTTAATGTATAGTTCAAATAAAAGTACTCCAAATATTTGTTTTATTCTTTGAGATGGTGTTGTAGGTACCCATATGCACCAATACTTTAGGTAAAAAATAATAAACCAATTGCACAGAATTTCTAGAACCCTGAAAAATTACTCCTGGCCTCCGGCCCTAATTACACCTAGACATGTTCATGCACTTAAGTCTATGTATGTCCTGGTTCTGTGTGGGAATCGAACCCACGACCTAAGGCGAGATAGGTTATCAACCAAAAACGCCAACTGGCCCGTATATTAATAGCACAGATAATAGTAAGAATTTAGTTTCAAAAAAACCGGCCAAGTGCGAGTCAGACTCGCGCACCGAGGGTTCCGTACAAACCTGTAAGTATATAAGTAAATGGTTGTATAGACCTGAGTAGGTATATGATATGAATTTCAATTTATGACGTATTAAAAAAAACTAACTAGATCTCGTTCAAATCAATTTTCGGTGGAAGTTTGCATAGTACCTAATGTACATCATATATTTTTTATAGATTTATCATTCTCTTATTTTAGAAGTTACAGGGTTACAACACACATTTTACCACTTTGGAAGTGTCTCTCGCGCAAACTATTCGAAAAAAATGATATTAGAAACCTCAATATCATTATTGAAGACCTATCCAAAGACACCCCACACTTATGGGTTTTATTAAAAAAAATAAAAAATGTTTCAGTTCTAAGAATGGGGAACCCCCAAAATTTATTGTTTTTTTTATATTTTTGTGTGAAAATCTTAATGCGGTTCACAGAATCATCTACTTACTAAGTTTCAACATTATAGTTCTTATATTTTCAGAAAAAAGTGGTTGTGACATACGGACGGACAGACAGACAGACTGGCAGCTCCTTTTTAGGGTTCCGTTTTTTGCCATTTGGCTTCCATTTTTTCCACAGGTTTTTGAGAGAGGTAGAGCATAGCGTTTATTCGCTTATAGAATACCGCAGCCAAATATCTTTATGTTGTGTAAAGTTGTGTTCCTGTGCGCGTGAGTAAGGTCGCCAGAGCTCATAGGGAACGGGGGAAAGGTCGGTCGGTCGTGAGCGATGCTTCTTGTGTTGCAAGCGTCCATATGGCTACGGTAACTGCTTACCATCAGGTGGGCGGCATGATTGTTTACCGACTAAGTTGAATAAAAAAAAAAAAAAAAATTGATGTAGACCTTTGTGTACCTGTCTAGTAAGTGTAGACTGTGGTGTAGACGATAAAATAAATGACAAAAATAGACAGCAGTTGGGAAAAACCCTAAATTCAGCACCAAATTCAAACTAAAACTTAGCAACCAATAAATTGAAGTGACTACCATGCATTTTTTAATAGTAATATTTCGCATGTGTTAGGCCGCGGCCCCATGTCCACGGCGCGGCGCCGGCCGCCGTGTGACGTTGCGGCGCCGCCGCCTTAACACGGCACGACGTCGTGCCGCAGCACGGTGCCGCGGACGGCGTGCGCGAGCGGGGGCGAATTCTCTTCAGTCGACATTTGGCAGTTGGTGTGCAAGCATGCGTGTTAATCAAAATGGTGGAAAATATCGATTTAGATTTCTTTATTTCGTTAGTGGAGGCACGTCCAGTGCTCATTCCCACACATTTTTAGCGCTGCATATTTCCTTTTGAAATGAGCTCCGTCTTGGTTCATTTTTAAAATATATGGATTTACCCATTTCCTCTGTTTCTGTTTTTTTTTCATTCGTCTTAGTAACAAGAGGAGAACAACTCTTTTTTCGCGATCCATTTCCAAATAAACACGTTCGAGCACACCAACTGCCAAATGTCGACTGAAGAGAATTCTCCCTCGCGGCACGCCGTCCGCGGCACCGTGCTGCGGCACGACGTCGTGCCGTGTTACGGCGGCGGCGCCGCAACGTCACACGGCGGCCGGCGCCGCGCCGTGGACATGGGGCCGCGGCCTTAGAACTGAACTGACTGAGATAAAAAAAAAGTACCTAAATAAACTTTAAAAAAAAAAAACACTTAGGTGGCAAACGAGCATACGGCACGCCTGATGGTAAGCGGTTACCGTAGCGTATGGACGCTTGCAACACCAGGGGAATAACGCGCGCGTTGCCTACCCTAAAGTTCATAAATGTATTTGTAATTTCATCCTCATCTGATTCTTGGGACTTCTTCATTAGCCTGTGCATAGAACATTTATACTCTCACGAGAGCCTGTGTTACGATTTCATTTGCTCCAAATGTAGCAGAGTGGACTGCGTCAGTTTTCGACACAATTTTAGATTGTGGAAAAAGCGCTAGTTTTAGCGCTAGGCGCTAAAACGAGTTGTACACAAAAAAAAAGCGCTAGATCTGGCGCCATAAGCGCTAAGTTGGCAACACTGTACGCCACTGTTGATGTACAAAAATATTCGACCTCGAGGATCAAACCCACAACCTTTGATTAAGGATACATCCAGATAGAGTGTCGCAACTGTGCACGCGTCGATAAAAATACGCTCTAACTGTTAGGGCGTAAATCAAATAAAAATAAATAAAAATGCAAAATAATGATCAATATTTAAATTTCTCCCGATTTTAATTGGAATATTTCAACAACTGCTATCTTTATGAACGTCACTATGACAAGCAGAATGACGCAGAGGGAGCGTAAAACGTAGCTGTTACGCGCGGCAGCCTATAAAAGTTGGCCTGTTTTATATATTCGGGTAGTATGGCGACGTTCTTTCTAGGTATATATTATTTCTATGCCCACAACCTACATGAAATTCTAACGCTTTGACTACTAGAACTTAGTATCGCTTATGTACGCGCTGGATTGAAATTACCAATCTTATCCGTACATACCTGGGTGACCGAGCTTAGATAAATATTTTTTTTTTGTTTCCGCAGAAATTAGACCTATCTAGCTCCTATATGGCAATTTCATCGAAATTGTTAGAGCAGTTTACCAGATGAGATCTCAAAACGGATATACTAATCGTAGATACGAATATTGCTTTTTTAATATTATACGATTATCGTTTATTTCCTATTTTGGTAGGGACATATACCCCAGCTGTGGGTTGACTGATTTGGACTAAAAAAAACATGGGCCTGGGATTGAAAAAAAAGAGAAAAAATAATTTTTAACTTTATTTAAAAAGTATCACCACAATTTTCAAGTGAAATATTCAGTCCTTATGTGTAACAGTGCGAGATAAATTACAATATCTGTTATTATGAATGTAACTGTTATATAAAATTTCATAATGTATGTGTATTGCTGAGCAAGGCATGTAGACATATCATAATACACATATTGTGTAAAGTGGATTTATTGTTACAAGTTACAAGGACATACTTAACCAATAAGAATGCAAAACCAAACAATGCAATAATACTTTTAATCATAGTTAATAATAGTAATATAACATTTATGGGTAACATTACCCCCTGAAATGTCAATAATCCTTAGAAAAAGTGGTGTCATGTGATTGCAAAGTATATTTATTTTATGCTTCAATAAGGAGTAATAAACAGATAATATCTAGAAAATGCCTTTTACATTAATTAAAGCAAATGAAATGGGTATGTTATGTTTTAAATAAGTTAATTTCACATTTCAATGTACTCAATCAGAAACATAATGGAATGAATTTTAATGATACCGTGTACACAACATGAGAACAATTACTGCATGATCTTTCATCACAATAAGAGGGCACTGGGAATTTAGGTTAATTTCATATTGTTTATAAGTCTTCATCCTCTTCAGGCAAAGCAGTATCTTGTGCTTCTTTGAGATCCTTTTCAATTTGGTTTTGCCATTGTGGGTCCATTGTGACTTCTGGTGGCAATAGGGCAGGCATGGCAACAAACTCAAGGTTACCATCACCAATCAACTTCCTAGCTAACCACAAGAAGGGCTTTTCAAAGTTGTAATTTGATTTGGCAGAGATGTCATAGTACTGAAACAATAGAACATTTATGTAAATACACATACAAGCATAATAAGCAATCAAATTATTGAGAGTAAACTATCAGATACTTATTTATTCATACAATATTATCTAATGTTTACCAATCATTAGTCTGATAAGGTATCTGCATTGTGAGCAATCCGATTCTAAAACTAGTCAGCGATTTGTCAATGATTTTGAACAGTAAAGACCAATTCACAAAATTTCAGACAATCTTGTGTTCTTGACTTGGCCAATCAGAGCGCATGTGTCCTTGAATAAGCCAATCAGATCACATTGTCGATGGTGGGAAATTGGCAGTATAGATTGCAAGCAAAATGAAGGTCATTGTGCTTCTTTGGATTAGTTGTTCAATTGGAATGTGACTAAATAAAGTCCTGACAAATGCAAGTTGGACACATGTAGGGATTCATACAATAATAATAAAACCATTAGTTTTGTGGTCTTGTAACTCAACTTTACTGTAATGTTTTGCTATGAACTGTAAGTAGAAGGAGGAAAATATCCATTTAGTATATTAGTCATGTGAAGGCATTTTCAAAAATGTGTTCTAAATAAAAAACCTAGAAGTGGTTAACAACTAAGTTTGCTATTTGTAATCTGTGAAAAATAACCTGTTGGTTTTGGCTAGGGACATGCATCTTTTGACAGGGACATGCATCCTATAATAACAATAATTGATCATTGTTATTTTTTTAACCATGATTCAAAGGATCAAAACAAGCCTACCTATTACAGTTAAATAGCACAGCTTTGTGAAAGACAGTGTGGGCTTAGTAATAGGGTAGGGTGCCATTTAGCATGCTTTGAGTACAAACTGTATTCAAAAGAGGTTATGATATAGAAGTTATGTTACCTGAAGGTTCTTTTTCCTATGGAACACAATTGTTTTCGCTTTGACTTTTCTGTCTTTGATGTCAACCTTGTTACCGCAGAGTACAATTGGAATTCCTTCACAAACTCGAACTAAATCTCTGTGCCAGTTCGGTACATTTTTGTAGGTGACTCGGGAAGTTACATCAAACATTATGATGGCACATTGACCTTGAATATAATATCCATCACGTAGTCCTCCAAACTTTTCTTGACCAGCTGTGTCCCAGACGTTGAATCTTATAGGGCCACGGTTTGTGTGGAATACCAAAGGATGCACTTCGACACCGAGGGTTGCGACATATTTTTTCTCGAACTCTCCAGTCAAATGTCTCTTCACAAATGTGGTTTTGCCAGTACCACCATCGCCGACTAGCACGCATTTGAATGTAGGCATATCATCTGCCATTTTTACTGGGTTTTTGTTATATTCCTGAAAGAGTGAAGGATACAATTAGTAAAATAAAAACGAACAGAGTTCAACACTTACCAAGTCAATAAACACAACATAGGGATCATATCGAATAGTATGATGAATTCTTGCTAGATCAAAATCCTGATATACAATCAAACCCCGAGAATACCACGAAAACACAAATTAAACGGCGCTAACAAGTTAAATTTGTTTTAACTTTTCACCGAATGGCGCTCAACCAGCCTCACAGGAATTTAGCTCGATGACACCGAACGTTCGATCAAATTACTCCTAAACTACATAAATTGCAATATAAATATACTACGCAGGGGCAAGTTTATAGCACATAGGATTAATTCACTTAAAAGTTAAGCACTATTTACCAAGATTGTATAAGAAAATCAAGATTAAACTCGTTGCAGCTTAAAGTCGTTACGGCTCACAATGGCGTCACTTGACTAAACGGAAGAATCCGTTGACAACGACAGGCGCAATGACATCAGTTGTCAATGTAGCGTCTATATTATTTTTCAAACTTTGCATCAAAATAGAATAATTGATTAAAACAAATTCAAAATATATTAAAATAATATTCTGAGTAAAAAGTAATATTTTTAAACAATTGTTTTAGTGTAAATGTTAGAATAGTTCTTTAAAGGATTTGTGTTTAGATTTGATACAAGTACTGCTTTATCGACGTTCCAATGACGTCACTTTTGGTGCGGAACCTTTGCGCCATCTACAACTTTGATAACATTCATTTCGACATGAGACAGGCTGTGAAGTTTTGTTCGTTTCGTGTGTATCGATTTTTTTGAGTGAAGTGAACGTAGTGTCCGTGTCCTTTAGTTTAGTGACGTTTGTTAGAAAAATATCTGTGAATGGGATTGTGTAACAAGATAAAACGTTTATTTGGTGTGTGATTCTCTGTAAAGGATGACGAAGGACAGGTTAGCGGCGCTCCAAGCGGTAAGTTTCTTTTCGTTATTTCCTCAGCACTACTATAACCAAAGGTCTCATTGATGACCTCGAATTCACGAAGAAATAGCATAGAAATCGCGTGCCATTTCATTCTTGACTGAAGTAATTCCTGATTATGGTTAGCTCATAGAAAGACAACTCTCAAGGAAACAAATTTGAATAGGATTCCTTAATCTGATCGCCCCACCCCAGGTTTGTTACCGCTGAATTATACTGTCATTCAAGCGAGACAATTTGTTGCGTTCCGCAGGTTTGCCAACTACCTACTTTATCGCCTTTTAGCCATTGTTTTTGGGCAACAACCTTGCAAGATACTTCACAGTTGGGTAACCTAACAAGGGAAAGTACCTTCCTCAAACACATTGAAATGAAACCATGTCCTAATTCAGCACAACAAGTGTCAACATTTCTAATTCTTGTCAGGAATCTTATTAGAAAATTCTTACTGCGCTAATAAATTATTGCCTCATTTTCAAATTTGTAGGGCTTAAGATAATATCAGAAGTTCATCAAATGTTGTCAAAATAAATAAATATCTTCTCTTCACTCATATCATCCTCAGGGTAATCCTAGATCTGAGTACACCTACATTTTACTGAAAATTTAAATTTTGACAGGCGGCAGCCACCCTCGTAAAAAATAGCCTGTATAAATGATATCTATTGAATATAAATTTATCATTGTAGGTATAATATGCATAAAATTTCATAATATAGTCATATACCTTTACCTAATTTTTTTTTATTATTTTCATTATTAAACTGTATCCAACAATAGTCCAAGCTTGAATGCCTCTCTGAAGTGGACAACTGGCGGTACAGGATCATAAAAAAAATGGTTTATTGAAATAGGGGTAGTGGAGGAGGGCAAAGCTATACCTGTCTTAATTACAATTATTATTCAATCTTATCAGATTTTGACTTAATACATTGTGACTGCTGTGTGATTGATTGCTGATGATTTTATTACACTTCGCCTAGCAGTTTAAAAAATATAAATTTTCTCTTGCTAATATCGAAAGAAAAGGTGACTTTGGCCATTGGATCACTCATTCAAATATGAGTCAGAACATTAATGATCCATCTCTATCTAAGTATAGTCATGACCATTGAGCAATTGCAGATCACCTGCAAACTTGAATTCTTAAATGATCTAATATACCTACCATCATCCTTATGTATAATAGGGCCTTCCTAATAGGTCACTTTTGACAGCCCATCCATGTGTTATAAAGACACAAACATAGAGTGGCAAGGAGAGAGCTCTGGTCAAATATGACTTCTTAGCATGGCCATAGTTTTGTGGTCATATTAATATTATTTTAATTTGAAATAAGTAGGTAGGCAAAATTTATTTGAAGCTAACAAGTGTATTTGATTACACTCCTTTATTACAAGTATTTTACTCATAGAGATAGAATATTAGTTGAGTGATAGCATAAACAACATACTTTACCTTGTGCGAATCATGAGCAGTTTGCATTCATAGATATATGTACAATTGTGAGTGATTTATCGTCCCCTGCCTCAGTTTTGTTAAGTAGGTATGTTCTGTAGCTGCATGGACTGTACTTGTGCTCATGGCACATACCTACTCTAGTACACACGGCTACAGATCAAGCTAGACATTTCTAGTATAAGCTGACCTCCCATGGTAAAGAAATCCTATACAAAGCGAGATCAGCTTATACTGGAAATGTATAGCTTGATGTGTAGCCGTGTGTACAATCACTCTACTAATATTCTATCTCTATTATTGTACTATACAATTTGCATGATGAATCCCACATACCTAGTTCTTGAAATTTTTTGGTAAAGTTGCACTCAAATACAATACAATAGTTAAAAATACTAGTTAAATATTTGAGTTGCTATATTTATGACAATGAAATTGCTGCAAGCTGCTTCAAAGTTCATCAGATCGCCTGAAAAAAAACAAAGAAATACATAATTTATGGCAACCCCAGAATTAACTCACATTTACGCTGGGTTGAAGATATTGTAAAGGGGATTACTTAAATTAATAACTTAAAAAAGTTGGTTATAGCATTTTAAACTCTATCTAGTAATATAGTAGGTCTGTGCAGTTATCAGTGACATTTCATTGATAGATACATACCTACTATACTACATGATATCAATTTATCATAGAAATATTTTCGTCACTGTCCGTTTTATCACAGTACTTCGTATGAGTCGAGTCAAAGATTAAATATTCATGTTTGATTCGTCACCGTGACGTTTGGACTCAAATGAGTACCTACATATTTTGAGAGATTTCCCAGATATTCGCCTCTAAGTATAGATAATATTGAATAAGTCAATATCATACACGTATTTATAGTCGTATCTTGTTTCTAACTGGCACTTATTAACGACACCCACTTACCTCTCATCATAGTGGGATCTTGGGTAGGTAGTCTTGTTAAACAAAATCAATATCATGAAGTCGTTTATTCAGTTAAGGCCCTGATTAGGCACTTATGAACGTTAATTTGTTACATACAGTTGAATTTACCACCAGTTTGAAATACACTTAAACTGAGAAGACCCAGGCAAGACACCCAGCAAGGCTTTTTTTGTTTTGTTATATATACATTATTATGCTTCATTCATACAATTTTCACTTAGCCAGGGGTGATGCAAGTGCAGAGAGAAGCTACTACAACCATATATTCTTGTCTTCCACGTAATGAGCCACCTTATAGTAGGCTTTGTCAATTAACCTCTGCTAGGTACCTATATAAAATCTTTGAATTTATTATAAGACATTTTAGTTTCTTCGAGTGTGATTTTATTATATAGGTATAAACCAATCAATGATAAAAAATGTTAAGGTTTACAAAATGATTATGTAGTTGTGATACCTAGTCGAATGTTTGTTAGTGGTTCAGTTAATTAAACAGTTTTCTGTTATCAGCTGACGAGGGCGGCATCCGGTATTTGGCCTTCAACAACCAAAGTTGACTCATACAGACACAAGTCGTCATATTTGCATCATTAATCTTTAGTTTTTCTCAGCATAAGTGGCATAAGCAGCCTTCCGATTGGTTTTAGAGTCTGAGAAGTGGAGTGCTTGTGGGAGTGAATGCCTATTTCAATTTTTATCACTTAAAACTTAGACCTCTTATTATTTGCGCACGTCATCGACGGCGGTATTTCTGATAATTAAAAAAAAGGCTGTAGGAATAGCTGTAGGCCGGCCGCATATTATAAGAATTTTTCTGTTAGAAAGTTTTTGACCCCCGGATTGTGCCCGGATGCCATTGATCGGACGCCAGTTTTCTGGTCAGAACGTCGAAGGCCGCTCTCTATACATTTTGTACTAGACCCCCAACACCTATTAGAAATGCGCATCAGTTGTCCTTAGGTCGCCGGGACGTGAACGAAACTCAGACCCGCCGCCGGAGCAAAGTTCCTGATAAGTGTGCGGGGTAATACCGGCGGGCGTAAAATTTTCGCAGAAAGTAAGCTGACTGTTTGACGTGCTGTCTATTTGCAAAAGAAGTTCTAGTAGCATTCTTCATTTACAATGCATTTTCAGTATACTAGAATAGACTGTGCTAAAGCAATATAAATTTTGTCTCAAAATTCTAAAAATCCTACATTATCCATACTAAATTCCTAATTCTCGTGATCAGTACTTCAATTTGCGGATACCATGAAAGCCTTTGATCTATCATGACCACTCAACACTCCCAAATATTTTTTATAGGTACTATGTATATGGATGATAGGACAATTATGACAAGTCTTCGTTATGTGGGTTTTCAGAATCATGAAGCCTTATTTTAAAGTCGTTCTTGGGTTGGTTTCGATTTTATTAGTAGGTAATTGATTAATTATATTTATGCTTTAAGATGAATGATAGACTATAATTTATTTGATGAGGTAATAGAAGGAAGTCTGTCGCAAACAATAAGGCTCCAGCGCTGTTGTTGCGGATACGTCGACGTCACTTGCACTTGCTACAGCTGATTCACGTTGTGCGTCGTTTCTATTTTTAGCACTTGTCTTTAGTGCCGTCTGAATGAATGAAGTTTCTCGTTAGCTGCACAAACTAGAGGATCCGAGAAATGTATTACTTATATTGGTACATGTACAGTATTTACAAAACGCGAATAAAGTTGTCTTATTCTAAAAAACGCAACGTTAAAATAATTCAATGGAGAAAGAAATGTTCCATAAAGAACGATAAAAGCTTCTTCAGTAGGTATGCTGTACACGATTCAACAGAGCGAAATCTATAATATTCAATTTGCTTGTGTGAATATTGGTATTTGTCCATTTCGAATGCACATAGTGGCTTCGCGGGGCACAAACCACTGCCGCTCGTGCATCGCCAGAGTTTAGCACGCGGAATATTTGTGTTAATGTTACTGGCGTCAGTCCAAATAAAGCCTCCACCCGAGTTGCTTGAGGTCGTTGGGACGATAGCTATTGTATGCCAACCAAATTATCCCTATTCAGATTTATTGATACGGAGAACATCGTCGTCGGGGTTTCGATTATGGTTCGCTACTGTTCGACAACTACTCCAAATATACGGTAACTTATCGATTGAACACTAAACATTTCTGTAATCTGTAACTGTATAATGTAAATGTTATTCTCTAAGGAACATGAACTATTTTCGGTTAATATTCAAAACTTGACAATCGAATCGAAATTAAATTGACAGTGCATTGCTGCTGTGTAAATTTAAGCGAGGTATCATGCTGCCTGCGCTCGTCCCATCGGAAGGAAACGTAACTAGTGACTGAACATACATCTGTCTATAATAATACTCGACGTATGAAACATGTGCATTTCCTGCGAGCTCCGGTTTTGGAACGAGTTGCCGTTGAAACATAAATCAAACTTCACATAGCCGTGTACACATTCAGCGGGTAGTATGTGATGAATGCTCTTCGTAATTAAAGATATATAGGTAGGTACTACCTACTGGTTTTTAACAGAATGTGAGAAGTAAACTACATACCTAGTCAGATTTTTGATCCCCATACCTAACATATTATTCCTCTTTTGTAGAGAATCAATCATAATTATTGGTATGTCACGCACGTAGGCTTTGGCTATCAGCTCTACTATCAGCCTACGACCGGAGCATTCAAAATAGTAGATGTTGAAGAAAATGAAACTTATCGACTGTCTTCCATAAAGTTTATTGAGTAAAAATAAAGAACTGTAACAATGAAAATATGATATAAAACACTTGTAAGAAAATATAACCAAATATTTTGATATGAATACTGAGAGACAACAATTTGGGATACAAGGAAGTGGTGATATGAAACCGAGGAACTTACCCCAGCTAGTTTCTAGACTTCTAGTAGTATGTTAATTATTTATACTATAAGTGCTCTAATTATGTCACATTGTACACACTGCTATACATCGAGTATTTGGTACTACACTGGTAACTTTTATTTCTTTATTCAATAAATATTATTCTGCATGTTTTATTTCACTTTTAAAAACATGACCGCACAATTTAAGTTGTGTCTCAGTACTGATCGAATAGAGTGAATGTCTGATGGACATTCTTCAAATGAGAATTCAAAAATTTGAAAATCAGAATTCGAAAATTTGATCATTTAAAAATTTAAAAATCAGAATAAAGATTTGTGACCAGAAGCAATAATTGAAATAGGAGAGGTCATATCGTTACAGGTATATGCACGTCCTATTAAACTCTGGGGCTAATTTCGTAATGTTCGCAGCTTATTAATCGACTTTTAAATAATTCTAATCTGACACTGATTTGAAGTCAGCGAAAGAACACGACGTATTCCATTGAAAATATTTCGCTGACTTCAAATCAGTGTCAGATTAGAGTTATTTCATACTTTTTAGAGATTTTGATGTCGATATTTTTTTTTTAGATTACTTTTTTTGAAATATTTATTTGATGTGTTCGATAGTTTTAAATTACAAAATGTTATAATTGCTAATATGCATTTACGTACCTAATTCATGGCAAAATTATATCAAATTCAATTCAGATCTGAAGCATAAATGAAACTGCAACTGTGGCGATATTAACCCCGCATTATGTCCGCATTCGATGTACCTATCTAGTATCCGCATTCGAAAAAACTGATAGGTGTCTGGCTGGAGCATGTCTTGTCATATCGATTCTAATCCATGGTTCTAATTAAGGGGATGACCATTTTACTCTGAGGTCGTTAATGCCCTTAATTAGCGAATATTACGAGCTAATTTAATGCCCATTTGGCGGACCCACGCAGTTATTATCATCATAAAAAAAATATAAAGGCGTCTTTCATCACAAAATAACTTTTATTAAAAGTTGGTTTCAATGAAATTTCATGGATACTTCTGAAATTAAAATTTCAGAAATATGTATATGACATAAACTTTATGTAGCTAGTCTCAATGTTTGAGTTGGGGCCTCCGGTTAGGATTGACTGGGTGTTTAGTCATATGACCCACTTTCGAACGGACCGCAGGGTTATAATTTAATAATAGCATATAGGTATAACACTAGCCATTCCTCGCGGTTTCACCCACCTTCCCGTGATAAAAGTAGCCTATAATAATCGGGGATAATGTAGCTTCCTATTGGTGAAAAAATCTTTTTAAACCGACTGGTAGTTCCAGAGATTAAACAAATAAACAATAAAGAAAAACTCTTCCGCTTTATTATATTAGTATAGATGGTTGATTTTCAAGATATAATGTTGAAATATGGAGACGTTCACTCTTTGGTTTCAGTTTTTTTTTCCATACTGTAGGCAATAGACATCTATGACGATTACGAAAGTTATTGAGATAAAATATACTTTATTCAAATATTAGTTCTCCATTCCAGAGTTACGTTGATGATTTAGTATCATCAGCTTATATGAAGTAAGATGAAAGGTTGCAAAGTAATTAATTTTATCGACAGCAACATCTTCTCTGAAACAGCCAGTCTTCGTGTTTTTGACGTGTAATAAAAATCATAAAACGTTGATCCTATCGTTGACTGCTTATGTCATTGAAAGGAAGTTGAAAATATTCCGTATCTTATCATTATATCTTTGCCTTGTCTTGTTAACAAAATGCACGTCGTCTTGTTGGCTTAGAGATTGCTTTCTCACAAAAATATTTCTTAAGTTTTTGTACATTGAGTGAAACTGAAATATATTATATATACTCATAAAGAAAATCTTTTAAGAAAAATAAAAAAAATCCGCTAGATAAATTTTTACACACTACTTGCACTAAGAACCTTCATAAAAATAACAACTCCGTGAGCTAGCATACCTATCAAGAAAAAGAAGAAATAATATAAGGACCTCATATTATAGAGCAAAAGGCAGATGGAGCGCGCGGAACACAATAGTGAGGCCAAAAAAGTAAATACAAATTCAAAATCAGATGCCTGGTATTCGCTTTTGACTTTGTATTTGCTTTGTTCAAACAAAGTTTATTAAAAAGAAGTGTTTTATTCTGTATAAGGCTCACCCTGATGGGTCTCATTTAATTTGTGCTACTATAATCTAAAAGAAAAAGTTGTAATATCGATTGGAAGAGACAACAGACCGATATGGCTAACTGTAAGCAATGTTATGGCAAATGTGAGGACAACCTTCAGGAAACTAAACGGATTTGGATCCGGTAATTGTCTCATTCAGTTAGACTGTAAAAAGGGATATTTGGCAAAATTTATTGACCTTTGCAAAGGCTTTTGACGTAGTTATTATCCCTATCAAATGGAAATTATGGATTTGAGGGGAAAACAACTAGGAGTTAAAGAAGTTATCTAACGAATAGATATTAATGTGTTCAGATTTCAAATTACATCATTAATGCCAAGATTGCTTGCCTACTGATTATGGCGCCCCACCGGGTAGCATTCTGGTGCCTACACTCTTTCTTGATTAATTGCAAAAATCAGTTCAGATACTTACTGCTGTATTATTTGCTGGGGTTCAAAAGGGTGTCTGAATGGCTCCACAAAAACCTTTTAACTCTGAATTCTCAATCCGATGTAGGTACAACTTAACCGTCAGGTATTTTAACTATTTCATTACTTTACTGTCTTGTCCAATTTTATGTCATTGAATCATTTTTACTTCGGCATGTAAAGAAAGAAAGAAAATTATTTTATTTCTACCAAAACACAACGCACAAAATACAAATAGGTACATAAAAAGGAACACAATAATACAATAAAGAAATAAGTGGGTCATTATAAGTTAAGAGGTACTTTCCATGGCCAAGACAAAAAAATACTTTTTTTTATACTAACCTCTAAATTAACGTATTTATTACTTAAAACTAAATGTTTTCTTTATGCTCACTTAAATTTATTAAAGAAATGTACGTAGTTTAGTCACAATAAGTACTATATAAGAAAAAAGTCTCTCCCCTGGTCTGTCCCCAAACCGACTTTATTTGTAAACCAGTTATTATGAATGGATTAAAATTCAATAATTACTTTATCACCGTTAATTTTATACAGAACAATAACTTAGCCACAGTGTCTTATAAGTAAAATTACTTATATTCCAATTTTTCATAAATAATATCAACGCCGAAATTTGTCCTCCGTGTTTCGTGTCTCGTCCCCTGGCTTTTTGTTTTCGTTTAAAAATTCGTTTTGTTTTGCTAGTTTGTGGAAGTTGTGACCTAGAGTGCATAGGATGTAACGAGAAGCTAGCAGCAAGCGGAGCATAAGCCGACTGCGCAGCCATTTTAACGGCCATATCAGTCACGCCGCTTGCTGGGTGTAGAAGTGTTGAGTGAATGCAGTCTTTCCTCTGGTAAGTTTTATTTAGCAATTATTTGTTAAAATATTAATATAGACTTAAATATTCACTATGAATAGTGCATACATTGTTACGTTTGATTGTGAATTGCGTACGAGAAACACTTTTACGGTTATTTTAGATATCAATCGAAAATGTATCTCCCCTGGCGTATTTCCCCTGGCTCCTTTGATGGCAGGGGAGATACTTAATGCCCAGGGGAGAACATTTGTATGCGTTTTCATGAATACTTCTACATTTTTCTCTGAACCTTTACTTGGCATTATGTATATCTTAGCTTTACAATTTAAAATGACTTTTTTACAGAAAAAATGGCACCTAGATAAAAAAATACGCGCGAAGAACGGCTCGAAAAAAAAAGGAGCAACATTAGGTTCTACTGAAGGTATAAAGACTTTTTCAGGCACACTAAAGGTTCACCAAGTTACCTGCTGCGTATTTATACCTAATTGCCTGACATTGAAAAGTTTAAGCTGCTTCTGTGCCTCGAGAGCTATGTCATCATTTTCAATTGGGTACTTTGGATTATCCACAAACACATCGTAAATTTAATCTACGTTTAGATGATATATATACGGAGCTATTGATTCAGAAGATGAACCACTAATCAATTTCGCATCTCAAGAACACAGGAAGAAGCCTCAAGAAAAACTACAGCATTCTGTACCTACCAGTATGAAAACCAAATTGCACAAAGATGATTCAAAGCCCTCAATATCTGGAAAGAAAACATTCTGCAATGGGGACTTTGTGCTGGTTAAACTTCAAGATACAAAAACAGAATATCGTTATGTTGCTATATGCACTGGTGTTGAAGAAAATTATGAACTTCAAGTTATATTTTGTAGAATCTGTGATGAAACTGGAAAAAAGTTCAGAATTAATGATGACGATATTTCTTTCATCACCTGGGATCAGGTTTAAAAAAAACTACCCTCCCCTAACTTATAAATGAGAGGGTAGCGTATTTTTTATGCATTTAATGAATCTATTGATGTATTTGAACGCGGGATTTAGAAAAAAAAAAAATTTTAGTTACCTTTTAATCAAAATGTTTTTAGAGTTTAAGTACAAGAAAAATTTAATACTGTTACTCAAAGAAGTTTTTGTTTCTTTTTATTTCATTATTGACTATTATATAGTTACAGATATTTTTGTTTTGATGGAAAGGAAAAGTAACAACCTTTTTATGTTTTGTACCTAGCGCTTAAGAAACATTTAATTTTATAAGCAAAGACTGCTAAGAAATGATGTCTGATTATAAATAATTCATAACTAAAATAAAAATAAATAAATAAAGTTGATTCTTAAAAATAACCCTATTTTAATATGTCTATCTCTCTTCCCTGTCCGTAAAGTATCCTCCCCTGTGCATTTTGTATCTACCCTGTACTGAGTATTTACCCTGGTCACTTATAAAACGAGATAAAACCAATTAATTGACTGGCCACTTTGTAAACGTTTTCAACTTAAAAGTTTCAATAATAAAGATGTATACTTAAGTTAAAATATTTAAAAAAATGCCATGCCGTCACTTCATACAACATATTGGTGCCGATTCTGTTGTAAATCGCACTAAACTAATTTTAGTCACTTCTCATCTCTTTCTTACGAATATTATTGAAAAAGGATAGAACATATTTAAAGCTGTCAACTTAATCTTTGTTGCCTTATTTTGCGTGTATTTAGGCGTAACCGCGATAGATGGCGACTTAATTTATATTGAAAAAAAGCATTAGACTAATTTGACAGGACTAAATTTCTTACATCCTTTTCTTATGTTCTTTATTAGAAAGAGATAGTGAGATTAAAATTAGTTTAGTTGTAAACAACAGAATCAGGGCCATTACCTCTTAACTTATAATGACCCAAGTAATGAAATTACATCGACAAAAAATAATATTAAAAAATAAATAAACGTCAAGTAGTAGAAATAAGGCCCCGACCCAACTCATTATAAAGCATGTAGGTATACTCCGTTCTAATGAAGACCTTATCACATATTGAACTGCGTGTTTGGGCCCCCTACATAGGGCTCCTTGATAAGCATGCTCTTCACTTATTATTTTATTAATAAAATACATTTGATATCAGAACAGTTTCAAAAATAAGAGTTATTAGCTGTTTTATGTTAGAGCTCCACAAATTGCACTCTTTTATTCTTGCATTGCTCAGAACTGAAACTATTAAGTAGTTTTCAGGAAAGCTGCGGCAGAACTTTGTCCTTTCCTTGTTGCTATGTGCACAGTAGTGCGCACAGCCTCTCCAATATATCATATACTCGTATATATCTAGCTACTAAATTGGTACTTGAAACGGATTTTATTTGAATAAAGAGGTACTTTGTATTCGTTTTCATGTGGTTCTAACATTAGGTACAAATACAAAAAACAAACAACAAACAACAACAACGTTGTACAAACGTACAAATAGATAGTTTCCATATATTTGTTAGATCTCCTGATAGTCCTGATCATAGAGTTGGAATATTATAGAGTGTATCTACATTCAAAGATATATCGTACACTAGTTGATTTACATTCGGACAAAATGTTGATATGGATTCCTTGTCATTTGTTGTGTGTAAAGACACGTAAAGATATCGATAAAAAACGAGAAATTGGCATTCATTATACATATTTTAGTGGTTCTAACTATGTAGGTACGCGCACTTCGTTTCAAGGCATTTAGACCGAACCGGTTCTCACAGACCGTACTCTCGACAGTCGCTCTATAAAATTCTAACTCTATGGTCCTGATTCTATGTCTAAATTTAGTCAAAAGATATGAATATTATTAATCAAATAAGTTCACAGATGTATTTATATTTTTTGGCAATTCATCAACCCACTTACTCGTAAAACGTTATTTAACTAATAAACTGATGTTGGCCACTTAAATAATGTCAAATTGTTTGACAATGACAGCAAGGTGACGTTATTTATTTGACCATTTAATCAGTAGGATTAGTTGACCGCAAGTTCTGCCCCATTTACAAAACAGTCTACACGGGAGAACGACTGTTTTTCTAAATTCGAATCAGCCCGTTTGACTGTTGTGCGAATGTTCATGAGTTCGAAATAAGTTTGTTAGAATGTATGCTATTGCGAAAAACTCGACTTCGAATGTTCATGTACGTTAGTGGAAAAGTACCTATGCTATTTCGAAAAAATCCAGTTCGAATATTTTTCATCGCGAAGATAATTTCTTCGAAAGTATGCCATTGCGAATAACTCTAGTTCGAATGATTGCCATCGCGACGTAGGAACCCATATGTAAAGTTAAAAAAATATGAAACAATGGAAGATTATAAAAGCTTGAATTACATATGCGTCTACCGGGACTTGAATATGAGTGAGTTGAAAATATTTTTTTATCAGCCCTAACTTGTTACGTCCCCGATGAAAAACATTCGAACTAGAGTTTAGATATACAGGTATAAAAAAACTCATATAAACATCTGTTATCTAATCTTTATTATCACACATATTGCAAAATATAAATAAATAAATTATGAGACTGGATCAATAAATGCGATGATATCATGTTTTAACCAGGAGTTCCAGGACTAACTTGTTCTTATAAATCCTAAGTAAAATGTAAATATTTTTTGTAAAGAAAGATATTTAATTATAATCCACTATTGGTATGTGCTGGTAATATTTGCACATCCCAACACGCAATTTGATAGGTGTTAGCTACCAGATTCCATCCGATCCCCCCTCTGAAGTAATTTAGTGTAAACAAGGCAGCTCCCCGCCTCAGGGATCTCTGCGGCAGATCCGTGACATTGTAACATGGGTTGAATGTGAAAACAAGGCACGCCTGTTACATTGTTATCGTTCAAATTATCTTACCGCTTCTTGTTATGTTAAACAATGTCTTAGATTGTATCTTATATGGAATAAAACATAAATTAGTAGTTATATTTTGTGATTACGATTTTGAAATAATTTTACATCCTACTAACATTGAGCTATTATATTGCTACGTATAGAGAAGCTGTCATAAACAAAGTTTTATGTCCCATTTTTTTAGAGTCAACTAAAGTTCTATTTAGCGCTGAAACAATAATTAGTCGTCTAAGTAGACAGTAAACTCGCAGCGCTATCGCTTTTAGGAGTATTTTTCTCGCAAATACCGTGACTTTCAGGGCGCTTACGCGTTTCGTTCATCGTTCTATGGATACCTCTGGATGGATATCATACGACAAGTGTGGCCGGATGGCCTCACTTGAACGGGACATAGTTGTGATCTGTGGCATCTTCTCTATACGTTTTATTAAAAGCTCAATGCCTACTTATTGTAATACCGACCTGACGCGATCTAAAGTGAACACTTTGGGATAGCCACCGTATTTCGACTTTGCAAAAATATGATCTTTAGTAAAAGTACCCGTTACTTTACTTGCAGCCCTTTCTGAATAAATCTTTGCGTTATTATCCTTCATAAGTAGGAGCTAAGCTAACGTCTCAGAATCGGATATTTGGGTGTTATATTGTAAGTGATTCAGCATTTCGCTAAAATACCTAAGGGTAGGTCCGTTATTGGGGTCGAGTAAGTTTTGAAGATTCGGAAGACGCGTGACGGGTGGCGGGATCCCTTCCCGGCTCATTTGTCGCAGGTGATAAACCGGCCCGGATATAATGCCAGCTCCGGTTCTAGACATTATGAATATAACGGTTTTGATATTTAATACTTATTGAAATATCCCGCTATCGCTTGCATTATTTTCGAAATTGTCTCTCCATGTATTTAATTTTTCATCTCTCGTATTTGAAAGTATCTAAGAAGCGAGATGTAAATGATACTTTACATCCCTAGGGCGTTTATTAATTGTAAATATTTCATAATTATTATAACAATATTTGAATTACATTTAAATAACAATAATTAATATTATTTGGAGACTAAAAAAATTATAAATGATTACACGCACACTATAATATGGTATTTATTTTTTAAGGCGCCACAGTACTAGTAATTTTAGGTGTAAACGATAAACTCTGATACTACTGCAAAATTATACATTGAAGGCAATGTACTTACTTTATTTGTACGCAAGGTAGCGAGCGCAACTCCGCACGTAATGTATTGCGTGCTTTCACATTCGTCGTGAGTCGTGACCTGTCGTGACCCCAAAACACGTGCATCGATAGTTTTGTTCGATCAATATCGATAAAATACATCTTTTTATCACTGATTTGATTAAGGCAATAGTTGAAAGTTATATCAATAGCCGCATTCATCTGTTAAAATTAAGCTTTCAAAACGAGAATTTCGAAACAAATAAATTTTATTTCAAGGGCAATAAACCGTGTAAAAATAACTTTTTTTATATTTACTTCATCATGTTAAACGTTTTTTTTTACAATTCAGTATTCTTTGCACAATTATTCTTATCGAACGTGAATTTTCTTACGGAATTTCTAAAAATATATCGACGAAATTAAAATATCGATAATTTTATTGATATTTTATCGATTACTTTCGCTGCATTAAGCGAATAGCAATAAGTGTTGCTACTCGACGCCAGTCGACGCAGCTATTACGCAATTATCAACATTATGTCTAATGCGTTTGAGTTCAAAATTGCGTTCCATGAAAATAAGGCCATCTAGTGCCGAGTGGCAGAACTTTTTCGTCGATTGAATCTAGTTAGTTTGTAGATTACAAAACGACGTAAATACTTTGTACGCTATTGAAAAATAAATTTTATGTTAACGTAAAAAGGTATATTTTCATATGTATGACCTGTGTGATTAAAGCTATTTTTGAGTAAAATAGAAACGACCAATCAAAAGGATTGTTTATTTGTAGTACAATATATGATTTAACATTTATTTGTGTGAGTTTGGCTACACTGGTTCCGATACAAATTCTAACGCATCGCCCTTCCAGTGTATTCTCTTTTCCGTGCTCAAAACGGAGTAAAAAAACGGGCTGGCACTATGGCGCTTTAGAAAATAAATGCCACCCTAGGTAGCGTGCGAAGAAGAAAGCGAGATTATAATAACTATAGTGCAAATTGTTCACACCTTTATTTTTTTGCATTATTTTGCTTTTGTTAATTTCCTCATACTCTAAGTGAAAAGCAGTGCTCTCGTGTAACCTACAAATCTCACAATCGAACAAAATATCTCGTGTGGGATTTGTGCCTTACATTCCTTGGTTAACAATCTACTATTAAATTTCCCTCATATCAGAAAAACGGTTGTATCCAGTCGTTGTGTAAATCAATTTGGTGTAGCGTAAATTAAGCACGATAACAGTTGCAATAATACATGCGGCTGGGCGGGCGGACTCGGAAGTGTCGAGGCGGGGGCGTTCTAGGGGCGCTAGGGGGTGGTTACGTAAGGTCTGCCGCAGCGGTCCTCACCCACCGGCACCGCTACTCCGGTGACTCCGGCTACCGTCAATGCACGCCGTAGCGCCTATTGTCAGCAGTCACATGCTTGCTTGCATTTCAGCTTAGCTTTTTTTGTTGGTCTAAGTCCCGCCGTACGTATTGCAATGAAGTTTTTATTATGCCCGCTTTTGCTGCAAAAACAATGCCTACGATTATAGTGCGGAAGTTACCAAGTAAGCTTGCATATTCTGAATTGGTTCAGACATAAGCGATACTTAACTTAGAGAAACTAGGATAGTTAGTTAAGGTGGGTCGGCAGAAAACTTACCATTTTGGAATACACTCCAACTTTTAGGGGAGCCCGTAAATTTAAACTATTATATATCATGACGAAAAAGTGATAGCTGAGTAAATGGGGCCAGAAAAAGTTTCAGTTAGGACTTAGGAGCCCCGTGCAGAGTAGATCGTTTCCAGGTTTCCAAAATATCTAATAATGTACGCGTATTGTAGACAATGTAACCTTGTACGAAAGTTAAACAAGTGGGTATTGGGAATAATCCTTGCAAAGCTCAAATTTAGGGATCATAAATAAGCGTGTGACGTTGTCAGCGAACGTGGCTGGCCCTCGTCAGGCTTTAAGACGCCCTCCTGTAAACTCGTGGTCGCGTGTCATAGATTTTTTGATCACGAATTAACAAAATAGGTTGTACAGTTATATAATTTTCGTCTACAAAGTTTCACTTGCACGCAGAGGATTTCCGTCCGACTTTGCTTTCACTCACGCGTCGAATTTATGTTTTATCCACGACGGACCGGAGACGACGTATAATGTTTAGGATACGAGGTTGTATCGTTGTAAAGGTAATAGCTTAATTTTAAAATTGAATTTGATGTATAAAATAGTTATTTATGCAACTATCGTATAATAAGGGGTATTAAAACGCGAATGTGGGTTTATCACACGAAGCGAAGCGAGTGTGATAATAGTATCACATGAGGGTTTTAATTCCTAATTATGTACAGTTGCATACAAGACTTTATCTACACCCATGATCATTTTTGTAAACAACAAAGTAATAAATGTCTGCAATTCTAATATCGAACCAAAATGGCGGCATACGACGTGAATTCGAATAACCTCTTAAGTTTTTTTTTATTACGGCGCTGTGATAGTGTAACGCGCCTGCATGAACATGTTCTTTTTTTTGAAATTCATAAGGATACACGGAGAATGTGGCTGTTTGATGAGTAAAGAATGGCCCGAAAAAGCAAAAAAAAAAAAGGAGTTGTATAATGAATTTCAGTACACCATTATAACACTGTTTTGGATGATATAATGGTTACTATGACAACCAGTGTTTTAATGTTGGCAATAAGCTAACTGTTTCAGGAACTGTTATAGGAGGATTTATAGCATGGGTGTAGATAAAATAATTAATTTGCCCATTCTAAACATTATAAAATCACCAAAAAACAACACAAGATCTATCTATGAGCACAAACGGTCATTCAATATTGATAGAAATATGACCACTTACCGACTTTCTCACGGAGCTGTTTTATTCCGATAGCGTTCATAAAAACAATCCCTTTACTTTTCTATCAATCTGGCTGGAATCAACAAACTGATCGATTTAATAAAAAAAGAAATAGTATAAAATAGTAATAATATTTCTGGACTAGTTGAACTCATGTTGTATCATATAAAAAATCATCCGTATGATTTAACGTTTGTGTAATTCTTTAGACCGATAGCTTTCATATACGTTTTTGAGGATTCGTGAATGTTATTGCTCGTGGAATGGCTTCCTTCCATATTGATGGGCACAATTGAACCCTCTGAGCTATTTATTTCACACAAAACGAGTTTGAGATCGTAACTTGGCAACGTATAAGTCTGACCCTCTTTGGGTAACAATCTGCCGTCTATTTATTTTTTGCAACAGAAGGATGGACATGGTACTTGCACCTACTTGTATTTGATACAAATAATTTTTAATCTAATCCGAAGTAATATTGACGGCGACAGTAGCCACTTTTGCCACCAGGTGGAGTGCCTGAGTTTCTTGCCGGAGTCTTCTCAGTTCAAGTTGTATTTGCAACCGGTGTAGAGTCATTTGTTAACGTTCACAAGAGCCTTATCAGGGCCTAAATTGAATAAATAATTTTTGATTGATTTGATTTGCCTGCCAGTATGTTTTCTGACATAAAAAGAAATGGCTGCTCAGGTCATAATCATAGAGCAAGGAGTCGCGCGCGCCTATAGGTTAGAGAAAAAAACAATGAGAATACACGCCTAACACAGGTTTTATAAACTTAAAAGGAGAGTCCCAACCCCTGTAATTTACAAACATGTGATTTAAAAAAAAAATTAATTTGAATTTGAATTTTGAATTCTCATTGTTTGCGTGAATTGCGCATAGCGCATATCAGAGTTCGAGCGGCCGTCTCAGTCTAATATCGACTCTATACCACAGCACTATTTATCAAGAGTACTAAATGAAATGACAATACATATCAGTTGTCAGTAAAACGGTGCCGCCCCCTGACATCATGCTTTGAATATTATGGAATCTGTTGTGCAAGGTGTCTTTAGGAGGAAGTGGGTATTTTTTTACAATGCCCTGTGGTCACAATTTTACTGCTTAAATTACAGCTTACAATTTTACAATTTTAAAGCTAGTCTAGCAAATCTATGTACCTATGTGCCTCGGTAGGTACATTATTTATTTACATAGATTTGCCTCCTCCTCTATTAATAAACTTCTGTTATGGTATGGGGTCCGAAATATATAGTCTCCGTTGAAAGAGGTTTTTTGCTTCGCAAAATAAACTAGACCAATGCTCAGGCTTTTAGGCAAATCAGCTAGTGATAACCTTTAGCCAGGGTTGCCTCACTAGAGAAACGGCTCCCGAGCGGCCATAAATTTATCAGCTTTTTCAGTTGGATATATTAAGCTTCTGTGAAAGGGTTAGAGATAAACTCCCATCCCGTTTCCTTTTGACGGGCCAGTTGCCGCAGTTGGTTAAGAGTCTGGTAAAGATTCCACCTATTGCGCCGCAGGTCGTGGGTTCGATTCCCGCACAGGACATGCATTTGTGTGCATGAACATGGCTGTATGTCCTGAGTCTGGGTGTAATTATGTATATTAAGTATGTATTTACAAACAAAAAGTAGTATATGTATTATATCAGTGAGAACTAAAATTCACTGTTTATTATCGTTATCCTAACAAACCATTCTGAAATTGGGAGCATAAGTATTTTGTCCTTCCATCATAGGATCGACTTGATTTTATTTATAAATGAGTAATTTATACCTGCAATAATTGCCCATACAATTTTCTCAGGTTAAAGCTACTATTATAGTCGCATATTTTTTATACGTCTAAACGTACTAAGTTATAACAGGTGGAGATTTAGAGATGGCATAGATTCGAAACCTATGTTGGGTTAGTCATGCTGAACAACTTTTTCAATGGGACCAATAGTGAATTCTCAAAAAAAAAATTGAACTTACAAATTGTCAACCTTGCTCGATCATAATGTAAAAGGTAAAAAAAAAAATTTTGAACTCAGTATTGGTCCCGTAGTAAAAGTTGTTCAGCAGGACTAATCCAACATAGGTTTCGAAAATATGCCATCTCGAAATCTCCACCCAGTATAACACAAATTACATATTTTTAACCGACTTCAAAAAAAGGAGGAGGTTCTCAATTCGATTGTATGTTTTTTTTCTTTTTTTTTATGTTTGTTACCTGATAACTCCATCATTTATTGACCGATTTGAAAAATTCTTTTTTTGACTGGAAGGGTACACTTCCAGTTTGGTCCTATTGTCATCAGGGGGAAAAAGGAAGCTAAAGCAATATTGCTATGCAATTCATTTTTTCGAATTTTCGGCTGATCCTAAGTGATTCCAATATTTTTGGGTAAAATAGTTACTCATTATATACAATTCTTAGAATTGATGAATTGCATAAGATCTGCTTTAAATTCGAAGAAATGAATTGCGTTAGTAATATTGCTTAGCTTCCTTTTTAGGGGGCCAGATCAGGATTTGATTACTTCTTAGTGTATTTTGAAGTCGGTTTAAGTTTTTTGTAAAACAGTCCAATTGTTACACAAACCACTGTAATTCTTATACATGACTTTATAGATGAAAATAATAAACGATTACCGTTAACAAACTACCTTTATCTAATTAATTATAATTAATATGATGAGGATAAATATGACGAGGCGCGTAAGGTTATGGAGGGGGTGATCTGTCATCTTAATTCACTACAATTCTCTCCCCGAGTGCTACTGAAAATGGCAAGGCAACAGGAGAATATTAAAAACAATAATAGTCATTATATTCTTTAGTAAGAAATCATGTCTTTATTCTAGTACCTATTCGATCGTTTTGTTTCGTGAATTTTCACGTTTATAGGCTAGAGTGAATATTCAATTTCTTATACATATTAATAGCGTCGTCGATCGGTCGTCGAGAGAGATGGTCGGTCGAGTCGAGAGCTCGCAAATAGGGCGGGTCAAAAAGTTGTAAGTGGTGAGGAGCGATCTAGATGCCAGGCCACGCGTCCACGCTGCTGTAATTATGTGGCGAAATTTAGGGACGCGCCGCTCCGGGCTCGATTGACCCAGATCTAAGTAAATCCCCTTGACGATTGTGTATCCAGTAACCCCCATTGTTTTTATCTTGTTAGTTTACTTTATTTCCACAAGCCAGACGGTGATAGTTTCGGTGCGACCCGAAAGGAATTTTCACATTTTCTTTCTTTGTGTTTCATAGAATGGAGCTGACATTTTATTATTTTTTTAGCTACAAAGGTATTGAAGACAAATATTTTCGTCTAAAATATACATATCCTTTAATATTATCATAGTTATTAAGTACGTATATAACTAATATGATTTTAGTGTAATATTTAGGAGGGTGATAGTAGGACTAACATAATTGTAACTAAAGTTTTGCAAGATCGCAATTATCTGTATAACAACGAATTTCTAACAGGTTTTATAAGTGACCCGACTGAAAATATAATAAAAATCGAAAAAGCATTGCCTTGAGACGAATTTAGAATACCTAAAGAACTTGCTTGAGATAAATTACGGCAATACGGTGTACGCCCCTGGGGCTTCGTATAAGAGAAGCAGGGCAGTTTGCGAGGTGAAGGCCATTGGTTATATGGCTCATTGCGTCACTGAGCATAAATCCTCTGTGTAAAGATAAGCAGTAAATATTCCGCAAACCAGATACTTTAAGTGAAAATCAAGAAACGAGAGATTCATAAATGAAGGGTAATTATTCCGGACTGTACCGTACATGTAATAACCAATTAGGAAGGGTATTGAATCGACACGCGGTATACGGATTGAGAGAAATCGCCGCGTTGCTCATTCTATTTAATTGAAATACATGATTCTGAACCCGGATTTGGGTGCTTTACCGGGTCGACCTCATGGCTCGTTGCTTGTTTAATTAAACCCCAGCAAATTATAAACGTGAACAGTCACATAAACTTGTAAATATTTTCACGGAACGTTGCAGCCAGAAATGGATGCGGAACTGTTTTAGGGCTGATTAGTTTTGCGTAAATTTCTCATAAATTTAAACAAAGTGTACTAATTAATAATGCTGTTTGAGCTGCTTCTAAAATTATCGGGATCCCGTTGTGTATTGAAATGTATAAATAAACATTCCAAAAAAGGATGAGCGTGAATAAAAAAAAAATATGCTATCGTTCGGAATATAGTAAAAAATTCCTCGCGACAAACCAATGCCAGACCTGGATGCCGATACAGCCGACGTTATCAGATTGGTTCAATTGAAATACGTGTCGTGACTCCCAATTCGGTTCCAACACACGTTACAGACGGAAATAGTACATGTGTGAGGGCTTAATTAACTATAATATTTCTCTATATATTTATGTGGTGTGGTTGTAAAGGGTTTATTTTCTTAAGGGCACCAACATTGCTAACGACTAGTCACGATATGACTAAAAATATTTACCGTCTTACTAATAAAAATATGGAACACGGTTGTTTAACAGCTGTATAGTTATGCAGTGTGTAAGCCTTACACAGTTGCTATACACTCCCTTTACTAATAATCAGTGTGTAAGCGTTGCATAGTTATCTATTTGTTAAAACAAAAACGACTGGCAACTTTTTAGGAACGTTTTGAAACTAAAACTATCTAACTTCAAAATACGGGAGAAAATATGGGGAAAAATGTGTAAACACCAAAAGATACTGAAAAATAATTATATAAAATATTAATCATATCATAAAAATCAGGTTTCTTTTTCTTAAGACTATTTTTATTTTAATAATTAAACAATAAAATTACTTTTAAAAAGCTTCAAATTGCTAATGGTGGTTTTGAACGAAACTGTCTTGTGCTTATGGCTACAGTAGCCATTTAACCAAAGAAGAAGAAGAAAGAAGAACGTCATTGTCAAATTACAAATGTTACGTCAACAAACGAAGCAAATGGCTGTGCCAATGACTTCAAAACTAAGGATACACCTACCGGAACATTTTGCATAAAGTTATCAAAATCAAATAAATTGTAAATTTTTGTTTTATTTTATCCATAACTCCAGTATAAAACACAAGCCTTTCACTACGCAACTAGGCATTTATAAGCAAACAATGAACGAATGAATTGTTCCGTGGACCGCAGTATGACCGCAGTCGACTGAGTCGCGTTGGCCCTAAAATGACTTTTTAGGGCCAGCGCGTTGGTGTCATTTTGTTGCGCGGTTGGCCTGGTCCGTAGTAAATGGACACAACACTTGATTGTCAGACACAGCTGATCTATTGAAATCCGCCATAATGTTCTTATACAAACACTAAACAAGGGTCCTGGCCCGTGTAAGCCCTGTGTAAATTTTCTAGGTAACTTAAACACGTGTATACAGGCTTTGTGTCAAAAATGTTTTTATTAGTAGCAATTATCCTATAACAGATGTGTACACCGCGTGTAACTTTTTATTAGTAAGGCTGCTAGTATTTTTATCTTTACTTGACTTATTTTTCTTTTGCTATCATTTGTGTTTGTTTCGTTTTACCCTTGAGGTTGGAAGTGTTAACAAGTATAATTTAATGAGGGCATTGTAATGAATTAGATCGTCAGTGAATTGAGGTATGGTAATCGGTAAGAGCCCTTTGTGTGTCTGGGCGGGCGGGCGCGCTGCGGCCGTGACCGCGCCGCCCTGACATTAACAGACTACCTCGATACGACCAACCGTTTCTAGGCAAATGAGATGAATCCTATTAAAGCAAGCCCTATACCGTCGAACCCCAAAGTTGTTTCTTTATTATTATTTTTGTTTGCGATTATATTATGATTAAAACAATGTTCAAATACAATAGGTAACAATCCTATAATACTTTATCTTATCGAAATAGCATAACAATATGAAATATTTGTGTATGATGATAACAATTGGCCGTATCATGGATTTTATTGTTTTATGTCGGTTGGAGCCATCTCATACACTAAGTAGTTACATATTGAAAATTATTAAATATCTTTTGTATGCATGTATTAAAATTTTGTATGCATCTATTAGATAAGTGACAGCCAAGTATGACTTCACTCTTATCTGATATGTGTACCAAGTGCATGTTAGACTTACGCATGTAGGGTTCCGTACAATAAGACCGCTACTTGACCCTGCACTTGCAAATAAATGTGGGTTAGCATTTTTATCAAATCTAGTCGATAGTATAAATTGCAAAGAAATACAGCTGTTACAAATAGGATGGTATACCGACATACTGGTTATCCTTAACACAGGCTCCGGCTTAGCTTGGATACCAGTTTCTCCTACAAGCTTTGTTATTTTTTAAACTTTAAACCATGTTTATTGTGTGAATTGTTAATCTAGTTTGTAAGGAGAAAGAAAAAATAAATTTATTATAAATTATAAATAAATAAATTAAATGTTTGATACTTTTTTATACTAGTCTCACCATAAGGATTCTTTTTAACATTTTGTTCGGTACTTCAATAAAAGATCACAAGGGCAAAATGATAATGAGACCTTATGTCGGAAGGAATCAAACAAGCAACTAGTCTCTTCATTCCCACGCGATAAGTTAAATCTTAAGTTCACAGCGTGGGTAGAATACCTATTTCCCCACAAATAATAATGCTGTATATTTTCATAAAACGTAAGTGTAGGTGTTAACGTCTATACAAAACTTTAGAAACCAATGTATACCACTCCGAAAAGCAATAAGTAGTAGGTGTTCTCCCACAATAGAACAGTGAAATTAAATGCTATAATCAAATAATAGCAGTTAAAGATATAACTGATTATCGTCTATTATAATAGCCGTTTCTTCCCTACCGTTTAAGCTAAATACTCGCTGACAATTTCGTACAAAGCTCTCACATAATAACTGCTATAGTTACCAGGCCGTTAGGGGTGAGTCATTTTCGCATGCGTGCGATGCATTACACGACGTTCCGGTATCGTTAACAACGAAGAGAATTCATAATTGGGTCCACTAATGGAGGCTATTGTAGTAACGTTTCGGAAAACTAAGTAAATGTTACCATTTTATAGTAAGCTGGTGTCACAGTGACCTAAATCGGACCCCTGCTACGACTGATGCATCTTCTGCGTTCGAACTCGCCACAAAGACTGTTAGGAAATTGGAAATTGATAGGACGATCCAGATGGCACACAATTTCGCCCAGCTAGACCCTAACAAAAATATAATAATGGTAATCACCATGAAGTTTGTTGATGTTATCTTTATTCATTCTGCTTGTATTAAATTAGGCTTTCTTTCAAAAGTGGGGTTAAATCATTTATAGTCGCTACGTCCCGCGTTCGCACTATAGCGTAGGCCTTTGTGGGGACGCGGAACGTCCGTATAAATTGAATAATGGCCAGCTCGCCTCAGCTAAGTGGATTCTATTTTGCTTTACGTGCACCGTCCGATGTAGGCCCCTGCTTACATTTCGCATTACGCTCAGCGGCGTTTTCGGCAGCTATTGATTTGATTCGCTTCAGTATTTTCTCTGTAATATTGTATTCTTCTGAAAATATCTATCTTGTCGACTTCTTTTGTACATTATGAGCACATGAGCTATTCTTTCTTATGTTAGGATGGCGGGTTGTCACTTAGTCGTATTAGTTCTCTTAGATCCAAAATAAAACCTGTAATTACTTACTGACATTTGTGCTCTCTGTGGTTCCATTCGTTGAATATGTTTTTAGAATGAGGATACATTTCAAATCATGAACAATATCTATCTAATATCGAGTAAATAGTCGGGTCCATAATTCCATGATCAGGCCTTTTTAATCCCGTGGTGAAAATAGGCCTTTCCAAGACACGCCCTTCCCGGTTTATCGCTCTCTGGATTTTTGAGGTCTGTTGAACTTTACACATCACAAACTAAAGTTGTTATTTGTTTGCAGGCGCAAAGCGACGATGACGATGTCGGACCCGATGACGTCAACGTCGCCGTTGAAGGCGGCTTCATGGATGAATTCTTTAGTGAGGTGAGTTTTAATCAGCAATGTCATAAGTTGGTATAACGGTTTGGAAACCATGAGCATAATAATATTAAAATCAAACTTTCTTCCAGAAGATTCTTCTTAGAATCTCCTTCGTTCTTGGAAGCTCCGTTCGGAATGGGTTTTAGATTCAATACAACAATTTGATAAAAATATATATCTGCCCGTCATATAACAATCATTGACTTCATCATATATTTCAATGAATGAACACCTCTATATTAGTACGTCATATAGTCGAAGGCTTTTGCTAATTAAGTTAATGGGTGTTAAAGGGCGAGCTAAACTTATTTTGCAATCCTTTTATGGTAACTGTTTGACTGATGTTTTAACATGAAGCAGCTTTTAATTCCGATGCTGGACCATTATATAATGGTGTATTCATGGAACCAATCCTGTTACGTTTAAATTCAGAATCGTAATATTCTTGATTGCAATTAGGTTACGCTCATATTTACTCACGACTTCTGACAGTTCTGAATTTCTGTTTCAAGTTAGTCTAACATTCAGGATATTGAGTTTCTGTTTAGCGTGGTTTTATCACAACTTTCTCTATTAACTTTCACAAGTAATGTTTTAATTAACGGCTGATGTCATTCCAAGGCCTTTAAATTGTATTACTACTTATATCAGATAGGGCGTTCTATAGGCTTCTAACATAAGAAACATGATCGCGATGTAGTTATGGAAACTGGAGCAAAGGAATTTGCTCTCTGAATTATGAGAGAAAATCATTATTTATTTTATCTATTAGCTAATGGCGAGCTACATGAACTGCCTCGGTCTATATCTGCACTAGTACGGAGTTTAGTATTATTTGGCACTGGCAACCAGGAGCGAAGATAAATTTATTTATCTTTTCCGACTAGCGTTTCCGGGGTAAAAATAAGCTTATGTTCCTCTCATGACATAGGGTACCACGCTAACGTTAATCACGATGGGTTGTGGCATCGTGGCATCAAGAAGTGAGTTAAACGATTATTAATTGTTAAAACCGAATACACTGCCTAGCCCAATGTTCAAATCTAACATAATGAAATTGCAAAGAATGAGGGATAAGAAAGCAGCTCACTGTCTACATCTCATATTCAAAATTTTATATTACAGAAGAAAATGTCGTTAGTGGGATATACAACTAGATGTACGTATTGTATTATTCGTCATAGCGTTATGATATCTCTGTCTTATGTTACATGAGCTGAGTCATAATATGACGACATATAAAAATGAAATATATCCGATGCCACAATTTTTTTTCCTTTTCCCACTAGGTAATCAACTGGCAACGAACTCATAATGTGACTGTAAATTCTGCGTCGTCTTTTGCTTACACCCTGTGTTATAAAAAAGATATACCTCACGCCTGGCATATAACTTTTTAGGGTTCCGTAGCCAAATGGCAAAAAACGGAACCCTTATAGATTCGTCATGTCTGTCTGTCTGTCTGTCTGTCTGTCTGTCTGTCTGTCTGTCTGTCCGTCCGTATGTCACAGCCATTTATTTCCGAAACTATAAGAGCTATAATGTTGAAACTTGGTAAGTAGATGTATTCTATGAACCGCATTAAGATTTTCACACAAAAATAGAAAAAAAACAATAAATTTTGGGGGTTCCCCATACTTAGAACTGAAACGCAAAATTTTTTTTTTCATCAAACCCATAAGTGTGGGGTGTCTATGGATAGGTCTTCAAAAATGATATTGAGGTTTCTAATATCATTTTTTTCTAAACTGAATAGTTTGCGCGAGAGACACTTCCAAAGTGGTAAAATGTGTGTCCCCCCCCCTGTAACTTCTAAAATAAGAGAATGATAAATCTATAAAAAATATATGATGTACATTACGATGCAAACTACCAACGAAAATTGGTTTGAACGAGATCTAGTAAGTAGTTTTTTTTTAATACGTCATAAATTAAAATTCATATCAAATACTCAGGTCTATACTACCATTCACTTATATACCTACAGGTTTGTACGGAACCCTCGGTGCGCGAGTCTGACTCGCACTTGGCCGGTTTTTTCTTAAAGATTTATCGCTAGATTTAGGACTTGCTGAGCGGATTAAACTTTCCTTTCGGAATAAAAATTGGACAAGTCTTTTCACTCGATTTTTAAAGCCGAAGCTGAGATACGAATATAAGGCCAGGTGTGCAGGTATTGCAAGAACAAATAACAAACATAGCGTGCCTTTGAATATTACTATCTACATAGTTTCATGAAAGGTTCAGCTTGTTGCTCTCCACTGTTTTCCCATTGTCATGTCCGTTTATTTACTAGGCTTCTGTTGGGCGAGTGCTTACGTTCTATTTTCTACCTATACGCAACTCTTTCAGTTGATTACGTAATCAAGTAATGCATTTAAGTAACTTTATAAAATAAAATAAATGTTTTATGCCATGTAGTATTGCTGTTATCTATTTTCGACACGAATATTTAATCTCATTGGAACACAGGATTACTTCTACAATTTTTTCTGAATTATATTTTGTGTCCATGACTTGACTATCTAAAAATAAAAGAAAACATGCATTGGGCGTTCGTTTACGGCCATCCGATCCCCATTCAACTGAATAATTGGGCCAGTCCGATAGCGAGTTTTTTCATTGTGATTTATGTAACAGAAATGTACAAAATGAATGAGCCCATAGGAACACTTCGATATTTCAGGATTTAAATTAAAGGCGGAACCCGCGGAAGCATAACAACGCCCATAAATATATCCGTTCGTTCGGGATCTGTTATACTACCCATTGTATGTTTTTATTGTGGGTGGTGCAATACTTGCAAAACTTAAATATTGCATAAGTTTTCATCGCGTAACTTTTAGTTGAGATGACATAAAACGACCAGTGTCACTAACCTGCGCGCGTCGATTGGAAAAGAGAGTTATCACATTTTTCGACCCGAAGTTTTTCTTATAGTATGCACCCTTTCATAAATTAGTCGGATGATGGCACCTCCTGACAGGGAGGTAATTGCGTAGACTGGCCCACCCATTCATAGACTCAGAGTGGGCGTAGATTCAGACTCTATTACATTACATCTTACAATAGGCATCCCTCAATTAGTCCGAGAGCTAAATTATAGCCGTTCTCTTGATCTCCGAGCTTGTAGTACATGGGAGTTGGGCAATCATGTTATGGTATCATATACAAATGATTAGCGGCCTGATTTATGAAGCATTTTCATGGGCATTTGTACTTTCTCATATGCTATTATTTGTCCCGTCCCAGTTGTTCGTTAATCGATAAACGCTATAACTTTACGAGCTATGTTATGTTTTCATTTTCAATGCGGCATAGTTGCTGTTTTTTCTGTTGCTGTGTCAGCCGAGCATATTCATCAAGTTTTATTAAAACGGAAAGCGAAATTTATATGAACATGTTTTATAGAAAATCGGCCGTTATACAATTTTATTAAGATGTCTTTTTTTCATAATTACAAAACTTTTTTTTTTTTTTACTAAAATCAGGTGCAAGTGAACAATATCTAAATCCCTGTATTCAGTAGGTACGGAGAACCTTGAATCAATAACCACTAACAAGTTGTAAGTCGCAACTATTTCCGAGTGGTATTTAATTACGAGTCTACTAAATACGATCAGTAAACGAATAACACTGGAAATACCTTCTTGTTTTCGGGATTATAGTAGCTATTATTTTGGGTCGGCAACGCGCGCGTAACCCCTGGTGTTGCAAGCGTCCATAGGCTACGGTAACCGCTTACCATCAGGCGGGCCGTATGCTTGTTTGCCACCTAAGTGGTATAAACATAAAAAAAAAAAAAAAAAAATGTCTGTTATTATTTAAAGGGCTGTATCATCGACTTTTTGCATACCCATACTGTGAGCTACCTACAATGGACAAGAGAAATCTCTTTTTTTTTTCTTTAAAGTAATGTATTATTCTTTCCACATTGTAATATTTAGTTCTCTTCAAGCTTTAATACCATACATAACGTGATTTAAACTTTCCCCGCTTTGATATAAAAGTATACCGTGTATTTATGTTGCAGAAGTTATAAAAACTGTTATGCATATAATGTGGCGGTTAGTCTGGCTGTAAATATATATAAACAAGACTCCACAGTGCTGCACTTACATAATCTTTGTTAATCCACCGTGATCCGGCAGCCGGATCAGGCTGTTATCCGCAAACTTTGCCCGAGGTCCTGCCACAGGGCATGCCATCCTGCCCTGTTATAAACACCATTTGAATTTTATTATTATGTGTTCAATCTAACGAGTCCAATTTGCGTGTGATGCCTCGTAAGTCGCAAGGTAGGTTCTTATGAGTGTAGCTATGGATTTACTCATTTTATTTTTATATCGAATTTCGTTATGCAAAATATTCATATATTGAGAAGCAGTGTAGATTAGTCGCATTATGTTAATTGTTGGAGAACGGTGGCGTATGGAAATAAAATAGATTTCTATTTTCCACTCAAACTAAACAATCTTTGTAATTGCACCCGAAGCCGGTGTACGCATTCAGTAAAACCTGCACTAATGATTAATACGTAGCGTGTGGACGACAGTCACAGGCAATTTACTCGTAAATTCCCACATGATGCTTTGAAGAGGGTTGAGGTTAAGAAATTGCTGCATTAGATCATATCGTTTTGCGCTGTGGCTGTGGGAATTACTTATTGTGTTAACGTTTTACTAAATGATATAATCTTATATGACTATTATTTTCTATGACTAATGTTTATGATACCTGATTTTTATATATAAATAGTATAGGATTATTTCGGTTGAATCTTGGAAATACGGTGTCGGTTTTCCAAGCATTTCCCTATTATAAAATAATACGTCACGTCGTCATCGTCACCCGTCGGTTAAAGCTCGTGACGTGAATGCCACATGAGTTTTCATTAAATCCACAATTCGAGAACGACATAAATATTCAGGCTGTACTTGGTATTCATCATAATCGTGCAATTCATTTACATGTTATGTGTATGAAAAAGAGATGTGCTAATGTGTCCACAACGTGACGCGGGCGGTCGACGAAGCACAACTATACTCGTATGGATGGCGCTCTGACACTGGGGGTTGTTCACTACGCCGTTGGCATTATAATACATCAAAAATAGGGCGACGCTGTATAGTACCCTGCAGGCTAGAATTTCTGTTCCCCACCCTGTAAGTAATACTGAGCGTTTCCGAATAAAATCTTCAACTTTTCATGAAATACGTAGTGACTGGAGTTAGCTGAAATGAAATCGATCTGGCTACGTTTTTCCAGCCTGTAGGCACTATAACAGCTTTTCTATACAGTGTTTGCTTATCTTAAATACTTATCGCAAACCTAATTGGGTCCGCGTTAACGTTGCCCGCAAAACAACCAGACATTGAGGCTGACGTCACTGTAAACTAGACTTAATTGAAAAAGATAAATGGTTTCCTATCAAGCAAACAGATTTGAAAGATACCGATAGTAAATGATGTAATAACTATATAGTGTCAGTGAATTTAAATGCATGTCCCAGTCGTCCAGAGTAGGAGGTACTCTTTTTTAACGTTCTGGTGGTTCGCATAGTCACACAGGTAGCTCAAGGTAGAATCTACAAGTTATCACAGTCGTTGGCTTCTTGCTTTGCAATACAATGTTATTAAATCTGGCAAATTTTTCCTTGGTTAACATTTATCGATTTATTATGACCTCAGTATATAATTAATCTACTGTTGGTGGCATGAATAGCGTGACAGTCATTGGCACAATATTGTTGTATCGCCAATGCGTCACACTCTTGCAAAGTACCTCCTTTTATGAGTACACCCTTATATTTATCGTTTAACGCTAAACTAACTACACTATGTAACTTGTCACTACTATGTATGCTGTGTATGAGACTATGAGCCCCGTTTGCAACTTCACTAGAGCTTTCTAAATTATCATACCGTGAGTGCTTAGCAGCGGCATTAACATGGCTTTTATTAGGTACTTAACTATCTACGTACTCTTTTGTTTGTTTTTAGTATTTTTTTTTTTTGTTTTTTATACCACTGTTGTCGCAAACAAGCATACGGCCCGCCTGATGGTAAGCAGTTACCGTAGCCTATGGACGCTTGCAACACCAGGGGTATCACTCGCGCGTTGCCGACCCTGAAGAAACCTTTTCACACCCTTTTTGAAGAACCCCATGCTGTACTCCATTGGGAAAACCACGGCGGGGAGCTCATTCCACAGCCCGAGCGTCCGCGGAAGAAAACTCCTTTTAGTCCGCACAGTTCTGGTTTCAATGTGTGTGGATGGATTCCCCGTCGATGGCGAGAGTTACGATGGTGGAAGGTAGCCGTGGGCATCAAGTCAAACAATTCCTTAGAACACTCTCCGTTGTACAAGCGGTAGAACACACATAAGGAGGCAAAGTCTCTCCTCAGACTGAGGGGCTCTAAACCGCTTGTGAGCTCGGGATCGTTAACAATTCTGGCGGCACGTCGCTGGACCGAGTCTGAAGGCCCAAGCTGGTATCCCGGTGCTCCCGCCCATAGATGACAGCAGTACTCCATATGAGGCCGGATAGTAGCATTGAAATATGTATTATACAATTTACTACATCTGTATTGTTTTATAATTGTTACCGAGAAGCTATGTTTGTTTACTTAGCAACAATTCAGACAGAAATAAGATAACTTGCGAGAGGTAAATCACGTAAACTAATTGTGTGAGGTAACTAGGTACGAGGTAGTTTAACAGTGTTTACTAACATTTGACTCATATTAGCGATTGGACGGCTATCGAGTGGCGGCCGGACGATAACTGTTATCGGAGTAATCTGATTAATTGGTGAGTCACGAACACGATGTGAAGTGTCGCACCGCACCGCACCGCACGGACCCAGCCAACGGAACAATCGTCTCGTATCGATCCGCTAGTACTAGTACCCCGACCGTGAACTTAGCTTATATTTAGTTAAAATGTCCGTTTCGGCCTCACTCTAAATAAGGGACTACCCAAAATATACTGTTAATTACGTCACGCATTTGGATATTGCAATTTAGGACATGGCAACATCACCATTTTCTATGACTGTGGATGTTAAACAAACATAACCATACGTATAATCTCTGTCTTAATAAATGAATATCTATTACAAGTGAAAAACAGTGCAATATATTTTTATCCCTTTATACGTATATCTTTTCCAGTAAATAAATCTCCTTTATAGTTATGTTGATGTATTGTTAATTGCTACTGAATTTATTAAAACTATCCAATTAGCTATGAACGGAATAATTTTGCAAAGCTTTTCTCTGATTAACGGACAGGAGATTTTAATTTAGTACATTACACACACTCTTTGAGACATGAAATTGACCTTATTTTACAAAGACAGTTGAAGACGATGATGTGAAATTAAGAAGATGTACGAATATTCTAATGATTACATTACTCAACCAGGTCAACCACACACATTAAGTATGTGTGCGATTAGTAAATAAATGAGCGTTTAATTGTTGGAAATCTTGCTTTTACTTTAGAAACCAGAGCCACTGCAAAGCGGCGTTTGTTGTGCGGTTGGAAATTAGCCAGTGATCCCTTAAACCAAATGTAACGTTGAGCAGAGCCCCAAGAGGCGGCCTCACACACTGGTTGCCTAACCGCAAACCTAGTAACAGAATAAATTTTGCAATTGCCATGCTCCACTGTACTTTAAACCATTATTTATGCTCATGACAGTTTTTTGTGGCCTTTGTCTCTTCGAGTTTCCTAAATACGAGGACATTTGCAACCCCTAGCTAATTCAAGTTAGCATAAATTAACGTTATTTGTTACTACCTATTTTAGGCTAGTACGAGTTTGCGACGTTTTATTTATGCATATTTTGTACTTGTATTAAATGTAGGTTGCAGATATGGCCTGATCAACTTATCAGATCAACGTGTCTACGAAATTAGATTAACTAACCGGTGTTTGAGCGGCAATTATACTGATCATTATACCAAATTTCGCGTGTAAGTTGGCCTAGTGCCTGCGAGTGTCCATCTTTTATTTAACTTGGAAATTATTATGATTTAAGGCTTTCTAGGAAAATATAGACATATGCAAGACTAAGCTAGGTCAGGGTGGTCTAACTGGCTCCCTGCCAGCACCCGACGCCGAGTCGGCGAGACAGAGAGACGCTCTCCAAACCCGATGCAGAGATAAACTGCGAACAGTTCTGCGTCGTAAAAAAATATAACTAGCATTTTGATACAACACTAATTAATTAAGTTAGGAGCTAAAGGATGGCTCGTCAGTATACTGGAGTGTCTGATTTATGAGATACTTCATTAGTTCCCTGCCTCTGTGCCTTTCAAAGTAGTCATTAGACATTAGCAAACAATTTTGTTGTAATCATTCGTTAATTAATTTGTTTAAAAGATTACCTTACCGTACGTGTGTAGGTCCTAAAGCCTCCGCTGGTAATACGCTTTTCCCTATACAATTTCTATGCTCAGCGTGTATATGATCATAGACGTTTGATTGATATGTTTGCCAATGAAGGCTGAGTATTTGTTTTTAATAAACAGAAAGCTATTGTCATAAATATTTTTTTTCTTTGTACAGGTGGAAGAGATACGAGAGATGATAGACAAGATCCAGGCCAACGTCGAGGAAGTGAAGAAGAAGCACAGTGCCATCCTATCAGCACCGCAATCCGATGAAAGTAAGTAATACTATAATCATGCAGATTAAATAAAAATACGAAATCAGCTCGTAAACCGCCCTGCATACACCCTGATGGGTGTTACCATCAGGATATGATATTAACATTTCCAGAGTACCCATCAAATTTTGTAGGAGCTATAAGGCTGTCTAAATGAACGGCTGCCATCTAGTAAAGGAAGCCATGAAGCCGAATATATACGAATATGCCGAAAGCCATGAAGGGAGCTAGGACCGACAGGTTAATGTCTAATTTAGTCAGCGAGGGATTCATTCAGACCGGGGTTAGCGAACGCTGCTTTAAATATTGATCTGGGGTCACTGATTTTGGGCATGGAAGCCTTTTTGTTAATGTTGTGGGTAGATGTTTTTTTTTATATGACTAAGTCGGTAAACGAGCTTACGGCCCGCCTGATGGTAAGCGGTTACCGCAGCCATATGGACGCTTGCAACACACCAAGCATCGCTCACGCGTTACCGACCTTTCCCCCCTCCCCTATGAGCTCTGGCGACCTTCCTCGCGCGCAGGAACACAACATAAAGTTATTTGGCTGCGGTATCCTGTAAGGTGGAGGTACTTCCCCAGTCGAGCTGCTCTTAGAACGAATAAACGCTACGCTCTACCTCTCTTGTATTTTATTAATACAAGAGAGTAGTTTTTTATACAATGTAAAGTAAGAGAATCCAGGGCCATGATTTGATGAGAATGGTCCATTTTATAATGCAGAAGACGTTTACTAGATACCGAGCTCAGTTAGTTTAGCGAATTTGTTTTTTAGAAGTGTGTATTAAATTGGAACAACTGTCCACTTTTTATTTTATTACCAACATTTTCCTTTATAGTCAATTCAGTCAAGAGCAATCTCGCAAACAGTCTGCAAGTTTGTATTACTCCGAGTTGGGTTACACGTGCATCATTGATGCGATTATCTCTAAAAATATCTCATGTCATGTTTATCACCCTGCCCGCTCAATACCCAATGGAATTAAACGGTTATCCAGATGCAGCATGGCGTAGGATTGAAAGGTCGTAGTTAGTTCGTAAAATACCCACACAGTATATTCAAGGGCGAAGTTAGTGGCATTTACGCAGAGACGTGCCTGGGGGCGTTCGTCAGTCTGACTTTCATACGAATGCTCTAGAATTTGTGAGATCATATTTCTATGATATTTACCATGATGACGTCCCTTTGATAACATCGCTATGATTAGCTGTGCGTGCTCGCACTACTGTGACAATTTCATTTTTAGGGTTCCGTAGCCAAATGGCAAAAAACGGAACCCTTATAGATTCGTCATGTCTGTCTGTCTGTCTGTCTGTCCGTATGTCACAGCCATTTATTTCCGAAACTATAAGAACTATAATGTTCAAACTTGGTAAGTAGATGTATTCTGTGAACCGCATTAAGATTTTCACACAAAAATAGAAAAAAAACAATAAATTTTGGGGGTTCCCCATACTTAGAACTGAAACTCAATTTTTTTTTTCATCAAACCCATAATTGTTGGGTGTCGATGGATAGGTCTTCAAAAATGATATTGAGGTATATACTATCATTTTTTTCTAAACTGAATAGTTTGCGCGAGAGACACTTCCAAAGTGGTAAAATGTGTGTCCCCCCCCTGTAACTTCTAAAATAAGAGAATGATAAATCTATAAAAAATATATGATGTACATTAAGGTGCAAACTACCACCGAAAATTGGTTTGAACGAGATCTAGTAGGTAAGTAGTTTTTTTTTAATACGTCATAAATTGAAATTAATATCAAATACTCAGGTCTATACTACCATTTACTTATATACCTACCTACAGGTTTGAACGGAACCCTCGGTGACTCGCACTTGGCCGGTTTTTGTTTTGACGATTCGTTATTTAGGCAACATTAATTATTGTTGCATTAATGTTCGTTGACATTTTATAATTGGCTTTCGTAGTTTCTTATTTTTACCTTATTCATCTCTTCCGCTCGGAGAAAATACTTAGGTTTCAGGGAACTTTATGACGCTCACAAAGTTTAATACAAGAATATTAAGCTGAAATATGCTAACTTGGATAAAGGTAACAACTAAAGTTAGTCTGTTTCTTTCCGCTTGCGAAAGAGAATAAAATTATCAATAATGCGATTTCCTTTGGGAAGTTTTTATATCTTGTTATACAACATCAAAATTGGACCCTCGACAGGAGCGACACGAATAGTCACGATTAACCATTGACCCGACCTTAATAGCCACGAATAAGCAATCGCTGCTGACGTTATTATCGAACCACGTCACGATAATGCCTTATACATTTTATTATAATAAAAGGGACCGATTTATACATTGGAACATGCTAATGAGACTATTAAACACCCTTCGCGTTAATCTATTGGATAATAGGACATCGTCGTGTCGTAATTCTGTTCGATTAGCATTCTAATCGTATACACAATAAGTATCATTTAATCTGTGTAAATTGTGATTGGTTATTATGTAACTAGACAACATGTATAAACAATGTGTCAGAAGTTCCTCACAATTTACCCCCGGGAACGGGTGCTGCTCGATTTATTTCTTGTATCGATTCAACGCGAACTTGGCGATACGATATAGGACAAATTGTTTATTTTATCTTCACGTCTACAACTCACAAGATAATTTGGAAACTTTGTTCTCATAAGTTCATGTTATTCTGTAAATTTTCTGTGTAAAGGATGTTCTTTATTAGTTTTGCGTCTGATAAATTTTCATACACTGTTTATTTTGGAGAACGTATTTTACTTGCCCTAAAGTTGCGTTTATAATGTCTCCGTTAAATGTTCACTAATTAATTGGTACTCGTTCCTGTTATCTCTTCAATAAATTGGAGGAATCCTAACTAATATTATAAATGCGAAAGTGAGTTTGTTTGTTTGTTATGCCTTTACGCCTCAACTACTCAACGGATCATCATGAAAAGCATGCAGATAGCCTATGGTATGGAGAAAGAGATAAGCTACTTTTTATCCCGGAACGCGGGTGAAACCGCGGGGACGTTATTTTTTTTTACGGGGACGCGTTACCCATTGTTTTTTTTTTATAGTGGATAGGCTTGTCTTTGATCACAATCTCAACATGATAAGTCATGGTGTGGCTGATGGTGGTAAGCACACAAAGCCTGGAAGGAACCTGGCTCTCAAGTGCCGGAACACACCAGAAAGGTATTTGACGACATGTAGGCTTTTAACCAGCCAGGCGGGTACCAAAAAGTACACACTGTGCCTGATCATGTTTACCTCACGATGTTTACCTTCATCGAAAGGTCTAGCTTATTGTAGTTTTTAGTATTCGAACCCACGTCCTTCGCCACGGCAATATATGTCACTGATCTATCATCTCCATCCATTACTCGAGGGTTAGTTTGAAACAGGAAAATGTTGATTTAATTGGTCGAATTTCTAAAGGTTCTTTCTTTATCTTTATTACAAGTTGGGAAATAGGACACGTGAAACGAAATTACCTATTGTTTCTTGTTTTTATCTACTACCAAGCAGGCACGTAGTTATTTACCGATTTCAAAATCCAAGTAATATTGACTTGCAAAGAAATACCTATCTATCAGCCGCTGGCCCAGAACTCAAGTGACTTGAGCGCAAATCCTCAATTCTCACGGTCGGATAAGTTTATATCCGATAATTCATGCAAAGAATCAACAGACGGCATTGACGCTACGACGCGAGGTTTTTTACCTTTTTTGTCAACCTTTTGTTTGGATAGATAACAAACTGATTTTCCTTTAAGGAATTTTGTGCCAAAACTGGGTTTGAGTAACGAGTAAAAATGTGATCCAACTTTACCTGATTACGTTTAATTGATTGAATCAGTGATGCCAACTTAGCTACTTTATAGCTAGATCTAGCTATTTTTTGATGTTAGGCAGCTACATTTTAATGAAACTTATAGCTAAATTAATTTAGCTACTTTTTCTAGCTACTTTTCAATACTTTCGAGAGTTCTTAATAGGGCACTGGGTCTCGAAAGAAAAAGAATAAAGGCGACGCTATTGGCCTGGGTGAGGGTATAGGTCGGTGGCCAGTAATGAGGAGTTTTCTTAAGATACCTGTATTGTTAAAATACCTGTCAAAATGTTGATATTTGGAACCAATTTGAACCTTAAGTACACGATTTGACAGATATTTTGACCATATAGGTTTCATAAGAAATCTCCTCGTTTAAAACGAATGCTCGCTGTTTAATATATTGTGAAAATTGAAAAAAAAAAGGTATTTAATTTACTGATTTTTAAATCCCTCGTGTTATAATTAACAATTTTATTGTTATCTACCTACTTAGAAACATTTAGCTACTTCTAGCCACTTTTTTGGGTAACAAAATCTGGCAATCTAGCAACTTTTTGCAAGATGTCTAGCTACTGAGTAAAGCTAGCAGTTGGCAACACTGGATTGAATAAGAATTTCAAAACATCATGGAATTTCTAATAACAAAGACAAGCAATGTTTGTTGTATGTCCATTTGGAAAGGTTTGGCTACTAAAAGAACGCAATAGTTGAATTAACTAAGTAAAATTTAAATGTTTAATAAGCGCTTTTCATCTTGGTTTACAGTCAGTCCATAATTACTCGTTACTCGTTTCTGATAAAAGTAATACCTATTTTAAACGAAATTGATGGATTCTCCGGCAAATCAATGAAACCCATTAAATATTTCCAAGAAGCAATTGAAGGGATCAACTTTAACATGAATCGGGGAATCGAGAAATTGGATTTTCGCTTTTAATTTTTTTAACATTTCCCGGCGAGCGATTTTTCAAAGGAATCTTAGTTGGACGTACTAAGTACATAATTGAAACAAGTAATACTTTGAATAGACGCTGGAAAAAATAAAATTTCTTTTTCCCTTCAAGTACACAGTTTACAAATACAAAAGTCTGTAAGCTGTAAGTAGGTAGGTACTTTTGCAAAGATTTATTAGCCAGTATCCAGTTTTAGGTCCATATTTCCATGACACAAACACCTGACATTTCTGATGACCTAAATGCACGTACCTATTCGTATCCTATCCTCCTATACGTAGGTACTTATATGTATTATTAAATATTATATATAATTTTCCTCGTGTGAGATACACATAAAAGTTGACTACAAAAAAACACACAATAATTGTTATGACATCAATGTCTAAATACTGAAACGCCACTTATACTAAGTTGGGGTTAAGTAGTATTTTGATCGATTGTTACAAATAACTGCTGTTCAAATATTTAAGACGCTTTTAAATTTTAAGTGGCACTTCAGAATTTGTGTAAGGATTCGCCATATCTTTAAGGTGATAAGTATTTTAGGTATACTAGCTTTCTCCAGATAGATATTGCTATGAAAAGGATATAAGTACTTACCTATATCATAATTATTAGCCTATAAAAGAGTAGTGGGCGAATTCGACAGTCACACAATTCTCACTTCTCACCAATAATATTATAAATGCCAAAGTTTGGATTTTTGTTATTCAATCACGTTCCTACAACTGAACGGATTTGGATGAGATTCGGCACGCTGATAGAATATTTTCTGGATTAATACATTGGGTTTCTCACATAAGGTCACTTTTTATTCCAGGAACGCAATATATCCCCCGAGTACGCGGGTGAAACCGCGGGGCAAACTTGTGTAATGTATATTTTCCAAAAAGTTAATATTTTAAGATCGTGACGAGGTGGTAAACCATTGCCTGGGCTTACAAACATCAACTTGCAATCTATCACTAGGTAGGTACTATTGTCATTTCAAATTAGTACCGGTATTAATTGAACCAAATGAGTAATCTGATCTAACAAGGATTGTGTTAGGGCAAACTTTGTTATGATCAAATGAATTAAGGACTGAGTGATTCAATCTATGAATGAGTCGCTCGTTACAACACTAATGTTGTTAACTGTTGCCTCGCGTGATTGACTCGTATTTGAAAGAACACCTATTGTCTAATACAATTACAGTGTTTATTTGTCATTTCTATCTTTTTCTCTTAAATCCAGGGCCTTACTTGCCAACTTTCTCAATTACGCTATTTTGCGGTACTATATGTAGCGTTGAAGGAAAAATATTTGTTCTGTATGTAGAGTTAACAAAAAATGCCCTAATTTATTAATGTCGGTGGACGCGTGTATAAATTCTCAATTATGTTAATTGTACGGTGGGTATGTAAATACTAGTCCATAAATAAATTTGCGGTAAGGGTCGCCTCGATTGGCTCATATTACGCTATAATAACGAACAAATTATGAATGTAAAGTTTATTATCATAATAAAAACGAATACTGGTGCAGATTCTGTTGTTAATCGCACTAAACTAATTTTAGTCACATCTCATCACTATCTTGCGAACATTATTGAAAAAGGATAGAACATATTTAAAACTGTAAAATTAATCTTTGCCGTCTTGTTTTGCGTGTATTTAGGCGTAACCGCGATATATGGCGACTAAGTTTATATTGAAAATAAGCATTGGACTAATTTGACAGGACTACATTTCTTACATCCTTTTCTTATGTTATTTGTTAGAAAAAGACATAGCTAGATTAAAATTAGTTTACTTGTACACAACAGAATCAGGGCCACTGTCTCAATTCCGTTTAAACTGTTGTTGCCGTAAAAAATAATGTTTGTCCTTGCTACTAGCCTTTACATGCTTGAATAAAAATCACCAAAAAATTATAAATATGTTGATCGCACAGCTTATAAGGACTTTACTATTACTATGCTTATAGTAATAAACACCTAAAGCAGAAGGAAGTAAAAGATATAATTAGTTCAGACAGATGAAAAATATTCTTTTCAATATTTCTCAAAGAAACGATTGTTTCAAACAGAGCTATATTAAGCTCTGTTTGAAACATTGTAATCTTCTATTAGGCACATTAGCATTAACATTAGACATGAGTCTAAAATATATTTAAGGAAACAGTTTTCTTTGTTTTCATGAAACTTTGAACACATCCTCTCTCCTCTAAATGAATTAGGTACTACTTATGTGTCAAAGTGCTGCCGTCGACCCGAATTCGAGCATAAACGGAGTCAATCAAGAGTACGTAACTATCTGGATATAACACTAGGCCGGTTATAATATGCCGCATGGGATTGTGACCTGAAACAACAGTGCCGGGATACTGTATTATAATTACGACTCTACCATACTGCATTATAATATATTACAGCATTTAATCTACTTATTCACCAAGTACATATTATGAATAAATGTTGAATATTCACTGCATTTGACCATATACTGGCGTTTGCTTATGCACACACGAAATAGTTTATGCAAATCACTGTGGCTGGGTCGGTCGGAGCAAATTCAATACTTAAGGAAGCTTTCGCACTGAATGTCTGTCGAAATCTGAATAGGCAAGCAATCAGTAGCTAGTGCTACTGTACAAGAATTATTCTTCTTAAAATTATTGGATATTTAATGTATCAGGAACATTCGAATAGTTGTTCGAGGAAATCCAATTTCAGTGAGGTAGTTAGTATATCGGAAAATTCGGTATAACGATACCGGTAAACCCGTTCCTGTCCTGATACATCGCGACTGAGATTGCTCACAAAGAACATGAATAAATTACTCGAGGGTTAGCTGTAAAATCGGTCCCTCCATACACTTAGGTATCTACCTTTCTTGCTTGTATTTTTAAAAGAAAACGGGAAAGTTATGATGTAGTGTGAGCGATTTGGGCACGAGCGGTACGTAGGACGTCTCCCGAGGGCTTTGACTCGGTAGTTTCAAACAATACTACCATAGAATTTGCATGATGCGTCCACTTCAGTTTATTGGAAAAGTTCTGATAATTTCCAACCAATCATGCGGTATACCCAATAATAATAAACATTACTTGTAGTATGATATCTACATTCAGTAATACACTTTTATAAGAGCTTCACTAAATTTTAAAACGAAGTTAAATTGAAGAAGTTACTGTCGTAATATGAAAATTGGCAGGGTTTCAAAATAATGTAAATGTTTGTAAACCGCACCGCAACAATAACCGTCGCTTTTTAAACTAACGAGCGGCCACTCTAGTTTTATTTAACGAACAAATTGCTACGAATACCCAATATCATATTCACGCGATAAGGAATATCCAATCGCCTTAAATCAGCTATAATCGGATATCACACGATCAAATATGGAGATGACACAAAGCCTCTTAAAATACACTTTATCGTTCGCAACAGGAGTGCCAGTACCTCCGAAGCTTTTGGGATTTACACACTTCTCTATATTCACAGTCGTTGGTAAGGAGTGATGATCGCTCCTGAAGTTTAACTTTAATATACAAAAGGAGCATTTTTATAGTTGTTGTATAGAAATAGCGCGTATATCTATACTAATAATATTATAAAGAGGAAAGATTTGATTGTTTGTTTGTTTGTTTGCATTGAATAGGCTCCGAAACTACAGACAGAACCGATTTAAAAAATTCTTTCACTGTTGGGAAGCTACACTATCCCCGGGTGACAGGCTACTTTTTACCACGGGAACGCGGGTGAAACCGCGCGAGACAGCTAGTTTATAATAAAAGCTAGGATTCCGTCAAACCATTGACTGCAAAGTTTATGTTACAAAGTTCCATAATGGCCAGTACGATACTATACAGCTAATTGCATCGCTTCGTAAAGTACTGTGTAACAGGGAAACGTTGGGCCATTATTAACACGATTACTCGTCGTGGAACAAGTTTCGGCTATACAGGCGATACCGCCCTCTAAGTCAAATCATAAAGACATAAGTTTGTTATCAGCACTCCCGCACTTTCTGCCCGATTGTTATTTGGCAACTAGATCGCTTGATTGTCAGTGTCCCGGATAGTCCCCTGGGACTTCGTGTGTGTGTACCACTGATTGCTACTATATAGATATCGGAACTATTCACTGTTTTATTTTTACTGATTGTAATCTAGTTTTAAATAAGGGATTTAATTTATTAACATACCTAATCAAGGAACATTTATTTCCTAGATCAACCAAATTACACTGTGCGTTGTCGGTCAGCCAGTCATAATTTATTTAAGCCGAGAATTTACAACCCACTGGCCGTGTATGAAATGTATATTTATTTGATAAAATGGGGGTGCATAACAATTACCTGCATACAATCTATAATGATAAGCATAATAATTTGAGTAATTTCATTTATGTTAATGCACATTGAATATTAAATTTTGTTGCTTACCTTCCTCTATTGTGAAGTAAATTATCCTATACCTACAAACATATGGAAGATTTAATAATTCCATTACCGAACAGTATTAATAACTTGTGTTATTTCATTTTCAGAAACAAAGCACGAATTAGAAGATCTCATGGCTGACGTTAAGAAAACTGCCAACAAAGTTAGGGGAAAATTAAAACGTAAGTGACATCCATGAACCATTGAAATCGGTTAAAACATACAAATAGAGACAAAAATTATTCGAATTAGAAATAAAACATTATTTACCCCCTTTTTAATAAATAAGGTGTAAGTCAGTTTCCCCCATAAGGCTCTTGCCTAGCTTGGGTGTCAGTGTTCAACGTTTGTGCAACAAATACATACATGACTCTCTTGTGTGCATTAATCTTGTATAGCTGTTTATATATGTGTGTTTCTTATAAATAAATAAATTATTATTATTATCTTTATTTAGCTGAATTCTTAGATTTTTTTTTTTATAACATTAATGTATAAAATCAAAAATATTATAAAAAAACCTAATCCTATATATAAATATGATTATTTTTTTTTACAATATTTCTATAAAACAACTAAAAATGTTATAAAAAACCTAATTCTAGTATGCCGCCGGCAGCGGGGTAGGGCCCAAGCTACCGGTGGTTAGGGCTGCAGAGAGAGGAATCTCCTGACGATGCGCGCCGTGTCCAGGAGTACCGCCTTCTGTATTATTATTATTAATCTTGTAATACCCAGGTATGAAGATAGCCTCAGCCCTTTTTGTTATATGAAATTTGAAAGTGACGGATATATTTAAACCCTAGGTATTACTATACTTGACTTACACCTTATTTATTAACAAGGGGTTTTATGACATAGAAATTGTGCATGCATTAAAGTCATCTTACACAAAACATGCCACGCAAACATGGGCTCCTATTACATAACAGCATCGATACACATCCACAGATATAGAGCAGAACATCGAACAGGAGGAGCATTCGAACAAATCATCGGCTGATCTGAGGATAAGAAAGACACAGCACTCGACCCTCTCTCGCAAGTTCGTCGAGGTGATGACCGAGTACAACCGCACGCAGACCGACTACCGGGATCGGTGCAAAAGCAGGATACAGAGGCAGCTGGAGATCACGGGACGGGCCACCACCGACGACGAGCTCGAAGAAATGTTGGAGCAGGGCAACTCCGCTGTCTTCACTCAGGGGGTTAGTTCACTTTTCTTCATTGTGTGTTGTAGTTCTTGATATTATGATTTCAATTATTTAATCATTATGTTTTAAGTACTATTGTACTATGGTATCTTCTATCTACGAAATCGAACAATTTAACCCAAAAGCGCAATGACGGTCATTTTTCCTTGAATTTAATTCCGCCAATTTCCCAACAGCGACAATGCGCTCTGATTGGCCAAGTCAAGGACACATTTTCTCTGATTGGCCAAGTCAACAACACACAATGCCGTGATAGGTCCTTACTGTTCAAAATAACATCATTGACATGTTGCGGAATTGGATTGCTCGGTAGTTTTTCCTCTTTGATCTACGATTATGACACTTTTGAAGAAACTACGAACTCCCGAAGGTCCCTTGAGCTTGAGTTTTCAGCGAAGGAAAACATCTTGAGGAAACCATAGCACTGTGGTAACTTTGTTGTACGCACGGCTACAGATCAAGCTATACATTTCCTATATAAGCTGACCTCTCATTGTACGTAAATCCCATACAATGCGAGATCAGCTTATACTGGAAATGTATAACTTGATGTGTGTACCAACTGGCTACCATCCTCAAGTAAAAAATATGTCGCTAAGTTTTCAGTCGAAAAGTAGTTTTGGCGCAAACAGAAATCTTCTCTTAGTCGTGTATTAAGGCCCTAACCATGAGGTACCCACCTCAGTGGGCAAAGATAGTAAGTAGATAAGTTAGTTCTACACTACTGCATTAGGGTATCCCTGTAAAAGTAGATGTAAGTAAGTAAATAAATAAATAAATAAATCTTCTATCATCTATGCCAGGGGTGCTCAAACTTTTGACCTAAGGTCAATGGGGCGAAGACCGTCCGTCAGATTTTTTAGAATTTAGTATTTATTATCCAATGAATTTCACTCCACATTGTGTCTTTGGGCGGAAGTGTGGCATTGCAGCTTCTCCACATGTTTTTATACTGCGCAGTGAATTTACATTTAAAATGGCATTTTATCTATATTTTTATCATTTGAATTCTCGTGGGCTATCTAAATTGCCTTCATAGTCGACCCGGTAAGCCGCGTTTGACCTCTTGGCCATCACTGATCTATGCTAACGAAAGGAGCAGTGAATTCAATAAATTACCCTCATTTTGAATCGATTGACAAGAATCCAATCGTTAACATTTATTCGCAATTCTACGAAACTGTCTCCTACCCAGAATTAGCAATACTACGTGCCAAGCCAACGGTCCGCGAATAATGCAGGAAAATACCGTCAGTTACACTGACACGAAGACTTAATATAGAACTATTATATACTATACTGGGTGAAGATTTCGAGATGGCATATTTTCGAAACCTATGTTGGATTAGTCATGCTGAACAACTTTTACTTTGGGAGCAACATTGAAATCTCAAAACTTTTTTTTTACTTTTCATACATTATGATCGAGCAAGGTTGACATTTTGTAAGAAAAGTTAAAAAAAAATTGAGAATTCACTATTGGTTGCATAGTAAAAGTCGTTCAGCATGACTAACCCAACATAAGTTTCGAAAATATGCCATCTCGAAATCTCCACCTGTTATAAACATTCTGCCACAAAATAAATGTAGATACGGTTTATTTGGCACGGATATTGACAGATTGAGATGTACTGACAAATATATTTGGTGCATTCCAGATTATAATGGAGACGCAGCAGGCAAAACAGACGTTGGCGGACATCGAAGCGCGGCACGCCGACATCATCAAGCTGGAGACGTCCATCCGCGAGCTCCATGACATGTTCATGGATATGGCGATGCTAGTCGAAAGCCAGGTCAAACCCTATGATAAATGATATATCCAGATTGAGCGTCGAAGCTGTTCACGTGTCGAATCAAATTTAATATTCAAACTCCTGATTTTAATTAGAATAGTTCAACAACTGCTATCATTATGTACGTCACGATAAGCAGAATGAACCAGGGCGAGCGTCAAACGATAGTGGTCACGTACACCAACTTCAAAGTTGGCCTGTTTTATATAGTCGTGTAGTATGGCGACGCTCTTTCTAGGTATATCTATTTCTATGGTCAAAGCATTTGCTTTATACAGCCGTCCACGTGTCCTCATAGCACTCATTCAAAAACAACTGATCCGATCCACCAGAACTACCCAGTAGCTCTATGTAGAAATTTGAAAATAACATTCTAAATTAAACGAGTTCGTATGGATACAGGGTGAGATGATCGACCGCATTGAGTATCATGTAGAACACGCTGTGGACTATGTCCAAACTGCTACACAAGACACAAAGAAGGCCCTAAAATATCAGAGCAAAGCTCGACGGGTAAGTTATCATTCCAATGTCGATTCATTCGTTACTAATTTTTTGTTTTATTTTGTTCTTCCCTTTCCATACCTTTATCATCGACCCCGATCCCTTTCCTGCCATTTTCATGATTTGTTGTGAATGACGTTTTTGATTCGACGAATCCACGCATTTTGTTAGTTCTACGTCGATGATTCGGTGATTGGTTCACACTGTGTTTTGTATATTTTGTTTTATCCCGCTTCGCTTTATCTGTTGTTTTTATAACTGTTCATGTTGCTCTAACTAACACTCGGTTGAAAGGGCTTCTTGTATTTACTCCATATATGACTAATTTTATAACTTCAATGGTGTGTGCGTAATTTGCCTTTTGTTATGGTGATATTTGTTGTATAATAACCGTAATAATGTATCATATTTAATGTTATTTATCACGTGTATTTATTATGTAACAAGTGTTCTATCGATGTAACGTTATATGACATAAACTTTAACATGTGTATCATCTTAGGATAACATTATATCTGTCTTACTTACTATAACACTCCTGTCCGTTTGTGCTGTTTTAATACTTTGTTTATCTCGATGTCTGAGATATTCTTGTGGCTATCATGTATGCGGTTTTATTTCCAAAACTATCATCTTAATCTTCAAATATTAACATTCCACTCCAGTTCCACTTTGATCGGGTCCTGTAACAAGTATATTTATTGGGGTTTGTATTATAAACGGTATGAACCAATCGGCGGTTAGTAATGGTCAAATCGTGCGTCCCGCTCCCTCCCAGCGCCGTTGCCCTTAGCGCGAGCAGGGCGAGCTGATAGATCGCATCGAGTTCCATGTCACCCAGAGCGTGGACTACGTCGAGACCGGCCGAGTCGATATCGGTAGAGCCAAGGAGTACATGGCCAAAGCAAGGAAGGTAATCAACATCAAATCAAACAGGCCTTCCGGGTGACTTACATACTAAACTCTGATTACACTCATTTAATTATTCTCCTAATATTAAACGGTTCAAAGGCGTTACTAAAACTTTAAACACGATATTTCAGTACAATTCTGGGCATAAGTCATCGAAACAATTACATAAGTATTTCTTCCAAATTGAATGCACTTCGTATTCACAATTTCTTCTTTCAATAAGTCTAAGAGCATGTTGCATGTATGAATGATAAGTTACGTGAATCACGCAGAGTTTTTTTTTTACTTTTTACTTTTTTTATATCGTTTTAAGTGATTTGTTATTGTCTTGCCACATTTATTGTTATGATTTAAATTTTACTCGAATGCTTTGAAGGATTTTTCGTATTTTCTCTGACTTTTAATCTCAATGGGAAATTTTGATCTAAATATTCCATTGGTTGTTTGTTTTGCAGTATATTTAATGCTGTGCTTTAAATCTATGCATGCTATTATAATGCGCTTCAAATTCTCGCTGACACAACCCGGTATTCACATGCTGCCTTTTGTTATTTGATGTTACCATCTCGGTTAGTTTTGCCGAGAGTGTGAACAAGCATAAGTGACAAATTTCAAAGTAAGTAGTCAAGTAAGGATTTTTTTTAGATACATTGGCTAAATCGTAAGTTATTGCATTGTGAGTTGAGTAAATATGATATTATGAAGAGATTTTTATGTATATATAAATTCATAATTTTCCAGTAGTAAATATTTAATTTGCCCTAATTTATACCTTGTTATTAGTAGACTTAGGAGTCTCATCGTCATTTTAGGACTTCTATACGTAATAGTACATTGTGATACATGTGTGCAAAGTTGGTTATTACAGACGAGGCGGTGTTAAGCCGAGATTGTAATGATCAATGCACACGCGTGTCATACGACGTTTTTCAACACACTTGCGAGGAAAAAACAGACATATTTTTTTAAAGATTTTTTGATAATCATCAACCACACAATGAGAACTTTAAAATATGGCGCGCAAGTTTTTTTTTACAGCTGTGCGCTGTCACACTGTTTTACCCGTTTAAATTAAGAATGCTTCGTCTACACACGTATCACTTACAGTGAGATACAAACTTAACATAATCGGGATAATATCATAAAACACTAGTGTGGTAATGTAAAGTAAAAAGCACCAGTTCGTAATAAGCTGTCTTATGATACTAAAATCGGTGGAATAAGAGCCACTTTACGAGCAAGTGTGTTGAAAAAGTTATCATTTATTGTAAACGGGCATGGACGTATTAATTATGCACTTTTGAATGTCTATGCATGCTTATTCAATGAGAAATTCAGTTGAAGCAAAACTGCACATTATATTATAACCTTGCTTATTTACTCTACACATTACGCAAGAGCTTATTGTGTTTGCATGGTGAAAAATAAGTCTGTATATTTATTGGTAATTACATTTTAATTAGTTTTTTTCCTGTTTATCATTAGTATTTTAAGCTGCTAAAATTATTTAGTGAATCAATATCAATAGATGTGTTGATGGTTAATGTAACAATAATCAAAGTAATTTCACTTTTCTTGTTACAAAAACAAAGTCCATAGTTGTTTCACAGATTACAGAATAAGGCAGATGGAGCGCGCGGAACACGGGAGTGAGGCCAAAAAAGCAAATACAAATTGAAAAACACGTACCTGGTATTCGCTTTTGAATGTGTATTTGCTTTGTTTAACAAACTTTATGTAGCAAAAAACACTCCTTTATTAAGAAACTGTGGTTAAACAATGCAAATACAAACTGGAAAACGAATACCAGGTATCAGATTTTCAATTTGTATTTGCTTTTTTGGCTTCACTTTCTTGTTCCGCGCACTCCATCTGAATTATTCTGTAATCTGTGAGTTGTTTATTACACACGATTTTAATTGAGTGGTGAAACAAATCCTTTTACGATTAATTCTATTTTGATACTTAATATTTGAACGTCAGCATGAGTAAGAGGTAATGAAACAGGGCGTAGCTATTAGTTTTTTCCTTATCCACTGTTGGATACCGTTGATAAATATTTTACAATATTTATCGAACATTTTAAATTACAGGTTTACTTATTATAAAACATCGGAGGGCCAACCACCATTTCTTAAAACATTTATATTATAACCTTACTTGTGTTTCCTTCTTTGACATGCTACGTCAAAAAAGGAAATGGCAAGTAAGGTTATAATAACATCTATACTAATATAATAAAGAGGAAGAGTTTTTTGTTTGTTTGTTTAAACGGGCTAATCTCTGAATGTACCAGTCGGATTCTAAAAATTCTTTCACTAATAGGAAGCTACATTATCCCCGAGTATTATAGGCTACTTTTTATCGCGGGAACACGGAAACCGCGCGAGGCAGCTATTTGTTTTAATATATGGTGGTTAACCCTCTGATGCATTAAATGGGATGGACCTAGTAGTAGTAGTAGTCATATACATAGAGTAAGCATATTAATAGAGTGATAGCGGTAACAAAATTACCTTGTACGAAGCGTGAGCAGTTTGTATACCGGGTGGAGATTACGAGATGGCATATTTTTGAAAGCTATGTCGGGTTAGTCATTCTGAACAACTTTTACTATGGCACTAACACTGAAACTCGATATTTTTTTTTTTCATACTTTATGATCGCGCAAGGTTGATCGTTAGTATAGAAAGAAAGTAAAATATATTTTTTGAGAATTCAGTGTCGGTTCCATAGTAAAAGTTGCTCAGCATGACCCAACCTAGGTTTTAAAAATATGCCATCTCGTAATTTCCACCCAGTATAGCTGAATTCATAAATGTATCATACGCAAGTGATTTACTATCAGAAAGAAAACCATGTTAGGTCCTTGTTATTTGTTCTCGTTAAAAGTATTGATAAAAAACGAGAAATTGGCATTCATTATATGCATATTTAGTCGTTCAAACTATGAACGCGCAGTTCTGTACAAGGCAGCGCGAAGCGTGCTCACGGTACGTACAGTCGAGGACATAAATATGTATACACTTTTTGAAATTCAAAAGCAATTTTCTCGCATGTTTAACATTTAAGTGTTAAACTATTACACAAATTATAATACATACAACATATACATGTTAGAAGATTCTGCCTTTATAATATCTCATAATTTCAATCAGTAGTTTAAGAGGAAACCGTTGTTGAATTTTACTAAGTGTATACATATTTATGTCCTCGACTGTACTCTAGTATAGTCGCTCTATGAATATTCTATCTCTATGGTCGTACACAAAAGTTATCATTGCAGCGATTTTATTTTGTTTTTGTTTTTCCTTTGTCATTGCAGAAAAAAATCTTCATCATAATATGCCTGTCTGTTACGCTGGTTATATTAATAATAGTGCTCGCGAATGTGCTGAGTTAAGCTTCGTCTGAAGAGTACCAGCTAGTGACGTCACCGAGACGCCCCCTACATGGACAATGTGTATTCACTCAGTTGGTTTCCGCGCACAAAACAACGTCGATATTCGTCTGTACCTATATAGACAGTTACATATTATGAACACGATTATGTTTTTTAAAGTTGCTTGCAATTATTAAACGCAGCGAACATTATTATGCTGTCATTTTGTCACAATAGCATGTTGTAGCATATACATAGTGTAAGAGATGTCTAATAGGCTACTTTATGTTGGAAATAAACTAGTCATAATTTACTGTATTTACTGAGATACAATTTGAAACTTTCAAGTAAATCGCCATTCACTCGTGCGTTCGTATGGGAAATCTAAACACAGTTCGTGTGTGCATTTTTTGCATTTTCTACAATACGATACATTCGTGTCATATCATTAGCCCCATAATTCCACACTCATATATAAATTAGTAATGTTTTGTTCTAGATAACGGGATGGCAATGAATGTGACATCAAATTACTTGAATTTAATCGCAATTTGAATCATCTAGTGCCCATTGAATAGTATTAATAACGATAGCCAATACCGATAGATTAATAGCGCACAATTCTAATTTATAAAGTAGCGACAGGATGCTTTTTCCTATGGGAACACTTTTCTTTTTAAATATTGGTAACATAAAATAGCCATTATTACTTCTCTGCACTAGAATTGATAGTCAAACGATTGAAAATATACAATCAATTTATTTACCGTAACGGTAAAAATTAAGACAATATTTGTGTAAAGTGCAATAAAGTAGATTGTGCTTTAGATTTAATGTAAGTTATTGAAAATATTTAATATTAAAGCTTAGCTTAGCTGGTGTTACCAGTCTTATCGTATATCATACATACATATAAAACAAATCTGTCTGTATATACACTTATTGTAGGTAGTTAATCAACATCACAAAATATGACACTTTTGTGTTACGCACACCAGACACTTAAGTTACGCCTAACATAATCATGTAAATTAAAGTTCACTTAAGAGCTTAACTTATTAGTTTATTTTTTTCACTAAGATGAATTTATTTGATTTTACTTTGTGAAATAACATTATATAGCTTTGTTACGGTTTGTTAATCCTTTATTATTATGTTATTCGATAGTTTTTAGCAAGCAATGATGAATTTATATTTTACTTAGATGAAAATATATTTAATGTCAGTTGCTCCAATACTATAATTTTATTGTCCGAATGGTTTTTAAATCTTGGTTAAATAAAATAATTATTATTGAAGTGAATCTGCATGTTTGAAGGACAGTAAAAGAGTTAACTTCTTAAGTTGTTAACACACGACCGAACTGGTGCGGCTGAACCATAACAGAGGGAGACAGTGTCATATGCTAGAAGCAATTAGGAATACAGAATTCTCTTTTTGACTTATAGCGCTGTCTCTCTCTGTTCGATGGTTCGGTCGTCTGTTAGTACTATTTATAGCCGTTCAATACCTAGTTCGCACTTATTGAAACAGAAACGGTGACCAGTATTCGTTCTAGTATAAGTTGATCGCATACATTAGTTACTTTAGTATTTTGCTAAAGCTTTGATTACTGTTAAGGTGCTTCCACACCATAGTATTTAATTATTTATCAAATTAGACCTAGGATTGGAAAAAAACATGGTATGGAAGTACCTTTAGTTGTAATTTTTTAGCATGTTTCATAGCAATAGATATACGGTCATGTTTGCCTGTAATTATTGTGTTATTGAACGCGCAGCCAGATTAAACAGATCTGTTTACTTGTTGAATAGTATTTAGCTTGCAATGCAACCACAGATTATGTTTTGTCCACCTACTGTGTTTATGGAATGTTTATTGATTTAATTTTACTTATATTCCCCTTGCGGCCGGCCACACCATGTATAATACGATAAGTTGTATTTGGTGGCTGCAAATAAGATTTTCGATGACAGTTGCATTTAATAGAAGCATTTTTTGAATGAATCACTAATCATTTAGTAAATTAAATTTCTAAAATATGGTACCTATAGTTCATACAGTGTACTATTTATCACGTATACATTTATTAACTGTGATTAAAATATTTGGTGTTATTTAATGTGCAAATAATTATAGTGTAGCTCAAAGCCCGCTGGTATAAATGTTCCCTTAGCTTGTGCACTTATTTATTTAATCAAAAAGACTGTGAGACATACTTTAATGCCATTTTCATTATTTATTTGTTTACTTAATTAAACGGAAACCTAAATAGAAGTTATGTTTCTTCATTTAACGTTAATCTTTATTTAGTCTAGTGACCCTAACAACGAAGGGGATGAGTTACAAAGTTGCTTATTAAATTGTGTATTCAGAAACTTTACTCATGTTGTAAATATGTTTATAATTTCGGAAATTACATTTATTTATTTTATTTCAATTTATTTTTCTTTTTATTTACCTCCAACTGTCTAATTTTAATCCTGGCTGAGGCAAATGACGCACACACAATAATGAATTGTGAACGGAGCCTAAAAAACTATATATTGGTGTCCGAGTGTCACCTAAGCTATAATAATGTGTAATGAGTTGATTGAGATATGGAGCGCGAGTAATCGTGTAAGCGTGGCGCTCGCGCTCGGCCGCGGGGCCCGTACTGTACTGTACTGTTGCATGCTCGCCATTCGGCCGTCGACAGAAGAAGATCATGATCCTAGTGTGCCTGCTCATACTGGGCCTCGTCATCGTGGGCTACGTGTCCAGTTACTTCATGTGAGCGGGCCGCGTTCGCAATACCTCCACCGCCAAATGCTCAAAGGTAAACTCGCTGACAATGCGGCGAGCGGACGGGACTCGGTGCGTTCTAGAACATTCCGACTGAACGACCCACCACTCCACTCCACGTTGTCGATGGTCGACATCGAGTCCGCGCACGCTCGCTAGCCACTTCTAGCTACTAATGTGTGTTGTGTTTGTCCACTGTGCAGAAGAAGATAATGATAATGCTGTGCCTGCTCGTGCTCGGCCTCATTGCGACTGGCTACGTGTATAACACGTTCTTCTAAACGGGTGATGGGGGCAGGTTTGACGCGCATCATTACTGGGCTTCATAGACCGCATCCATAGTTAGATATGTTGGAATAATGATGTAGATGTTTGTACTTGATAAAAATCATGTTATCTCTTAGATATCACAAAGATTGTCATATACATTGGATCAATAGTCTACATTCGGCCCAGATATTAGTAATTCAAACGATTGGGGTTGCAAATTTGCATGTGAGGCATACATTTTTGATATAGGATGGACATGGCATTATTCATTTTTAAACATAGATAATAACCATTATATATTTTGCCATTAGGATATTTGAGAGCTGATTTTGCTATATTATTCAGGATATACACAGACGTCTTATAAATTTATAACCTGCTTTGTAAATGAAATAGTGAATTTTATTTCAAAATTGAACCCTTATTCCTTATCAATTAACGAAATCATCATTTATAAGACATCTTTTTTTATGCAATGTAGTTTTTATTTTCAAAGCTTGTGTTACTCCAAAAGTCTATGAGAATTATACAATTATGTTTCGTTTAATTATTAATTTAACCTTATTTATTAGATATATCCTGAAAAAGCCTTATTGCTTATACATTATTTATAATAGACCATTCCCATTCTTCAACAATTTTTCTATTCTGTGCACTTTACGATATTCTTGCACATTTCAAATAAGTACAATGTTATTATTGGTTACTCCTTAGATTTTATATTTCTATATATTATTATAATTTATGAATTTCCTACACTTAGTTATTTACTACGTCATATGCAGTTTAAAACGGTTAATAGGCAAAGATATGTGGTTTGTGATGACTAATTCGTTGGTCTAATAAATAGTAAGGTGTTTTTGTTGTTCTAGGTATCTAATAGATATACTCGAGTTGATTGAATTAATGATATTATTTGAAATATTAGGTAGCGAAACTACTAGTTTAGGTTAGTAACAGCGTTATAATGATTAACAGACGAGTTTGAAGATTCATAGAGCAAGCCCGCTTTTTTGTGTATAACACTAATAGGTAGGTTAATATACTTTTTTTTTATGATTAAGAAATAAATATATTGTAATATTTGTAAAATTCCATCGCAGGACCGTCAAGCAAAGAGAAAACGTCGCGCATACATTGGTGCCTGCATCCCGCCTGGCAACAAACTACATGCTGCAGCAAGCAGAGCGTATCATCAGATATTAATTAACATGTCCTGTTTGTCGTTACAAGTTCGCCTCTCACATTATAATGTTCAATCAATTATCAGCTGAAACAATCGGGCATAAGAGATCACTATATCAATTCATAAACAGAATTGTTGTTTTTTCGATCAACGCAATAATTATTATGAGAAGTCGACGCATCGGCCGTGCATCAATATTACTGGCTCTAATATCTACAAACTCGTAGTCAAATCATACAAAACACTTTAATTAATTTACATACGATCAAATTAATAAATTAGAACGCAATAATCAATGAATATAATATACATACGTTAGTGATTACTTAATGTTATATAACTATAGTACATACCTACATGCATAACAGTTGAATATTTAGGATGTATTTTATGAAATCTCTTTGTTTCCACTTCAATTTTAAAATTAAAGGATATTCGAAAATGTTACAAAATTTACAGTATTCACCATACCGAATTCATAATTACCTTAACACGTGTACCTAACTTATTTTATTACAGTAGTAATTAATCTGACAACTACGTGGTAAATCAAACGCTTCGTTAATCTAAGCCACGTTAAATAATTAAGAGGGATAGATGATAGAATTTGGAAGGCTATTTCATGGCAGTGTTGAAAGTAAATCGGTATAAAACAGTATTTTGGGCTAAAATGTGGTACGAAGTGATTGGGTTCTACCTCACAATTAGAAGACAAGTGTAACCGTTGCGTTGGACTGCACAGTGCAGCAGTGGCAGTGCCAGTGCAGTGCAGCAGTGGCAGTGGCAGTGCCAGTGCAGTGCAGCAGTGGCAGTGCCAGTGCAGTGCAGCTGCCGCACACAGACAGCATATCGCGCGCGGCGAGCGCGTGCGCATGCCGTGTCGCCGTAGCAATAATAAAGTTCTATTACGATTGTAAAATTGTTTTAAACTTTCGAATGTGTGATAGTAGATGCAGTTGTTGTTTAGTTAACTTTATAAATAATAATGAATTGTTATTGTGAGTGTAACTTTTAATAAACGATAAGAGTACTTTAAATCTTTTCAAAGTAATAGTATAAAATGAGTCTACAAAAATTGGCGCTTTTCGATCAGATTTTTATAGTTGAGTGAATTATCATACTTTAGTTTCGTACCTCTTAAGATGCTCTTCGTTGTACAGTAATACATAATGTATCTGTCTTAGCTAGGATAACTTTTTTAATAAATTTGAAGTACCTACCGAGTCTTCAGCAATATAAGAATAGATAACGATCAGTATCAGTATTTTCCGTTTGTAATATTAAATTGTCGTAGAGGAAATCACTCGAAAATTTAAGCACCAACATATATTAGCAATTTCCTATACTAAGAAATAAAATAGAATTAAATTATATTTGCGGAGAGGAGCGTGTTAAATATGTAGTCATAAATGACATATTGTTGTAACGTGGATGGATAACGCAGAGGAACGAGGACGAAGCGCGAGAGGACACAACGGCACTAAGCAACCTCAGTCGCGTGCCCCCACTCCCGATCGCATCTATCTACTCATTATCCTAGTATGCAGTCGAATATTTAAGAATATAAAGCAATGTTAATTTTAACATTTATAGCGTAATTAGAATTTTATCCATAAGAGTAGGATTTCATCTAGTTGCCTTCGTAACGGTAGAGAAATTAGGTGATACCTTTTCTCTCGGTAGCTTCATTATAAAGTCATCGAGGTCAGTCGCATATTTCCACTCGCCAGTCAATTGTCTCGCTTGTCTTCCCGCAAGCAGGCGCTAGTTATAAAGTTACTGTGGGTTTAACCTAACCCACGACCATCGTGCTGCCCGCGCCGCCAGCTTGCTCCAAATTGTCTTGTGCTATGTACTCGACATCGCGCTGACACTAGCTAGATGCAACTAACTCATCTTAACTCTAGTTATTATAAGTATTATATTAATAAAATGGGCCTCGAGGCGAGGCCGCGTACCTGACACCAATATAATGTTAATGGTAGTGATCCGCAGTACGCCTCCCGCGCGCCGCGCCGGGAACAATCGCACAACCAGCGCGGTTCGAAGAGATTCGCTTGCGTTTGCAGCGAACCACTTTGCCCCCGAACCGTACGTAATTGTAAAATCATTTGATAGAGTAGGTATAACCGAACTTCTAGTCAGCTTTCAATGATCTCTAATGTTCTGGTATCAATCGTAAAACTGCAGTGGTGTGTTCTGTTACTAGTGTACATAATAAGTGAGGATCTCGTGTTCAAGTTTCGGCCGCGGGGCCGGGCTGGGCGCTTCGGAACGCCGATGTCGTCCAGCGGCGAGCTCGTTACCGGCACGCGCGCTATTACAAATCTCAATATTATCGTAAAGTATAGATATTTTCATAATCAATAGTATGCAGATTGTTGGTTGGATTGCTAATTTTGTATAAGTACACAATTAGTATAGTTTATATACTTATGTGTCAATTCTTATAGCGTTTTATTACATTAACAGACGATAGCTAGTAAGTGTTAAAAGTAATCCAAAAATAATTACCGTGCTGTTTATTAAGCTTATTCGACTTTATGTTCAATGTTGGATGAGCGAAATTTAATGAAACTCATAATCTTCAATATTTAACTAAATATTTAAATATATATCACTAAATTTACAATTTAACAATAATTAAATATAATAGGCATATTAAATCTGATCCAAATCTGTAATAGCTACATATAATAAAAATGCAAACAAACAAAATAACAGTTTTGAATTATTAATATTGAAGAATGTGCTTTGTTAATCTAAAAAAAACAACGAACATTCGATTTGTAATATTAGGTATTCAGTGATCCACAAATTATTTTTTTCAGATAACTACCTATCCACGTAATCCCATAACTGTGTTAGTATCGTCAGCACAGCTTGATCGACCTACCTTTCTATCTAAATATTATACCAAATGGATATGAAGTTGTTAAAGTTTCAATGTGCGATCTATAGAACAAAATCTGAGTTGTATAAAAGTATGGTACCGTCAAAATAGCGATCTAGAGATTTTTTTTATCGAAGTTTTATGTTTGTGGGGAAGATCCATAAGCTAATTATTTACATACATTTGTTTTATTATTTAACTGTTTTAGTTTAATTTGGTTTATACAAAGGTAATTGGCGGTATCATGCAGATATAACTTCGTTACTACACCAGATGCAAATCGCTATGGGAGTATCCCACCGACTACTAACTTTAATGTTCAACATTCCTATCGTTTATGAGTAGAGTCGCTAGACTTCAATTTGTAGTTAAATGTTCGTAAATTATCAAAATTTCCACAATTTGTGCTTTGTTCTTTCGGACTCTTTGATGTTGCTTGGCGTTGAATGATGTGAAACATTATATAAATATTAGAGTCTATATAATTTATTTTTAATCATGTTAATTTTTTACATTATTTAGTTTAGACAAAATGTTGAAATAGTTTAGTACCGTTCGTACGGGTGTTTCTTGTACCTATATAAGTATTTCAGAATTTATATTAAAAATTGTATTCCCACTTTATAATAAATTGTCTTGTAATCTTCTTGTAAAGGAACACTGACTATGTACTTACAATAATTGTTACGTGAGATATTAAAATATTGTGAGATTCTGGATACACATTGTAAATTCAAGTTAGATTGATTTTATAGTCATATTATTCTGCATGTAGGTTATCGATCTGAAATTCTCTCATAATTATAAAATAAACGGTGTTTTCTGCTGTAAAAGGTGCATTCATTTATTAATTTTAAACAGGCTCTCAACTCAAAACCCTAATGAAAACAGTAAGGAAACCATACATGTCCGAGAAGTTATATCCAGGTAGGGTAGTCATGTGAAGATGCTAATCGTACCAACTGGGTTCGTGTAGCGTTCTCTGGCTCATCTTACCTACGCTGCCCTATCTTCTACTTAGCCAAGCCACACACCAGTACCTCTACCATGAGTTTTCTACACAAACGTAATCTACACACGCTAGCGACTACGGTAAATATTTTGCATAGCGAGTACCGCCTCTAGTGGACACTTTTGGAAGCATTTCATGCAAAATGTATCACCGTAGTCGCTAGCGACTGTAGATTAAGTTAGTGTAGAAAACTCTTGGTAGAGGTACAGAGCAGCCATACACGCCGAGAAGCAAAATTGCTTATCCTGTGTGCGTACAATGTAGGTAAATGTATGTATGGGCGCATTAGTAGTTACATAAAGCATTTGCTGTATGCTGCTGTGTGCGGCCTGGCTTAGGCTTCAGCCAAATCTTTTTTAGGGTTCCGTACCCAAAGGGTGCCAAACGGGACCCTATTACTAAGCCTCCGCTGTCCGTCTGTCTGTCAGCGGGCTGTATCTCATGAACCGTAATAGGTAGATAGTTGAATTTTTTACAGAATGTGTATTTCTATTGCCGCTATAATCACAAATAATAAAGAAATAAAATTAAGGGTGGACCCATACAAGAAACGTCTTTTTTTGTTGTTGCGCCTACTACTAAGTTCATAGCAAAGTAGAGTTAGTTCATATTATTATTATTGTACGGAGCCCTCCGTTTGTGAGTCTGACTCGCAACTGGCCGGATTTTTATTAGTGCCTATTTTGACAAGTGTCGAGTTATACATATTATTATAATTTTTAGTACCTAACAATAAATCATTTTCACCTATAGTCCCATAAACTTATCTGGCCCGGTGAGATACCAATGAATCAAATACCAAACAACCAATGAACGTAGTGTTTATATTATCTTTGACCAATCGCGATTTACCTTTTTGAGATCTTTATTGAATAAAATACCACCGATAATATAGAGGAAGTAAAACTCAAAATTCACGAATTTATGAAAAATTCCTTCGTCATCGTGTCTTCTCGCAAGTTCCCGCTAAGAAGTCTTAATTTAAGATTTTCTTCTTATTTTTAAGTTTGGCGACCAAGGCCAAATTAGGTCTCATTTCTGCCAGTGTCGAGTTATATTATAGTTTCCAGTCACAATAAATCACTTTCACTTTATAGTCCTACCGACAAAGGATAACTCGACACTGGCAGAAATAAGTCCCAATTTGGATTATTTGGTTGCCCAACTTAAAAATAAGAAGAAGAAAAGAATATAAGGAAGGACTTTTTGGCGGGATCTTGCAGAGTGACGTAGCGTTCTTATTTTCATAAATTTGTGTATTTTGAGTTTTATTGTGTATTTTTGGTGGTATTTTACCCAATAAAGATCATCTATGTGCACCAGTGAATTGAAATGAAATGAATTATGTGTATCGTGACTTTTCAAGTTGCCTCAAAAAGTCCGTGAAGAGTTTTAGTACAATGACCACCATTGTAGTAAAACATGACTTTTATGGACGGTGACTGACTGAGGACTATAATGTGAATTGATATAATGTGACTGGAAACTATAATATAACGCGACACTGGCAGAAATGAGCCCTAATTTGGGCTTGGTTGCCAAACTTAAAAATAAGAAGAAGAAGTGACTATTTGTGGCAGATTTGGCTCCAAAATTTTAAAACTGGCAGAATATGCTAAAAACTATTAAACTTCTTTCTCCTTACAAACTAGATTAACAATTTACACAATAAACATGGCATTTTAATGTTTGTAGGAGAAACTAGTATCCAAGCTAAGGCGGAGCCTGTGTTAAGGATAACCAGCCTCTTCCACCACGGACTATTTTGAGTTATGCAGAAGATATTTAGAGAAAGATGTAACATTAAAATCTACGTGTGTGTGGGGGTGTGTTGGTGTATGTGTTTGGGGGGTGTGGGGGTGTGTTGGTGTATGTGTTTGGGGGGTGTGGGGGTGTGTGTGTGTGTGTTAGTGTCACTGATTGCCCTACGGTTAAGAAAACAGATGCCTTGGGATCGAGAGCTTCGGGACTCTTTTAAGCCACGGAGATGCACAATCGTCTGAGTGGTATGTGTGAGAGTGTGAGTTTAGTTTGCGTAATTGTAGCGTATGTGTGTGAATGTGTCTGATAGCCCTACGGTCACGAGAATAAATGCCTTGGGATCGAGAGCCCCGGACTTTTTAGCCGCGGAGATGCGAGAATAGTAAAGTAATGAATCAGTAATAAGGTTTAGTTTCTTATTAATATCGATCGAGTTTCCTATAGATTTTTGTTGTGTGCCCTATGATGCGCTGTCACTAGTAGTGATAAAATAGACAGTACTCTCTACCTATAATGTTCTTCTTCTTCTTATTTTTAATTTTGGCAACCAAGCCCAAATGAGGGCTCATTTCTGCCAGTGTCGAGTTATATTATAGTTTCCAGTTACAATAAATCACTTCACATTATAGTCCTTAGTCAGTCAACGTCCATACAAGTCATGTTTTACTACAATGGTGGTCATTGTACTAAAACTCTTCACGGACATTTTGAGACAACTTGAAAAGTCACGATACACATAATTCATTTCATTTCCCTTCACTGGTGCACATGGATGTTCTTTATTGGGTAAAATACCACCAAAAATACACAATAAAACTCAAAATACACAAATTTATGAAAATAAAAATGATAACGCAACGTCACTCTGCAAGTTCCCGCCAAAAAGTCCACCTATAATGTTATAATGTGTGCAGTTATGTACAGTGTTGCCAATTTAGCATAAATTATGCTAAATTTGGCATATTTTCTTCTTGTTTAGCATATTTTTTCAACTTTTGCATATAGCATAATTATTCGGCACATTATTATGAACCGTAAAAAGAATGTGAATCACAATCTTCCCTTAAACAAAAGTCGATAGGTATCGATAATTCCATCAATATTCCTACTTCACTAGCATTGTGGACGGGAAACCCTTTTTTTGGGTGAGTATTCTCTGTATATGGGATTCCCCTAGTGTTTTCTTGTGCCATAGACAAAATGCTATATAGTTTACTACTAGTATTCTCTGTACTATGCTGGTAGGTTATGTACCAAAGAAAGTTACGACTCTCTCTAAGGCCCTCTGCCTTCCTCATCAGCTGCTGTTGATGAAAATGAAGATATCGACATTTTATTTACTAATGAATAATAACTCAAAGTTATGTAAACATTTTAAAAATAAATTTATCATATTTCTGGATTATTTTTACATTATCCTAGCATATCTTGAAGTAGTTGAGTGAGTTGGCAGCACTGTCCTTGGTAGTCAGGTAAAACAATATGTCAAAAATATAGCCATTTTCTTCCCTGAAAAGCATAGACCACCGTGTTAATGACTTATATTCGAGCTACAGTGATCGTTTCATGCAAATGTTCTGGGTTCTTCTAGTACATGAGTATGTATACTTGCGAAGCCAAGTTACCTAGTTATTACTAAGCATTTGAAATTAAATTTACACTTAATTTTTCACTGAAATAACTTAGCATATTTTTTGGCATATTTTGCAAGGTTTAGCATATTTTTAGCATTTTTTTTACACTAGCTTAGCATATTTTGTAGAAACCTTGTTGGCAACACTGGTTATGTATATGCTCGCTTATCCGTACATGATGAAGTGAAAATACGAACGAACTTTGCTTTCTTCTTGGATTCCCAGAGCTAGAAGGATTTTGATCATTGCATTTTGCAATATTTATGAATTCCCGTCCCCATGGAGGGAATAATATGAAGGCATATTTTTGGCATTTTCTGGAGACGCGTTTGGCAGATTTTTTGCCAGTGTTGGGCAGATTGGCCATTTTTGAGATGGTCACCCTGATGTTATTGTTTGCTTGTAGGGATGGCGATTATTTCCGAAAAACATCGATTTTTAAATCGATTCGAATCGTGACCTAATGAATCGATCCAGAAAAAATCGAGGCCAATAAGATCGATTTCTGAAAAATCGATCTTTTTCTCAAGTTTTTGTTTATAATGTAATATAAATCTGTTTTATTAAAAACAAGATACGTATTATAATTTAGCGATCTCTTATCAGTAAAATCAGGTAATTCGATGATAAAAAATATTTTTATTACCATATCAAAACATCAGATCAGGTATAAAACAAGACATTAATTTTTTAAATGTATTGATTTAACCCTTTAACCGGCAGCCGGCAGCACTCTTATAATACGGGTACATTCAATTAATTGTAAATACTTTTTTGGTTTATACCGTTTATACCAAAAAATTAAATAAAATCGAATGTCGATTTTCAAGGGTGAAATATCGATTCACTGAATCGATACAGTACTACATATCGATTTAAAAAATCGATCTTTTTGGCTCCAAAAATCGATTCTTCGATTAATCGATCTCAGATCGCCATCCCTATTTGCTTGCCTTGTGTCAAGTTGTGTCGTGCCGAGTGAGTTGTGTGTGATTTGATTTCAGATGATTTCAGTTTCAGTTTGATAAATTAGACTTCGCATCCGGTGTTGTTTGAGCTATTGCGATTCAAAATGAACGCACCACCGACATTCGAGTCATTTTTGTTATACGACGGAGAGAAGAAGTAAAAAATACGCTACCAAATAACTACATGTTTTTTACTGGCTAACTCAATACTGTATTCTGAGCTAGCCAAATACCTGTAATTAATTAACTTTATAATTATTTATAGGGTTCAAAAAGAGGAAGACACCAAGGTGACAAATGCTGCTATATTTACGGTGAACAAAGAAGATCACACACTTGGAAATATGATTAGGCAGTATGTAACACTACTACAACAGTTAACCAAGAAGTTATTTTTTCACTTGTTGATCATTTAATGCAAAATGTTGTATATTTATTTCAGTCAACTGCTCAAAGATCCAAAGGTGCTGTTTGCTGGTTACAAAGTGCCACATCCCTTAGAACATAAATTTGTGCTGCGCATCCAAACCACATCTGACTATACTCCTCAAGAGGCCTTCATGAATGCAATCACTGATTTAACCTCTGAGTTGTCACTATTTGAGGAGAGATTTAAAGTGAGTATTCACAGAGTAATACAGACATATAGAGTGCACTAATAGAATTTTTTGATGAGGATCTGACCCAGCAATGCTAGACGTCCCGATTTTTTGCCCCGAAATTAAATGTCCCAAAAATGACAGGCTCAGTCCCTCTTTTCAAGGATTACTCGACGGTGAAATCATCATTGGACGTAGAAGTGGGAAATTATAAAGACACCGCTGCATAGAAATGGCACCAGCTTTTCCGTGATGCGACAAAGTGCGTTAAATGTCACTGTGACATATAAAAATCAAGCGTCAATGCAATCAAAAGATATGGCCATATATGCCACATATTTTGATGGTCGCAAGGGAATCAAAACCTATAGGGTATTGTATCCCATTGACCTAGAATTAGGGTTTCATTCCTGGGTCATTCCCAGTAAATTTTTTTTGCAATTACCCGGGAATTTCAATTTCTTTACGAGATTGATTGCTCTAAAACAACTGCAAATATTGGTCAAAATTAAGGAAAAACCTTTGAAACACAGATTTTGCATAATTTCTTAATACACATGTCTACATCCACCGAAATCGAACAAACTAACTAAGTAAAGGAAGAAAGAAACCCAAAAATCGTTTTGTAGTTACATAAAAAAATATGTGATTATATTACATATCTGCAAGACTTGATTCCCGTGATGAATGAACTATTTACACACTACAAATTTCTACGGAACGCTCAGTGCGCGAGTCCGACTCGCACTTGGCCGATTTTTTTAAGTATGTCTCGCTTTCGGTGATAGAATTCCGCTTTTTTTTTACTCAAGAAACTTTAAAACCCCGCTTTACCCGAAAAAAAACTGGTAACGCTGATCCTGACGGATCTATCGGGTTTACTCTTAAATGATACATGATAATGTGATTGTAATATTTAAATAGTAATAGAATTGCCTGACACTTAGTATCTCAGTAAAAAAATAAACACTAACATCAATTATTATTATAGGATGCGTGTCCCTCACGAGAACCAATGGATTAAAACAAAACCCAATACAAATTGCAATTGAATTTATTATATTTCATGTTTATAAGGAAAACTTCTGTTTAATAATAATTTAAGAGAGAGAGAGTATAGCGTTTATTTGCTCAAAAGAGTAGCTCGATTGGGGAAGTAACTCCACCTTACAGAATACTGCAGCCAAATAACTTAATCTCCTTCACATTCTAAAAATCTATTTCATATTAGCCCCTGCAGGAAAAATTATGTAAAAAAAACCTTTTTTCGACATACCTTTAGCTGTTATGTATATTGTGCTCAGTTTATTATCTTTATTTGTATTATTTTGTTCCATGTTTACTATATATTGTTCATGCTGCTAGGAAACTTTAGGTCCATTTGTGATTTTATTTTAGTATTATATATATTTTGTATATGACTTTGTTTCTAATAAATAAATAAATAAAAAAAGTGACAAACCATATAGGATAGGGTTTGTCTCGCCCTACAATTTAATTTAAAGGCCATATTTCACTTCGGAGGCCCAGAGTATACATAAAATACAGAATTTATTATGCCTTATTATACTTATTAATTTGTTCATATTCATAGTTTAGTCGTTATTATTCCGATTTTTGTTTGTTTCAGGAAGCAATCAAAGAGAAAAAGGAAGGCTTAGATTAAGCAATACAATTAGGTATTCTATAATATTGTAATAAGAAAATTTTAAATAAAAAATATTGATATTTTAACGATTTTATCCTTTGACTGTTTGGCGATCCGCACGGGCGAGAAAAATAATAGAAATCGTTATTTTTTCAACCGCAAGTCAAGGGATTAAATTACTAGGTATGTACTTCTTTTAATTTCATATTAGATATGGTAAAAAAATTCAAAGCTATAGAGTTAACAAATCAACAATCATGATAGAAACAACAGTATGAAGTGAAGTGTAGATGAGGGTCAGTGGTGTGTCATTTTTTATCTATTGCACAAGCTCTGCTTATTATTGCAGTATGTGAAGAACAATTTTTCTCATACCCTGATGGTAGCAGTTACTGTAACCGTACCTTAATACAGTTAACGCTTGTAGTAAGGTAATTAGGGGGGGATCAATCGCGAGTTGTCGATCTTTACGATTGAGAAATGTTGGTAGTCTACTTCAACAATAATTTTAATTATTATTTCATTTTAATAAATTAAGAAGGTAAATAAATACAAATAACTTACATGTGTGCCTAGGCTAGGCTAGCGCTAGGCACAACCGTGCGCTCCAGAAAACAAAACGCCAATGACGTGACGAGAGATCACACGGCTGACGCCCGCCGTTGGTGTAGATGGTGGGGGACGTGCGAGCGAGACGGCAATATAGGGTAGATAAATAAGGTACAAGAAAACAGAAAACAAGGAGGGGGCCTATCTCAAATAGAAAGTTTCAAATAACGGTCAAGTGTTTAATAAAATACTAGATATTCAAGTAACTTTATTTGCTTATAAAACAGTGTTATTTTGGTGTTCATTCTTTATTTCCCATAACGAAATGCAAAGAAATAGAGATATTTTTAAAACCATGATTGTGATGGAAATTAATTAATTAATTTGTGCTATAAATAGATGATTTCTCAGTATGCATTATGACCAGATAATGCATGTGAAAAATTATAAAACCATTCACCTAATTATGTAAAATATTGGCATGCAATGATTAACAGAACTTATAAAAAATCAGATTACTTATTTACAAACATTGTCTAGTTTTTTAATTAACAAACAACTGATACCATATACCAATGGTAAACAAAAATAATAAATAATACCCAGCTAAAACGAGTAACAAGATTAACGGTAACGTTAAAACTAACTGATCAATAAATAGTTAAGTCATTAAAAAGTTTCTTCTTCATCACAGTTTTCCGTTGAGTGTCCAAATACTGGAAAAAAAATAAAAATGGTAAAAGCAGTTTTATGTTGTTTCACTTACAAAACTTTTACTATTATTATTCCTTCGAATAATTTTATTTAAGGTGATATTTTTTTAATGATGGAAATTTTTGTATTAGCTCAATCTCACCGTGGTGATGTGGCCTAAAATGGTGAGCACAAAGCCATAACGATAAAGTATCGATAAAATTACGAGAAGGTAACAAATATAAAGGATTTGAAGATTAAAGCATACCTTAGGCTCGCTATTTGGCTGGCTAGTTTTTGTTTTTTTAAATAGCGGTGCACCTTTAAAATATACTACTTTTAGTTTGTAAATACATACTTAATATACATAATTACACCCAAACTTTAGAAAACAGAATTACAGACCCACGACCTGCGGCGCGATAGGTGGAATCTTAACCAGAGTCACCGCGCCAGCTGGCCCGTCAATACTATTCATATGTATAGGTTTCACCGGGCACGGTCAATAATAATAAAAAAAACAAACAAAATTGCGCCTGATGAGTATGTCAGGCTCCAAAAAAAAAACTTGGAACTTGCAACATTAAATAGTTGTTTCAAAAGTGTTGTACCTTCACAAATATCGCAATAGGGTCTCGGCGCTGGCGGCGCGCGCTTGTCGGCGGGCGCGGGCGGCGCCGGCGCGTCCGCGTCCGCGTCCGCCGCCTGCCGCGGGCACTCCTCCGTGTCGTGCGCGTCGAACACGTCGCATATGTCGCAGAACAGCCGCGGAGCTACTGCACGGACTTTACGACCATTGCTGGCAAACATATAAACATTTATAGGTTACTAGGCGAATCGAGTTAGTCCGACTTTGCCCAGGTAATTTTCTGGTCATATACCTATTACACAAATGTTATGTAATCTCACTTATTTACTCGAGATATACCGGGGATAATAGGGATGCGGCCTGGGTAACAAAAATATAATTCTTATTAGTCCGTCAGTTAAATAATCAAAAAATATTGGACACGTATTTTTTGCTTTATCAAATCAATAAAATATAACAAAGATAAAGCGCGTCAATGTTCGGGTGTGGGGCTCGTGATGTCACTTGTTTGTGAAGAGTGTACCATCGCGTGACGTCACGCGAAAATTCAGAACACCATATCTTCGTCATATTTTGTATGTTTGATAAAATAATAAGTAACTAAAAAAAAATAACTCTTCTTCAAAATACACTAAAAAGTATAAAATAACTCTAATCTGAAACTGATTTGAAGTCAGCGAAAGACCATATCTTGAATTACTACTGAATCATTTTTAGTTTTTCTTGAATGCACTAAAATTTGACCAAGGTTTTGAGATGTTTTTCCTTTGACACCACACCCGTAGCTCGTATCAATAAGCCAGGCCGTCACACATATTTGTCCATATCTTGAAAACTACTGAACCGATTTCGATGAAACTTGCACTTGTCCCTAAGTTGAAGTAAATGTAAACCAATAAAAAAAGAATGGTTACAATCTGATTAATATCTTCGGAGATATGCCTGGACCGAACATACATACATACAAACACCTACGAAATTTTGTTTATTTGTTTGGAAGCCCTAATAGATTATCATATGTGAATATAATGCAATTCCAATAATATTACATACATACGTGGCGAATTAATATTCTCCTTTTTTTGAAATTGTTTAAAAAATACGTTTCTAATATTTTTTTACCATATAAATGACGAACTATTTAGAATTTCGGGCCGCTAGCCTATTGTCATAATATAAGGATTGGAGACAAGATTAGTTTTGCTTCCTTTTGGAACGTTCAGTTAGTAGTTGGGTCTGCGAAGTCCGAACAGATGGTAATGTTTTACCATTTAGATTTGAATGAAGCCCTAAACTGAATAAATCGCTGTGTTTGTAAGGAGAATAAAATATGTTTACTTACAATAAAGGCGGCTCATTGACTACAGAGCCTCCTTCTAACGCTTGAACACGTGCCATTAGCTGCTCGTTTTTACGCTGCATATCCACTATCACAGAGTTGAGGAAGCTCACTTGTCCGTCTATTATTTCTTTCTCTTCTATTAATCTGTTGAATAAGATGAAATTAGAATCTATCTTATATGAAGTCTGCATTTATGTATTAACTAGCTTTTGCCCTGATATCTTCAGTTGCGCTGCTATCAAAATTAAACTTCTCCATAATGCCTATACAATGCACGTTACTTGGTATGACGAAACATAATTTTATTAATGTATGTTAGTAAGTTTTGAATTTTCATTATTTCAAACTGCTACTTACTTTTGTGAAACATTGTCGCCCTGCCCCAATAAACCCACAGCGTTATTATCATTTTTGTCCCGTATTTCCTTGCCTTTTGAAGCAATTTCTTTTTGTAACATGACTTTTTCTCTTTCTGAAATTTCTACTTTGGCCATATGATTCTGAAATTCAAATTATCGGAGTTATGGCACAATTTTATAGTCTTAATAACAGTATTAAATGTTAAAGAAAATATAACCTTAATATCCTCCTGTAACCTGTTAATGAAATCTTCTTTCTGATTCAAGTCTTTTACTTTATGTTCAATATCTGCTCTTAAACTAATAATTATTTTTTCATTGTTAGCTGCAGCCTCGGCGGACGATTTCCTTATAGCTTGTAATTCTAGTGATAATTTTTCTAATTTGTCATCTTTTTCCACATCAGTACTCTGCTGAACCGCTACCAACTCTAACTTCTGTGAAAATTCAGATATTTTCATTTCTGCGTCAATAAGTTTCTGTTGAAGTTGTTTCTGATTCTCGATTTCAGATTTCACTCTTTCTTTAGCTTCTAATAATTCCTTGTCATAAACATTCAGTTTTGACTTAAGATCGTGTTTAACACGCTTGCTTTCTTTTCTATATTCGTCATACTGTGCTTGAAGTTGTTTGTTCAAATCTTCATAGTTCAACTTCTGAGCTTCATTAATATTAGTTAACTGTTTTATATCTTGTTCTGATTTAGCGAGCAATTGTTGTAATTCAGTCACTTTTTCTTTTGATTGTTCTAATTCCTTTAATTGACTTTCTTTTTCTAAAATATGACTTTGTAATGTAATTGTAGTTTTACTCAGAGATTCAATTTCGCTCTTGTATTTCTCATTCAAGTTTAAGTTTTCAGTTTGAAGTTGCACTATAGTTTGTTGCATTTCATTTGCTCCTAATTGTAAGGAATCATTAAGCTTCGTAAGTTGCAATTCTTTTCCTTCTAGTTCTGTATTTTTATTAGTTACTTCATTTCTTAATTTTGTAATTTGATGATCCAGCTCTTTTATTTTCATTAGTTCAGTCTCAATTCTTTCGTTTTGAGATTTTAATAAACAATCCTTATCTACTAAAGATTTTTGTATGTCATCATTTTTGGTAACGTTTTCGCTAAGGTCTTTTAAAGTATGATCATGTTCTTCTTTCAATTTATTCAACTGTTCTAATGTTTCGTTATATTTGGCATCTAATGTTTTTTTGTCCTGAGCTGTAGAAGACATTTCTTTTTTCAAACTTTCTATCTGGTCTAACTGTTCTTTTAAAATACTTTCCTCCGCAGAAGAGTTCACTATTAGACTTTCATATTTTTGTTTTAATGAAGACGTTTCTAAAACAGAATTATTAAATTTTTCTTCCAATTGATTTTTTATTTCTGTAGCTTTATTAAGTTCATCATTAATTTGCGTTATTTGCCGATCCTTTTCAGTTACTATTTCTATGTTTGACTTGAGATCAACTTCGAGCATTTCCAATTTTAACGTAAGGTCCTTGATGTAATTAAGTTTTTCTTCGAGTAATTCTTTTAATCTTTCTTTTTCTAATTTATAATTATTAGCTTCTTCATTAATATTAGATAAATTCGATTGAAGTTGCAATATTTCTTTTTCATATTGAGATTTTTGGTTAGTAATTTGTGAAGTCATATCATCTAATATTTTTTGCAACGAATCTTCATGTTTTCTTGCTTCTTCTAGTTTGTTATTGAGGTCATTTTGTGCGTCCGTTAGCTGATCTACTTTTTCCATCAATTTAACTTCTGATGTTGCCCCTTCGGCTTTCAAAAACGATATCTGTTCTTTATATTTGTCAATTTCAACTTCCAACTTTTTATGTATTAATTCGTATTCATTGTTTAGTTCTTGTTCTTTTAGTTTCAGCGCCTCGATTTCCTTTTTGAATATAGAATTTTCGTCCAGAAGTTTATCGTTGCTAGATTCGAGATCTTTCAGTCGATTGCCTGATTGTGTTACCTTGACCTCAAACTCTTTTATTTTGGTATCTGATTCTTTTAACTGTTCAATATTTTCATCAATTGTTTTTACTAATTGACCCCGTTCCAAGGAAAAATCTTCTTGAATTTTGAATAGCTTTTGTTTTAATTCCTGTTCGGCTCTAGCGTAATTGTTAGCTGTTTCCCTGTGCTTATCTTTCAAATCTTGAAGTTCTTTTTCAGTATCTTTCAAATGTTGTGATAGCTTGTTAAATTGTTCATTTGAATCAGTTGCTTGCCCAGTAAGATTTAAATATTCTGTTTCAATTTTCTCCTTAGTTTTCATTAACTCGTCGCACTTTTCAACGCTGCTATCAAGTTGGCGTTTTGCTTCTCCTACTTCCAACTCCATAGATGAAATTTTAGATTTGAGATCAGTATTAACCTGAGTTAATTCACTAACTGATTGTTTCAGTCTCTCATTTTCTTCTTTTAGTGCTCTTAATTCATCGGCATTAATAATAAATTGAGAGTTTAATGTGTCAAACTCAATTTTGGTTTGGTCTAGAGCTTTTTTATGACTTTCGATTTCTTTTATTAGTTGTTCTATTTTAATATTTCTATCGTCTATTTCTTTCTTATGTTCTTCTGCAATTTTACTATGTTTGATATTGAAATTAGCTGTTGCCTGCTCAAAATCATCTTTAAGTTTTATAATTTCTTTGTCTCTTTCATGTATAGTCTCTTTGTATTCATGAACAAGTTTTTCTGTAGAATTTGCAGAGGTGCTCGATTCATTAAGCAGCCTTTCGTAATCTTTTGTTTTTGCACACAAATTTTGTTGCAACTCCATCATATCTGTTTTATTTTTCTCATTGACTTGTGAAGCTTCGTTTAATAAGCTTTCGTATTCATTAACTTTGATTGAATACTCTTCTTTAGATCGCGCGATTTCATCTTGTAATGTTTTGAATGAGATTTCTTGCTTTCTTCTATTGTCTTCTGATTCTTCTAAGTCTAATAATTTGGCACTGAGTTCCATTTTTAACTTTGTGATTTCTTTATTGAGGTTAACTTCGTGTTCTTTGCTTACGCCTATAACTGAAATAAACATAAACAAACATGCGTAAAGCATTTAAATTATTTTCAAATAAGATAATTACTTAGTAAGGGTTGTTAATAGTTACCTTTATTAAGTTCCAATGTTTTGTCATCAACGGTAGCTTGAAGCTGCGATAACTTAGTATTAAGATCAATTATAGTTTGGCTATTCTCCTTATTCATTCTCTCAAGATTCTGCTTCTCATTTTCTAATTTCGACTCTGCTAATTGTAATTTGGCAGTTAACACTGAGACTTGGGTTTCAAATTCGGTCTGTGCGATCGCTATTTTGGTTTTTGCTTCGTTTAGAGCCTTTTCCGATTCAGCCCTTACTCGGGCCAGTTCATCCGACATACTTTTACCCAACGAATCTTTCTCGCTTTCTTTCTCTTTGAGAAGAGCGTAAGCTTCGTCTAACAGTTTTTGTAACTCGGATGACAAAGCTAAAATAAAAATTGTTATCAAAGTTAGCTAGGGCCTGGTCTGTATATGAGGAATGTTGGAGGGATGTAACAGAAGTATCTTACTCTGTGCAGCATTAAGTTCTTCCCTGTGTTGTTCTGCAACGGTAGCAACTTCAGCAGTGCGTTGTTCGTCGAGTGCGCGCACGGTCGCGGCGGTCGATTCCGCGCGCGCTGCTTCGAGCGCTACCTCTGCTTCGAGCTCGCGGATTCGTTGCAGATGGGTTGCTTTTTCTTGCTAAAGATAAAAAGTAAAATATCATACTACATGAATGCAAAAATTACAACTTCTTTAAAATGTTATGTTTGCTGTGGCTATCGTTTGTAACAATATTATGAATGATTTTTTCTTAACATCATTTTTATACTTATTATTTTTAATATTCCTTACAAACCTCCATTGCTTCTTTATATTTCTGTAAAAAAAAATGTAAAAGGTTAGTGTTGTCATTTCAACATATTTATACAATATGTGGGTATAAAAATAAGGAAAATTACATTATAATCATCCCTGTTAATATTTTCCTCTTCAGTTCTGAACATGAGATCCTCGACCTTCTGCTTTTCATCCTCCAGGAGTTTGTTGAGCTTATCAAGCTCTGCCTTGAGCTTGCCATTTTCTGTGGTAGTCTGCAATTTTAATGTTAAGGTTAATCATATATTTTTTAAACTACCTACTTAATAAAAGAGAAAAAGAAGAGATTCACATTATTACGTGGCAAATATTTTTTTATGGAAAGGTTATTTGACGGTAAGCGCGAATATGTTAATCGTCATTCATTGCCTGCTGTTTTTATTGTAACAGTCGTAATCACAGATTACAGAACAAGACATAGAGCGCGCGGAACACGGGAGTGAGGCCAAAAAAGCAAATACAAATTGAAAAACACATAGCTGGTATTCCCTTCTGAATTTGTATTTGATTTGTTTAAACAAAGTTTATCGAAAAGAAAGTGTTTTTGGTTAAATAAAGTTGATATTGAAAAGAATTAAGACACGCGTGACAAAATAATTAAACGAAAATAAAACCAACTGCGATATAGGTTTGCACTTCATAGGTATTAGGTAAAATAACATTCCACATTAACTTTCACATGCATGTAGTTTGTTATTTTACATGTTTACCTAACTATAACTTTATGTTATGTAGGTCTTAAAACTGATTTTTTTTTACTCTAATTTCTCGATGAATTTCGTATTATGACGCTGAAGCAGAAATCGAAAAAAATACTGTCAAAAATTCCGAAAATACACATTTTTTAAATTAAATTCTTTTCAGCGTTTATCTTTAAGCCCTGTAGTTCAGAACTTGCGCATAAGGCCTAGAAAAAAAATATTACCTTAAGTACCTATCTACCTACTGACTGAGTCCATTTGTCATTATTACCGAGATACCTAGTACAAGAAGTCAAAGCGAATTAGGCGGATGCCGTATTATAAAAAAAACATACTTGTGTAGTTTCCTTCTTCAGTTGTGATAAAGCGCTCTCCGCTCGTTCTGCCTGAAGCGATATTTTTGCGACTTCAGCGCGCTCCAATTCACGTTCGCGCATCAAACGTTCTAAATGTTGTTGCTTTTCCCGTAGCAGCTCCTGTTGTACGTAACAAAATAAAATTGTACAATTGTTTGAAAAAAGAAACGTAAAAAAATGTTTGTCTCACATTACAATTTTATTACAGTGCTGAACCAATAGGTGGCATAATATAATGTAATCATGTTCCACAGCTTATAACTTACAAAGTTATGGCATAGTTAAATGTAAATTACATAAATAATTGAAAATTCAAAATAAAAACAATTCAATTAAATTAATTTTACTATTAATAACATGGGCAATTATAAGGATAAGTATAAAAACTTTTACAATTAGCTCAAAAAGCTTAAGGTTATTTAGGGCCGATTTTTCAATCGCTAGTTAAATAAGATAACCTATGTCTACACTGAAAACAAATTTTATTTAACAGTAACACAACATTTTACTACCAATAACCTAAACAGAGTGACTTGCGAACTAAAAATCACCAGTAACAAAACTAGTTTTGGTTCATTACTAAATTGTTTGATTAAATCTAAAAGATATAAAGATTAAATGTAGGTAACTAAAGTTACTTTCCAGACAACAACAGGTACACTTTGTCCCGTAATTTTTTCAGTGTAATAAGTCTATACAAAAGCCGTTTTTATTACAAATTAACAGGCAGATACAGGATATCTTGAAAACCCGGCCCGTAGTAATATTTATGTTAACTAATAACATTAATGAAACGTCATCTCGTTACGTAACATTCTTAGCACGGGAACGCAGGTGGGCGCGGCCTTCAAGGATGCCGAGCACCAACCTCCTAAGTAATTAAGAATGTCAAGTAAACAAAGTAACAATTTAAATAATTTCGAGTTAATTAGTAAAACGATACAGCTTGTAAAATCCCGTAAGTATATACTTATAGGATTCTATTTCATTTTTATTAAAAAGGTCTAAAAACTATGAAGTTACAGGCGGGCGGCCGCGCTGAGATGCGCTTCTGACACTGTAAGGCTGTGGTAAGGCGTCGTCTTAATTGGCGACAATCGTACGATCAAACGATGCGATTTCGTCGCACGACGAGATTAGGATATACACAAAACGCTTTAGTGTCCCAATTGAAGCTCGCAAGTCATCGCGCGATCACAGGAACATCAGCGCGATCGTGCGACGAAAACGCATCGTTTGATCGTAGGATCGTCGCCAATTAGGACGACGCACGCCTTAATGGGCTATTCTCGGAAACGGCTAATCCTATTTCGATGGGACTTTCACAGAAAGGTGCAGTATTTTCTTAGGCATAGCTTAGAAGTCCCATCATTATACATAATAAGATTTGACGTTTCCGTGATTAGGCCAATATTAACCGGTGTCAGAAACTCATTCTCTCGGAAATCGCACAGTACTTACTTACACTTAGGTAGGTATAATATAGATAATTAGCCTTGTAGGGGCAAGTTAGTGTAGCACCTAAATAATACCAAGTTAGGTACTGATACCTAATTTTATCCCTACATACTTAAAAAAAACGTGAAGATAGATTATATTATTTGGAATTGTATCTTTAATTCTTATCTAAAATTTATTTACATACAAAAATAAATACCTAGGTATTAACAACAGAGAACGCAGAAAGGTCATATTTATTTGTCTACTTGCAGCCATGAAAACACGTTGATTAAATTAAATTGTTATTTTTGTGATAAAAAGCGAGTTCTGTGTATAACTTCAAAGAATCAAACAAAAACAGTTGGAGTGAGTCACATGTTAAACAGCAAGCCATTCTAAGTGCTGTTTTGCACGATTATGATAAGAGAATCTTATGTACCTATTATCAGTCCAAGCGTAGAAGGCACCCACTTATGTTGATATTTGCTTAAGGGTAAACATCAGTTACGAGGCGGGAAATTTGAATTCTTTCGAGTTTTTATTTTTTCTTACCTTATGTAATAAAAACAATTCAATAAATAATAATATAATAAAACAATATGGATAGATATTTCAGTAATTCGTGACCATAGTAGTTCATTTACCATATTATAGAATTGATACTTTTTGTTTAAGAAATTTCCCGCCTCGTAACTGATGTTGAAAGAATGTGAAATATGTTTCATGTTCAAGGCAAAATACAGGTAGGTTGTAAACACTTTTTTGTGACATGATTGTAATGTAACGGATATGAGTAGCTAGACTTTATTATATACCTACATCCAACCTTCTCGGTAACTAGTAGTAGCAAGATGTAGCAACAGCCTTTTCTTGATCTCTATGAACTTATTTTACCTAGGACTTCATACCTACCAACATTGCCAATACAATAAAAATAAGACGAAGAGGACATTATAGTAAAACTGTGACATTACCGTGAGCTAGAAAAGTCAATGAATAAAATGTCTATGGAATTTTACTTGCCAGTGGTTTAGAAAGAATAATGAATTTCACTTGTAATGAGATGAAGAGATCATAAAAATTTTGGTCTAAAAACTATTGCCATCGCATCTAGTCGCCCCTGCTGTTTCAGATTGCAAAAATGATAATAAATCATAGAGTTAGATTATTAATAGAGCGACTGTTGTACGGGCCCTGAGCAAGTGTACGGCCAAAACGCCTTGAAAGTTTGTAGGAACCTACTATGAATAAAATACATATAATGAATACCAATTTCTCGTTTTTTATCGATTTATGTTAGCGAGAACAAATGACAAGGAATCCATATCGACATTTTGTCCGACTGTAAAACGATATACTTATCTGTGAATGCATTTATACACCGCTTCGCAAGAGGTCACATTGTTAAAGCTCTTTTATTCCAACTCTATGTAATAAACAGATAACAAAGGTGCCGGAAAGCCTGGCGGTAATATCCTGTTAAGAGCATTTCGAAGTAGGTATCCTTGACCGGAGTAGTATCCTTCTAACCCGTCCGCGTCGTAAACGTACCTCTGAGTGTAAATAATTGACGTTAGTAAAAGTTTACTAGATAGGAATTTGCACAGCGCCTTTCGCGGAATACTCACGGTACAAATTATTCCATTCAATATTTTTGCTCTTACGGGAACGTAAGCGTTTACTAACGTCACAGAGTAAATAATATACCTACTTGTAAATGCTCATTTTCACCAACCAATTATAACGTTTAGGTCTCCTAATCCTAACGCATCGCAAAGTTACAGCTAATGTCATACTTTTAAACTAATGTCAAATGGGGAATTTCACGACAGCTCTAATCAGCAACTTTTAATTAAATGTCAAAAACGATAGTTTATTTATATGGAGATTTGTATGAAATACAAGCAGGTGACGTCACAATGTTACAGCGTCAACTGACCTACTCTTATTGGTTTATGTGGTAAAAAAATCATTAAAAGCTTAAAATGTACAATATATATGACGTTTCGGTGTATTTTTGATGTCTTATACAATGAATAATGTTTTATTATTTATTTTTCACACTGTCAAATACCCTATTACTTTAATTTACTTTCCTAAGATAGGCATTGGTTAGGTATTGATTGGTCATAAAAATAAGCACAAACAAGTAGGATATACTTTTAACCTAAACTTGAAATCAAAGGCAATACGAGCTCATACTAATAATTCTCAATAGTAAGGTCAGACTTTGATATTCTGATTTATGAGATTTCCAATTATTTACTAATTTCATAGGGAAATAGGTACTCATAAGGAGTTGAATAATTCGCTGTGATGACCAGCTCTAAGTACCTATGTAGATTTTTCTTGCAATACTAATTCGATCAAATAAGCCTAAGTATACCTACTGACTGACTTGTCCTGTCTGTTATAAGTTTTCCTCGATGTGTTATAATAATATTCTCAAGAATGTGCCGTTTTCAGGTCAGTCAATAAACAATTTAGTTATACCTTATTTACAAAAGAGACCTGGTTAGGTCTCATTTGTCTAAATTCATAAAATATATCAAAATGTATTGTGACTATCCTGTGTACCTACCGATTATCGAGTTCTATTCCAATGCGAGTATGAACTAATTTTTGGTATATACATGAATGTGTAATTTTACATTCACGCTATATGGTCGGAGGTTAAGTATTATTTAAATAGTCATACCCAATGATAACTTAATAAATTATTGTAAAATTTGTTATAAAAAAACTACCAAACTTTTAGTAAATAGGTACAAAAAGTTTGTAACACACTCCGGTGTTCGGTTATAGACCTGTTGTTTCGTATTAGGTATATTCTAGTAAAATATCAACCTCCATTGACATGGCGAGAATGAAAAACCACACTCTTCAGTTAAATTACACCTAATATAATTTAGGTACATGTAGAAAAATATATCTATGTAGCCCGCACCCAACTTGCAATAAAAAAACCACACCTGTTGACATTGAAAATTAATATGAAACTATAACATTATACTCCGATCAAACGTGTCGTGAAATTAGAAGATATGTATGTTCATTGCTTTTTTTTAGTCAACCTGATGGACATTTTAGACGGATCAGTAATTGCAGCTACAAACCTTAAGGGTTGAAGACACGCGTATGGTCTTAGGAGACTACCCTTTAATTCGGCAATAACCTACAGATTTTGAAAAAAATATTACACCCAGCGAGAAAAAGGAAGCGCTCGTGGTGTAGCATGATTAGCCGTTCTTAATCGATCGGCAAAGTTAAGCTACGTCTGTCTTGGTCGGTACCTGGATGGGTGACCGCCTAGTGGTATTTCAAATCGAGCGTTTCCGTGCTTCGGAAGGCACGTAAAGCCGTTGGTCCCGGTTATCACTTAATTGTGATAGTCGTTAAGCTGGTTGGATGCCTCCTAGGCGGCTTGAAAAACTCCAACAGTAGGTTGGCCACTAGCCTACCTCCACCGATCCGCAGTGGGCACGCGTGGTGGAGTATCTGCCCATTCCCTTTCACCCTGATTTGTGAAAGAAGGCCTGTGCTCAGCAGTGGGACATTATAGGCTGATGATGATGATGATGAGAAAAAGGAAGGATTTACGAAAAATATTTTGAGGAAGGATTTACGAAAAATATTTTGATTACCTTAATCGATCCTGTCTCCGAAAACGATCAAAAGTTTAGACAATCAAGGAATGTAGCGAAAATGTCCAGAGTGACAACATGCTTAGAAACTTAGTAAGTTATTCAAGTAAAGGTTCAGACGGGGGCTCGTCAACGAGATAATGAGTTCATAGTTTCGTATTAACCAGTCAAGTGCACACTTGGGCATGCCCTCGCAAGCAAAAATACAGCGATATTAGAATTCTTAACGAGTGCAGATCCATCCATAATGGGAGTATTGACTTTAAGACTAAATACATAATATTGAAATTTAAGATTAAAAATTAAAGCATTATGAAATTAAAGCAATGCCTTATGTGTGGGTCCGCACTCGGATTTGAGCAATAAAACAACATGTTAATAAAATCTTAATACTTTATTATCACTTTCAAAGGAGGAATAATGCAGGATAAGGTAATGAATACACAAGGAATATAGTACATTTTATTAAATGTCCCTCCATTCAGTTTATTAAATTAATTTATCATTCTTACTCACATAATTACATATAACAATTAGCCACTATTCTAATTAATGTTATAATAGTTACTGGTAGATATTATTAATAACTACACAGTTATAATAAAGAATTATTATTAAAAAGTGTAAAAACATCTAAAAAGCAAAGGAATGCTTGCGTTGGAGTGTAACCTTATTCATATGAATATTATCATAACTTACAGGCACTGGTAAACAATTATAGAATATAATGCTAGTAAGTTGATTGCACCAAATTATATCAAATAAATTAGCATACAATTTCATAAATAATTTTGTAAATAAATAAAAGAGATGGAACCAAACAATATCACAGTGTCGCCTCTGATAAAAGCTAGTTTACCTACTATCGTTCGATAGTTATTTATTATCAAAGTTACAATGCATTCAGATTGTAAGTACCGTAAACTGTTGGAACATGATTATACAATTAACTGTACTTTGTACTTTAAAGTGCGCTATAATTGACAAAATATTGTCAGACAATAATAAAAAAGTGACTGTAACAGTACACGGGTATTTGGAGAAACTAACTTCATAAGTTTATAGTTAGATTTTTAGTTTTGTAAGTATACAAATCAATATCAAAAACACAAAAAACATTCGTTGTTCGATTAGTACTATAGATACGTCTTACATTAAGTTTGATCATTCGAAAATTCGAAACAGTCGAGAAAAATTAAGGCCCGATAACAGCTCGATAGTTGGTCCACAGAGGCCACACACATGTGCTAAACTTCAAAACACAACATTTGGACGATCGGAGCCACATATTGGTCACAGTCGGCTAACTATGAGGACTAACATTGCATTCACATAATACATCACCGTGACGGAAGTTCAATGCCAGAGACAAGCGCAACTGGCCATTGATATGTATACAAAAAAGATATCAATCAATGTCAATGTCAAAAGTGACGTTTCTTTAACACGTCGTCGGGTCAGTGAATCCTCATTGGGTCCGGGCGGGAACTTGCAAAGTGACGTTGTGATGTCGTTTTATTTTTATAAATTCGTGGATTTTAAGATTAATTGCATTTTTTTGGTGGTGTTTTATCCAATAAAGATCAATCGACCAGTGAAGTGAAATTAAATTAATTACGTGTATCGTGACTTTTCAGTTTATCTCAAAAAGTTCATGAAAAGTTTCATTAGCACCGTCACCATTTTACTGAAACTCGATATTCATGTACACATTCATTTTCAGTTCGATCACATATAATCATATTAATTTATCACAAACGACAGAAATAAACTTATGAAAAGGCTGTATCGTTGAAAGCTCCTTGCCTATTCTTTTATGGATGAAAAAATCTAGTACTAACTCTTTGGTTCCGGTTCCGAATGTTTGTGAAGTTTTTGATGTTTGACACACGTGCGGGCCGAGTGGAGTTAGCCTATCGTGCCGCAATAGTGGGGTACTGTACCTGGAGGGCGTTCTTCGCGGACACCGGGGTGGAGGAGGCGCGCGGCCCACCGACCCGCTGTCGATGCACCGCGCCGAGATGTGCCGTTAGTGACAGACCGTGCGAATACGCAACAAACATGAGGGGAAAACAACACGCCTTAACGCACTCAATACACACTCTATGATGTAGTTCACTATATTGACAACAGCCACATTTAGAACAAAAAGATTTAAGAGCCAAATTATGTAACTTTTCCAGATTTTGCATCGTTTTTGATGCCTATGGAAACTGGCTGTTGTTCAATACAGTTAATAACTATACAGAGTGGAAATTTAAGACGGGTGAGTAAGGGCAAACTACCTTGAGGATTGAACTCAAAAAGTAAGGGATAGTCTATATTTCCACCCTGTATTTTAAAAGTTTAGTACATCATGAAGTGGTAAATAAATACAATGCATTTTTGTGCAAAAATGCAAAGTACCATAACATCGGCAGATGTTATGTCTTTGACAATACATCTGCCGATTCAGCAAAAAAATAAGCTCTTAAAAAACTAATTCTAATGAAAACTTGGTATAATGTGCCATTAGTTATATAGTCTTATGATTTATGTACATAAGTATTGCACAAGGATTAAGTATCAGATCGGTGCATCCGAGAATTTATACATAAGATTTATTCTACTGAGAAATGGGAAATGATTTCCCTAAATATATTAGAGAAATAGGAAACATGACTTTTGCAGATCATATCATGAATGTTTTTGGCAAGAATTATACTTGCAATACCAAACCTACACAGTACAAAGGCACGAACATGTTTATATTAGTGTGGTCATAAGCAAATTAAACTGTTAGAGGACACAACACACATTTTTAATATATGGTACAATCCAAAAAGGAGAGCGTCTTAAACATAATATCACAGACGGAAAAAATATTCTTAAAATTGTACGATATGACTAATGACTATTGCAGTCTCTTTGAAATCAAATGGAACTAAGTTTAAGCGCACTATAAGCTGAATGTAATGAATACTAATTCCAGTGAAAATTTCTACGATCCACTATTATTAATAATGAAAACTACTCGTGTTGATAATAATAGTGAATCGAAAACGAGAAATAAAAATGGAATGATTGTTAAAAAAACAACAAGGGCCAAACCAAGGAGTGCCAGCTACAGACAAAATAAAACTCAACCGGGTTCTCATGCATACGAAAAGCCACTACATGAACACCATCTATTTTGCATGTCACACTTTTCAACCATCTCACGTAGTACGTACGTTACGTAGGTTTCTCAAATCTTCTATATAACATTATTCGTATCAAGTATTTAATGCACCCATGAATTTCATGGTCTCGTAAATACAAATAAACAATAATTAAATCATCCACATAGATTAAAATTCGTCATTGAGTAGAATTAATGCAAAGACGGACGGAACGTCAGTTTATCGAAATAGGAAGTGATTCTCCTCCCATATCATAACGGTATACAATTTTGACCATCCGGATCTCCATCTAAAAACTACATGATTCGAACGATCCCTCGAATGTGATATTCAAATATACACGACATAGGGATACGTGAATTGAAAAGGCGACACGCAAGAGAAATGGTAGCTTTTCCCGAAGCCTGCAAAGTGAGTGCGCTGCGGCGGCATCTCCACGAAAACGTCCGTAGCTGCGGCGACCCCGCGGCTGGCCCTCGTCACGGCGGCCGGCCTCCCGCCCCACCGCACCACCTCGCCGCCCCCGCCACCGCCCCCGCCCCCCACGACACCACCGCCTCCCCGGGACCCGTGCGAGCTCGCACCGCTCCCGCTCGCGCTGCTGCCGCTCGACTCGCTGCGCCGCGACCGCGTCTCGAAACTGAGCACGCTCTCCGAGCACCGCCACGACTTGGGGAGCGTCTCACTCGCCCAGCGACGTGGCGTCAGCTCCTTGCTTTTGGCGTTCGATCGAAACACAATATCGTAGTAGAGGCGCGGTTGCGGTAGAGCGATAATGGCGCAGCGGTCGTAGTCGACGTGCTTGACTAGAAGCGTCTTGTCGAGCAGGCTGGGCGCGCTGCGGTGCGGCCTCGGGCGGGCACCGGGTGTGGTGATGGTGGTGGTGGTGGTGGTGGTGGTCGGGAGCGGCGAGCGCAGCGGGCGGGGCTCGGCCGAGCGCGCGCGGGGCTAGCCTACCTGAGCGCCGAGCGACGTCACCCCGAGCCTCACCCCCGCGCGGGAAGACGCGATCGACGTGCCCAGCGACGTGAGCGAGTCGCGTGAGTTGGAGCGCCTCATCTGCGGCGTCGCGCGACCGTTGCTGTGGATGGCGCACGCGCCCGGCTTGCGGTTGGACGGCGACCTTGACACCTTCGAGATGGGGGCGAACAGACCGAACCGGGGCGCGCACTCGAAGTACCTGAAAGTCGAGCTCGTTATTATATGGGAAACCTTTTCTGTACCTTTCCTTTCGACGTATTTTTACCTCTTTCCATCGACGGAACCGTCGTTCTTTCCCAGAGGATCATCCAGCTCAACCCCGGCCCAAATGCCAGGGGCGAAGTCGGTGACGCCGACGTAGCGCAATGTACCAGCTTTGCTTCCGCGACTGCTTGATACGATTACACGGTCACCCATACGGACTTCTCCGTTCGTAGTAGTCGATACAGATGCATCTAAAAAATATGTAAATAATTATTAAAATTCTATATTGCAACCTCCAAATTTATTAAAAAACATACATACTCATCTTACTGCTGACCATACTGCGAATACTTCCATTAGGTGACAAGGTGCGCCTTGGTCTTGCGGCGCCAGAAGGCGGACGATCAAATACGCTACCAGCGTCCGAGACTGGCGACGCATCGTGAGGAGTGTGGGTAATTATCGGGACTCGGGTTAAACGCGTCAATCGAGAGAATACCCCTCGCTTTTCAGAACACTGGAAGTAACGCACTCCTGCTACAGATCCATCATTTTTACCTGCGGAACATATTTAAGTCAACAATGAATGCCAAGAAGCTATAACAGTAACATGGTCCCTCGTTATTTTGCTCTGCTTACCAATAGATTCGTCAAGAACGATGCCTGCCCAGTCTCCTGGAGCGAACTGTGTTTCTCCGATATAAGCGATCTGGCCCGGTTTGGAACCACCGACCCATACACGCTCGCCTATTATGAAGCTATCAGTGTCCTCTGTCAGTATGACACTGTGGTCTGAAATATCAACAATTATAGATGTTAAGATAATAAATATTTCATAATCAGTATATTTTCTTTTATTACAATTAACTTAATTGTTGCTCTCATAACGGTTTTAAAGTGAAAATATTTAAAGAAAGTGTGTCCGAAGAGGACTGAAATTTATAGTCTTTGAATATGCATAAAGACACACATTCCCTATTCTGAACACATTTATTGGATGTGCACACGACTTGAATACCGTTGTATGCAAGTGCAACGTCCATCGAGGTACGATTTGCAATACCGTTTGCATATCGTTACTATACATCGGTGTTATTAACTTTCGCTTCATTCATAGAGGACGAAGCAACAAACTGCATTTGACTTTGAAGAATCACTGTAATTTATAAAGACAAACCAAAACACATGCTTGCAACCAAAGTGAATCAGGGCATAGCAAAACTATTGCAATCACCATAAGCAAAGATAACATAATCACTAATGGGTTTGCAAATATTTATATAGAACATGTGATGAATTTCTGAGATGTATGAATTGCTATGAAAACTATTGTCCTTGGTGATATATACCAAAGTATACACCCAAATTGATTCCATTGAATCTGTTAATCTAACTTTTGATAAACAATCGCAGTATATAATCGAAATAATTGCAATCGCCACGTTGATTATCAATTTGGGTGTATAAAACAATTACTGCGAATCCACATCATTTAGTGTACACATACATACAGAGTAATGGTGCATGTTACCTGAGGACCTCCTGAGGCCAGCCTCGCTGAGGCGACGCGCGTGCTTCTCCCACAGTGCATCCATGGAGGTGACGCTGAACGTGCTGCTGGCTGTGACCACACATAAGCGACACACACACACACATTAGCACTAACTAACAACTAGCCATGCTCCACCTACTTCACACGATGTTGCACTCTTGCGTAACTTAAAATGAATCTTGACTTTTGGATTAGATACACGACTAATTTACACAGTATTTTTCATAAATTCATCATTATCTATTGTTATAAGTCGAAAATAGTAATTTTTATGTGTTACCATGTAACGTTTAAGAAATGTCTTTATTAGACTTAATCAGAAAGCGAAATTACCAATGGTAATAATGCATTTTTAGGGTTCCGTAGCCAAATGGCAAAAAACGGAACCCTTATAGATTCGTCATGTCTGTCTGTCTGTCTGTCTGTCTGTCTGTCTGTCTGTCTGTCTGTCTGTCTGTCTGTCTGTCCGTGTATGTCACAGCCATTTATTTCCGAAACTATAAGAACTATAATGTTGAAACTTGGTAAGTAGATGTATTCTGTGAACCGCATTAAGATTTTTACACAAAAATAGAAAAAAAACAATAAATTTTGGGGGTTCCCCATACTTAGAACTGAAACTCAATTTTTTTTTTCATCAAACCCATAAGTGTGGGGTGTCTATGGATAGGTCTTCAAAAATGATATTGAGGTTTCTAATATCATTTTTTTCTAAACTGAATAGTTTGCGCGAGAGACACTTCCAAAGTGGTAAAATGTGTGTCCCCCCCCCTGTAACTTCTAAAATAAGAGAATGATAAATCTATAAAAAATATATGATGTACATTACGGTGCAAACTTCCACTGAAAATTGGTTTGAACGAGATCTAGTAAGTAGTTTTTTTTTAATAGGTCATAAATTGAAATTAATATCAAATACTCAGGTCTATACTACCATTTACTTATATACCTACAGGTTTGTACGGAACCCTCGGTGCGCGAGTCTGACTCGCACTTGGCCGGTTTTTTATCCTTACTAACATCCATTAGGAGGGTTCTTTGAACTACGATATAAGTTTTATTTAATGAAACTACTTTCTTTGTAGCAGTTGCAGCTTAGTATATTTTAACCTACGCAACATGTTCGCAGAGCCGAGGTATTTTTAAGGATGTTATTTTTATGGTAGTTGCAAAACAACAGACGAACGTCAAGTAAGAAGAGCAAAACAATAGACAAGAATTATGATTTAATTTAATAGACAATGCGGTTAATTGGCCGTAGGCGAGTGCCATTAGCTGGTTGACACGCAACCGTTGCAATGGAATTGAACGGGGGCATTCTGAATCCGGATAAAATCTTGGTCACCACAGATTAAATCGACATGCTCTTACATTTACAAGCGTATTTATCACTGGACTGGTCATTATTCAATTAGTATTATTTGGTAACATTCTTCTGAACGCCTGTTTTATACTTATTCTACATACCTACATGTTATTATTATTTTCGGGTTACTTTTGTTTTTCATGCAATCTACTGTATACGTTAAGTGAGGCTTCGAACTACTGAACATTTAAGGGATTATTATACTCTTAATTTTATCGACAATATCCATGTTTATGCCATCTTCCCTGATGCTGAACCCTTAAGCCATGTTTTCAAAGTATAGTATTTGACCACAATCTCACCATTGCAAGTGGTGATGTGGCCGAAGATGGTAAGCATAGAAAGTCTAGAAGGAACTTGCTCTCAAATGCATTTGTCGGAACACACCGATAGGTGCTTGGTGACATATTTTTAACTTGAGGGCGGCAGCCAACCAGTTGGGTACTACAAAATACCCGTGAAATGGTTTCCTCGCGGTGTTTTCCTTCACCAAAAGCTCAAGCTCATTGTAGGATTCGGACCCAGGACCTTCGTTTCGGCATCCGACGTCACTAACACTGAACTATCATCGTGAGAAATAATTGTAGGTATTGTTGTCGATATAATTAATAATAGTAGTAACCCTTTAGAGTAGTTCAAAGCCTAGCAGCACCTTGCATAACGGTTAAATTTAATAAATAGACAATATTATTTGTTTATTATTCGATAAGTGTATCTTTGTTAAACTAACTTTAATTAGAGTAGGTACATTCCTAGATCCTAACTTGACTACATTATTCCATCGTGCTGTTTGATTAAGTTTTTTAAATCATGGCCACCACCTCATGATGATTTTGATATATTTATTTACATGTGTACCTCCCTCCACCCTAGTAACTAAATATTCATGTTTCCTTGCGTATGCAGACAAAGACTTACTAGATCCCTTGCGATGTGACCGCGGTCTGTCCGGCAGACTGCTTGTAACCTCGTCTTCTTCGTCTTCAATTAAGTCTGCTCCACGAGGTAGAGATAGAAGAGTGGTAAAAGTATGAACAAGTTTTAATTAACAATACTACTATGTACAGTTAGAAACAATTGTGATTTGGTGAACGTAATAATTGTAGAACATGCGTGCTTGATGAAGTACCGACTAGAAGCATGTATCATGCTCGAAGGCGGTGCTGTCATGCGATCAGAAACAATCCGCTTCCATTTCGATGGTGGAATAATACTTAATGAAAAGAAACTCACCTGATAAATGTTTTCTCGACAAATCGTCACTGAGCTTCCTCAGCGTTTCCGAAGAACTGCCGTCTACGACAATAAAAACAAAGACAAGTAAAGCAACAAAAAATAAAAGAAAAACATGCCGACAAAAAACAACATTGATGATATAAGAAATATCTGGACACAGAATATGAATTAAAATATTGCTGATATTGCACATAATATAGACAGAATGATAGAAGGCGTTTGTGTATGTTTAGTGATATTGAGGGCCATTTGCAATTCAGAGGGCAGAGTTCGACAAAACTGTACATTTAAGTATGTGCAACACCCACTGAAAAGGAACAGAAGGTACATCGACACGTTTGAGTAGGCTCACAAATTAGGTGGGTGATAACGTTATAGCTTCACGATTGTTTATTCAATGAATTTAACAGACTATTACGATTTGTTCTGCTTAAGTAAGTAGTAGACTAGCTAAATTGAAACATTAACCTAATGTGGCCCTGAGATGCGACAAATGATTTTACCGAAATATGGAATTTACTGAAATGTCATATGAAACGCACAAAATCAAATAATGAAGGCTGACACTCACGTCACTTCAAATGTTTTCACAGAGTATGGTAGTTAGCTTAAATAAGAGACAGATAGCACGCGTGGAGCCGGCCGGCTTGTTCTAGCGTATGTCCGGCACTGATCGGCCATACGCTGATTAATCATCATCTGCGACAACTGCGCAGTGGGCCGACCTTGCCGATGCGCGTGGGCACAACGCATCATAACTCAGATAAAGACAAGAACCTCTCCACAAAGCCTACAACACCTGAGTACGTGGAAAGAATGAATATGGAGAAGTTCTCTCAGTGGAAATGCTTTGTAACTAACTGTTTTCGTAATAAGATAAATATGTCTGGCGGAGGACTATAACTGTAATTAACCATTGATAACTTGATGAGAGCCATGTAATTATAATGCACTACTAGCGTTTCGGGGAGCTTTTCCGCGTAGGATTCTCATTGTAATTTATTATTCACATGACACATCATCATCGGTAATCTTTGATCAGTGAGACCATAACTCTTATTACAAGTAGGTTTAATCAAGGTAATTCGGACTTGTCATGAGACAAATTAGACTAGAGCATGGTGCACTGCAGTTAGCAATAAATTATGTAACTCTTTTATATAGATCACGTCCATGGGGTGCGGTGGCGTCGTTATTATTCACAGTTGCTATTTCCCCATAAAAATTGTGATACTATTGTACTAGGAGATTTAATTAAATTTTAAAATGAACTAGTCCAATGGATGGAACATTCTCGTTTCAATTTCAGCCAAGCGGAAACACATGGTTCTGAACAGAACATTTGTCCAAATTTTGCGACAATAATAAATTTAATCGTCAACATTAACATAATAACAAGACTTCATTTTTTCACGATTGTCGGTCAAATGGCGGACTTCTATTGTCATGGTAAGAAGGCATTTGTCATAGTTATTGAATACGTTTCACACTTTGACAACATGTTTGTGAATCGAGCGACAGGGATGAATGACTGCTATAAAATAAATATCACAGTAAAAAACTGTTTTTAAAAGACAATGTTTTATTGCTAAAAGAACTGTTTTGTAATAAGAGATAACCTTTACGATAACAAATTCAACGATATCACAGCAGGTGTCAAATAACGAAATAACTTGTAATCCCACGTCAACTAATATCAATGAATGCTCTACTCTAGTCATCGCTCGCGGGGGCGACCTAATTTAGTTCCGCCCGAATGCGTACTTACTCCTAGGGAATCACTAATATCTTTTATACATTTTAAATGTACGAATAGCAGGTAATTAGAGAACAATCTCGAAAATCATAAATGTTTGCGTTCCACTATCTTGGTTTATAGAAATGATGTAACTGCTATGACAAGCGTGGTTATTATTTGTACAATTTATTGACTCTACGTGTTGGCTACAAACAGTTGAACCTTGAATATAGCATCGCTTTTTGGTCAAGTTCAAGTTGACGTAGCCTCAAATATTGCGATGAAAATATTATACAACTTGAAATCGCGTATACTCAACGTGTTTTTGGTTCCATTACAGTATATTGTATAATGTTGGTGTTGTGATGAATGAGTTCAAATTGAATCTAGTGGGTTTAGGCGCCATACTTTCCCGACGGAAAGACACTAATTAGTCAATTAAGGGCAATTTCGCGGACGGTTCTCATGTTAGATCAATTGATGCAACGACCAAGTTGCAGGACAGATGCAATTCTCAATGGCAATTACATTTTAACTAATAGCACAAGTGAATACCGCTTCGTTAAACGATTTTACAGCAATTAAAGCTAGATAGAATGAATTATCTACAAACATACCGTGAAGTTTAGAAACTGTTCCTAAAACTTTTTCGGTACATACGTAATTGATGATCAGAAACATTTCCTCGTGCAGATCGATTTCTTCGGTCACGCGAAGAAATAGAAATTCAGAAACAAATCTTGGTGGCTATGTTGACATGAAGACAAGGCTAATTTGGGATTATATACGAACAAACCGAACATAGGTTTCGAAAAGATGACATTTCAAAGTACAGATTTAATTAATTGTATTTGCATAATGTGTCGGTCGAGGAAGTATCCTAGGAAGCGTTAGCCGAAATATGTGACCGAGTTGGCGGCCTCGCTGCTGCCGCGGTCCTGTTTAAAAGTAACAACACAGCGAGATGACAAATAAGATTCCATTGAGGTTATGTCAATAAATGTCAATGACTCAACGATTCCATATTTCAAGCCATTATTTATCGGAACATTATCATAACTGAAATATTTATTGATGGAAATGTAACTACTTTAAACGGTCGTATCGTACATAATTATCATTTTCGAATAATTGATACATACAGTCATACTTGTATGGAGACACCTTGTTTAACTTAAATCTTATAATAACAAGCCGTGTCAGAAGAAATATGTGATACGGTAATTTGTATTCTCTGGCAAATGACGATAAAGACCGATTGTACCGTATACGGAATATTTTAAGCCCAAAACAGAATATCACGAATTCATGCGCAGGAGAGTGTCCGTCTCATTCCAAAATTGTAACTGATAAGTTATTTCATTCAGCACTCTTGATTCCGATTGTTTATCAGTGGAGACTGTACTACAAGATTTATAGACTATTGTTTTATTTATTGTAAACTGTTAAGGATTAAGATGAATACGACTTGATAGCAATATTCTACAACACTGACAGAAATCCATATCATATCAACTGGACCAAATCTGAGATTACGTAAATATGTCTATATTTACGAGCAGACGACAAGACACGAGCGAAGTACGGTTGAATAATCGCGAAAATAACATCACAATAATATAAAAACATGTTGTTACGGCTCATTCGTTTCAACAGATACGTTAGAAGGTGTTGAATTGATGTGTCGTTCGATGGTAGAGGATAGATCCATTACAAATAATTAGCGAACAATATAATAATGAATAATTATGTTGGGATTGATCGACGGGGCCGCTCTTTAGGACCAGTTTTGGAATGAAATTCGATCTGCAATCAGGACACGTCCGCTCCCGCTACGATAATGGGCCATAATGAGCCGTACCAACACCACATCTGGAATGCTAATTGTGGATTGCCATTGCCACTCATGTTAAATGATGATAATTAAACCGAAAGAAGCGATCGGTCGCGAATACCAAATATAAAGATAATGCCTTAACTTTCTACTTGAAATAAAAGTTCATACATGGACAATGAAAGCAGTGGTTTGGTTACAAAAGCTCATAGTTGATTGGAGGAGGCTTTTACAAAAATATGTGCGATTAAATGGATCAAATCTGGTGGTTCCCTGAATATTCTTAAATTTTTAAGTACACATTAAGTATGAAAATGAGGAAACAAAAATTAAACATTATGGAACAGGTTGTTAATGACAAAAGCAAAAGTTATGAGATACCTCGGTCTGACGGTCATTTGCTTGAATAGTTAACATTGTTACGAATAATAGTAGGTTTTTTTTTAATAACAAGTAGAGATTGCTCGAGTGCTATTAACGTAAATACCATGCAAGGCATGACTAAATGTTATGCGACCGACAGCAGATAAACCATTGGCAGACATATAAATCCCATTTCATTCAGTATATTCAGATAATTTGATGGCATTATCGACGATAACAACTCTAATCAAATTGACATTGGCATTATAAGAGGCGAAGCGGCTAAGCGGAACTGGTCACGAATCGCGGTGCACGTTGGAAAAGCCAACTTTGTTTCTCACGGCTGTAGAAATACCGATGCGATTGTAATCTCAGGCAATGATAAATGCATCCAACAATGTGAAGCTTATTTAGACTAACAACTTATCTCAGGTACAAGAACGAGATAATTATTTCATAATTGACTGCATAGTAACATGGGCTGGATAAGAACGTTCCAAACATCGAATCTGAAGTGCCATAATATTTAAATTTGGCTGAATCTACTAACATAACAGTGCTAATGAATGATCACTTTTGTAGAAACCAGTCAAAACAAAGCGCCATTTCGAGTTTTATAGGTATTTCAAAAGATGACATCAACTTAGTGAGTTGGGCTGGTGACAAGAACATATCTAGTTCGGAAGATTGCGGGGCAAACCCTTCTGTAGTCGATGAAGCGATGTTTGTTCATGTATGTAAACAAGGTGAATCACCAGCGCTATGTACTCCAAGTACGGAGAAACATAGAACTGACAAGAGTATGTAATGCCATCTGTGTACATAAATGATGCGAGGTTTACTTAGTTTGTCACATATTATTTAAAAAGTAAAACAAAAGTAACCAATTTTTCTTCTTGATAACATTATAAAAAAAAAGTATTTACGTTGTAGATCCCCACTGTAAGTCGCCTTGAACTTGAGTGCGATTCAAGCAAACAGACTGACGTAAGTGCTTTGTCAATAAAGCAATTTACACTATCGTTACCAGCCTGTGAGGTACCGCCTCCGCTATTAATGTTTAATTCATTGCAAAAATCCGCTTATGGATTGACATGCTTCATCATATACACATATTCTAGGTTAATTCGCCGTCGCCAATGCGCAGATTACAACACTGATGCTAAATCAAAACAAGTTTTTGCATGATTCACAAGAATTCTTATTAATTCTAAATACAATAAAAACGGACATTGATTAGATACTGAAAAAAATATATGAGAAACGACAACCTATCAAAGAATTTTAAACGTTTATAGGTGTTTACCTTACTATCAATCTACATCGATAAGATGGAAGATAATAAGACAAGACACGGAAAGGAACTCAAAGAAAGAATATGGAACTATACAACGTCAGAGGCACAGATAACGTAAAAAATCTGTAAAATTCCCTCTAATATGAGGGCGGTCGCCAAACACTCACATCTATAAAAGGTTGATAATTCATGCTAAGGTGAACGTGTGCTGTTCGTAAAACTGTTGTTTAACGATGCCATATATTATTTAAACAGCCTGGACGCCTCCACACTGTCGCCATCGAGAAAGACAATTTAAAAGACCAGCTAAAAACAGACAGTGTTTGGTAAAACCAGTGACAATTATCTTGGATACGGATGTAAACAAAGAAAGTAGAGCGAGGAAATATATTTGCAATAATTCCTCATTGAATGAATTCCTCATTGAATAAGGCACTATTAGATTGTGGTATGATGAACATTGTCATTATCGATTGTTTTTTTTTAATTACACTCATTTAATGAGTCAATGATGTTCTTTATGTGTTTATTATATTCCCTACCAGCTCTTATGCAATAAATAACAAAGGTACTACGAAAATATTTGTAAATGTGCAATATACATCTATTGCACATTTACAAATATTTTCGTAGTACCAGTTTATGGATGTATAAAAAAATTTACGTCCGTAGTAGTAACTTTGCAAACAATATACCTATCGTAATTATGTGCGACAGAAAAAGTAAGCAAGTTAGATAGTGTAGTCTATTTACTTTAAGATAAAATAGTCAGATTAGAACAAAGTTTTAAAGGTGTTACGACAGCATTAATGAAGTAAGATGCTCCATTTTGATCTAAGTATAAAGCTGATTATTAATACCACAGTCCTTAGATAAGAAATGGGTTCACGAGGACAGAGAAGGCGCAATAAATCTACCTCGATAACGTGATCAATTTCGTACCTAGTAAGCTATCGGTCTTTTGAGATAAACATGAGGGATTCGAAAGTAAACATTGGCAATGTGTCTTTTCAGTTGTGTGCTCATTTATAAATAAGGGCTGAAGGAAAACTCACATCGTGACGATGTAGGAAATACTCGTTTCAAAGGGAATCCTCATCAATAAATAAGTGGTCTAGACTGGACGGCGCCTATGCCAACCACTATAAATAAACTGAACGTCTCCGACCTACTCTATAAATTTTCTGACTGAACTATAAAATGTAGATACAGAAACACAGCTATATTTGGCTTTAATCCAGATCCACTGGCAGTTGCATGCTTATAGTTTTAACGAGGTCTTGGAAATCAAGAAGGTACTTACTTATATTCTATAAATTAATGATAGTTAATTCAACGAACAATAAGGTATAAATAACAAAATCGACATGGAAACGGTGACAAGTTAAAAGCGTACTAACTAAAGGAGTGTCAACTCAAAGAGACATACATCACAAATCATTTGTGTCGGTAACTCAGTATTGTGTTGTCTACTGCGCAAAAACATGTTTTGCAGTTTTACTTGGTTGACTAATTTTAAGAATCTATTAAAATCACTTATGTGTGCAAATTCCTGTCGTGATCACATGATAGTTTACACTAATATATTCTGATAATCAGACGGAATTTCCCGGCTAAAAGATATGCTAAAACTATACGTGACCTCGTATCGTTCCGAGTTAAGGACTATACCTACGTGCTTGAGATAGCAGGATAAAATATTCAGATATTCTTAGGTATGTGAATCCCAGAAACTGTTTATCCGATCGATAACACGTTAACGACGCTAATAAACATACATAGAGAAAACAAATAAAGTAATTCAGAAGTAGTCGTTAAAATTCTGACACAAACTTTATAAGTAGCTATAATCTTGCTTGTCGAGATCAAATGGCGCCGTCGAACGACAAAAAACTGGGCAAATGATTGACGCATGTTTCTACTGAGGTAATTTAAAATAATGAACAGGTGGATTATGTAAACAGGTGTACCGCACAAGTTACAGATGGAACGTGAGATGCATATGGATGCATCCCTTGATCGCAAATAAAAATATTGTTTCATGGCTGCGATTACATGATATAAGAGGACATCCTGCCTAGAAAAAGGATACGGAAAACTATAGTCAAGCGCTATCCGGGCTCTCCCGAATGATGATAACTGAAACTGCGTGTTCCGGTGAGCTATTGTCACGGGGGACTTCAAATGTATGCGTAACAAGCACCTCCGTGCACGAAGATACTCACGAATCACAATTAAACTAACATCTCAATTTCGTAATAAAAATTGCATGTAAGACAAGTCGCCGATTGACGATTGATTACAGAGACATGTTTGGTTCGGTCTGATACGCTTGAGAAGAATCGCTATCGATGTGAAATCGAAACTTTGGTTCAAGGTGGCACCGCTGAACTACACTGGCGTGCATAAAAGTTAGGCCACCCTTAAAATTTGATCGTAAGGACTGTTTTTTTTTTTTTTTTTGGTATGTACTAATGACAAGTTAAAGAAAACAAGTTTGCCGTGTTAGCCTATGGCAAAGGGTAAAAAAAAACTTGGATTAAATTTGAAAAGCGTTCTTTACGATATTTTTTGTTTTCTCATTATTAGCCCATTATCTTCAAAGTAACGTAACGACAACAGAGAGAGATGATCGATTTATTGTGTCAGCGAGCTCAAGAAGTTGTCACCGTTCTGCTGTTGAAGTTCAGCAAATGCTGAGAAATGTTCGAAATGTTAATGTTAGTGAATGGACAGCAAGAAGAAGGCTTAAAGAACGTGTTTTGAAACCCTACAGACCTGCAACCGGCCCTAAACTTACCCCAGCTCACAGAATAGCAAGGTTACAATTTGCCCGTGAGCACCGAGACTGGACATTGGAGCAATGGAGTCAGGTACTCTTTTCTGATGAGTCACGAATGTGCCTTTATAGAGCTGATGGTCGTAAAAGAGTATACCGCCGCCCTGGGGAGCGGTATGCACAATGTGCCATATCTGAAAGGGTAAGCTTTGGAGGTGGGTCAGTTTTGTTCTGGGAGGAATAAGTTTCGAAGCCCGTACTGAGCTGGTGATTCTGCAAGGTTCTGTCACTGCTTCGTCGTATATCTTGGACATTCTCGATTAACATGTAATGCCATATGCAGGATTTATTGTCGATGGTTTCACTTTAATGCACGATAATGCTCGCCGCCATACTGCTTTGTGCGTCAGAGAGTACTTAAATGAGGTTGGATTACAGGTTCTGGACTGGCCATCACGTTGTCCGGACCTTAACCCAATAGAACATCTATGGGATGAGCTCAAGCGGCGTGTAAGACGACGGGAACCAGCACCGGTAAATTTGGCGCAGCTGAAAACCGCTCTTGTCGAGGAGTGGGACAATATTCCACAGACAACAATAAGAAAGCTGATACAGTCAATGAGCAATAGATTGGTGTGTGCTATCAAAGCCAGAGGAGGCAATACCTCCGACTAGTGCAGTGAAATTTGTCCAAAAGTTAACAAAAAAAACAAACAGTTGTTTACGATTTTCATCATTTTTCCGATTATTGCATCTAAAAGTCAAAATAAAGACTCGATTAACATGAAATGCATTTTATTCTATGTAAAACTTATGAAACAATACAAAAAATGCCCTTTTAAAAAATTCGTTCATTACACAAAAAAAATAAGGCCATCCTGCAAGGTGGCCTAACTTTTATGCACGCCAGTGTATTTAAAGTTAGGTCAAAACATATATTATCAACGCACTAAAATGTTTTAAAGGGAGAATTAGAAGGAATCCAAAAACATTTATATATTGTACTACTCAGGCAAGGAAGTCGAAGTCAAGTCACGTAAAGAATCTGCAGGTCACACCTGTTCTACAGTGTGGGCACGGTTGACCGACAACAATGCCAGTTCGCGTAATTGAGCAATTCTGACGCGAACAGCACATCTCCGATAAGGATAAGAGACAGGAAGTTGTCATGTTGGGTATTAACTTCAACTCTGGACGAAGACAAACATGCTGTTGACATCATGGCCATTACTTTTGCGACCTCCAATGAGATGGAAATTGATTTACTTCGTAAATCCAGGAAAGTTTTTGGTTTAAAGTTGATATTTGCATCGTTGTAGACTAATTCATAAGTCTTCTAAAAAAAACTTTAATACGGGTGATTAGTATTTATTTTGGTCATAGCAGCCACAGTTTATAGCACCCGCTTGAGAAAGGTAACCTTCAGATACGACTTTGGTAACATTTTATCGTGCTAGGCGATAAATGCTATTATACCTACGTTAAATAGTAAATGTTATATATCTACTATTAGTGTACACAACGTACATGACTTGTGTCACGCCACGCTACGAAGAATAGAAAACAATAAAGAAACAAAATTATTACGCAACTACATAGCCCGGTAACGCAAATAGACACAGAATACGTCGAATAGACCACACTGTTTGTTAATAAAAGGTAGCGTGTCAACCAATACCTGTTTCCAACATGCTGTAAGCAATTCATAAAAACATAAATATGTACATACATTGAAATTGTCGTGCTAGCCAATATGTGTCTAAACAGCGAAGCGTAGCGGCAGTTCCTGACAAGATATTCGTATTTTTTCAGTTGAAAATAATTGTTGTTCATCGATAAAACTAATAGCAACTTTAACAAAATGGGGACATAATAACGATAATTACGTTTTCTACAATATAGGAAACAATTTATTTACAAAAGATCGCCTTTGACACGTGTCTAAATTGCAACATTGTTGGGTTTTAAATAAAGAGGCCCCGACAGGACAGGATGCAGTTATGGCTTGCGATGTTGCATGTCATGTCAGTGAGCCAAACAAGGTTAAGTGCGTTGGACTTGGTTGGTCACAGCAATAGTAGAAACATTATGTATAAATGCGTGTAAAGGACTATAAGTGCAACTGCCCAGGCGGTCATGGTAAACATCTCACAATAAACGAAGGCTTGCCAAACGAATGCCGACCACCAACATAGATCTAATTATAAGGTATCGAAGACATTATTCTGGTGTTTATTGTCGCGCCGATACAGATACGGTAGCATGTGAAAAAAGAAGTCGCAAGTAATAAAATTGTTAACTCGGACGTTATTGGTGAATCCAACTAATACTATGACTGTGAAAGTTTGTGTGAATTTTCCAATCAGCAGGCTGGACAGATTTTCACGATGTTTGGCATTGCTATTTCCCATTCTGGTGAAATGGCTGGGTGAAACCTCAGGTGGTAAGCTAGTATTCTAATAAAATAAAGTCACAATAAAATGAGTTCATGGATAATTTCACGGGTGAGGGTTGCAAGGGCATATTCAAGGGAGAACACCCCACAAGGGAGGCAAATAGGCGTGCCTCAACCAAGCAAGAGTAACACCCTAAAATACCTAAACCATTACATAATCTTATAAAAGGGTTGATTGATGGCCAAATCAACTAATAGAAACTAAAAACACGATAGTGTAGAAAAAACTGTTATAGAAAACGATTGATATTGCCATTTATTTCCTTTTTTGAACTGGTATTTATGTATGTTCAGTAAACAAAACTTTTTATGAAAGAGATTAAGTATAGAGATATCAAATCAGTACAAATTAAGTATAGTACGCACTTGAAGCAAACGTTACTTGGTGGCGTATACAAATGTAAAGGTACCGAAATAATATGAATAAAAAAATAAAAATAAAAATGAATTGGATTAAATAATATGGCTTCTACAATGATGGAGTGAAATCGAGAATGTTTCCAAAACAATAAGCCAAAGCAGATTTGGTAGCAAAACTACACTAACGGCTTAATAGTTCGATAGAATTGAGTACAAGAATATGAATATGAATATGTTGTCACACAAAGAGCAACCGTTTCTCTAAGAATGTGCTTAACATGACATACAACTTAAAATAACCGTTGTCGTGTCCTTAAGTCAGTTTAAATAACAAAGTACGTCAACTAAAATGAGATCATAGAAGAGTTAGGAATCACGATCTAGGTCGGTTTAAAGAACAATACAGTTATGGTATTGCCAGTAAACTTACTACAGTTTGGATTATCAAATTTACGAAGGCATATGAAATGTCAATGTTATCAAATCGATATATGTTTATTTATAGTTGCAAGGTCTCAATAACATTTTAATCGTGTTGAAGAAGACATTCATATTTTTAATCGCTCGTAAATACGTAAATCGTACATTTGTAATTGCTTTGCACTTTCAATTTTTCAAAGAATAAATGATTATAATTATAATTTTTGAATAAATGATTTTGAATTTTGAAAAGGACGTTTTTGAACTAATGCCTGATATTGCTCCTCCTGCTACTCAGTAACATAACGTAGAGATAAAACTTATTTTAAAATTCATCTGCTTTTCTGACCAAATTGTTATACATTATACCTACTGAGACATAAAACAAAGATTTGTAGTTAGAGACCCGTGCTAAGAGCTGATGGATGACCATTCAATGGTTTAATAGAAAAAGTATTAAAGGGAACAATTTAATAAATCTATTAGCATCTGCAGGTATCAAATAACAGTTTTTGCTACATTTCCCAAGCGTTTAGCAAAATTAACATACAGTGGTCATTAGCATATCGTGCTGATTTGTTAGCACCAGCTTCTGAGGACTAAATACCTATGCAAGTGCACAATGCAGTATCGTGCAGTTGTAGGTACAGTACTGCTAAGAAATAAGTATACTGAAATTGATATTTTGCGGTTTAAACAACAGTTTTAAATTGAATAGCAGTCACTGTATGACATCATTCATTTATTATCTAGTAAAATGATGTATAATTTTTATTATGGTGCAATGTTAATATCTTTTGTGATTTTAATGGCCGCAAAATATTGATATTTTAAACATCTGTAGGTAATATATTATCGGTACAAGGTTTTTTTAAGGTATAACATTAAATGTAAAGTAATGAAGATCTAGACTTACCGGAGAAGCTAATTTTGGTTTCGACCGGCATCTTTCAGGTTCCAATGAACCGTTAGAATTTTAATAATGGAACTAATCAGATCCTTTTTGGTGTGTTCCGAAGGGAAGTTATGTTTTTTTTTATGTTACCGGTGTGTCTGCGTGTTGCAGATACGCGGGTCGTGTGTCAATACGCGCGATAGACTCGGTTGCCGAGTGTGCACTGGCGGCTGTTTGCAGGCGTACAACCGGGCGCTTCGCCCGCGCCGCGCCCGCCCTCGCGACCTATACCACAGGCTATATTTTGTTTTTGTTTTCCCGGGGCGCCCGCCCGCCTACTCCGTCGTAGGGCGGCTACGTATATTAGAGAAATTTTATTGTCTGCATTACTTTTCCTATTTGCCGTGGAGGCGGAGGTTGCCTGTGTTTATGAATAAACTGGTGCTTATGAATTTACTAGTTCTTCTTGGTTCGCTGCCAGGAATATTCTAATGTAACCTATAGTAGAGATGCCGCGAATAGTGGTTGTGGCGAACAATAATTTAGTGATTATTCGGTAATGATTACTGCTAAATTAATATTAATGCTATTTCCTTAATAATTATTGTTGCGTATACGTTTTAGATTGATCTTTTAAAATGTTAAAAAAAGGGCGAATAAATGTCATACTTACGATGATTTGCCATTATCGAATAATAAACAACATTTATTCACTACATAACGAGTGAAAAATTGCGAATAATGGCGGCTCGTCGTGGCATCTCTACTTATTACTGAGTGTTGGTCTACTCCTTAAAAAATAAAAGGTCCTGTAAAATATTATTAGGATTTAAAAGTCTAATATAATGTAAGTACCTACTTTAATACTATTTTCAAATAAATTATTTATGAACATTACCATGTATAATTCATTTCGTTGGTCTGGATCACGAGCACCATAATAATAGTAGGTAAGCAGGTACCTACTCTACATAATCCTGAGACTATCACTAGACACTTCTGCATTATTTAACAGTAGTAATCATATACTTAGATATTTTCGCTACGCTTAGAAGACCCACGAAGCGTGGAAAAGAGATTTCACAATCTTTATAAACACCTTACGAGGGAGAAAGAGATGCATTTTTTTGATCGGCAAGGTAAGCTTCCACCGTCGTGGTCGGTACCTGGATGGGTGACCGCCTAGTGGTATTTCAAATCGAGCGTTTCCGTGCTTCGGAAGGCACGTAAAGCCGTTGATCCCGGTTATCACTTAATTTTGGCTAGTTGGATGCCTCCTAGGCGGCTTGAAAAATTCCAACAGTAGGTTGACCACTAGCCTACCTCCACCGATACGCAGTGGGCACGCGTGGTGGAGTATCTGCAGAATTGTGAAAGGAGGCCTGTGCTCATCAGTGGGACATGATCTTATCTTATCTTGTGCAGGGGCCGAGAAATAACTCGGACACTTCGACCCATTGGGATCTATTGTGGTCCCCTAGATAAATTACTCCTCCCCAGTCTCGTAGAAAACTCCTTTCATGAGTTTTACAACGAGGCTAGGAGATATGAGCCTATAGTCTTCTGGTTTTGGATATCCGATCCCTAGGAGACTCATTCGCTTACCAGCCAGTGCATCGCATGTGCACAGAAGGTGCTCCATGCGTTCCGTATGCTCCCCACACAACCTGCACATGGGTGTCGCGGCTAGACCCATCTTCATGAGCATGTCGTTGGTTCCAAAGTGCCCAGTAAAGGCCCCAAGCAGGTAGCGGATTTGCCCCCTGCTCATATTCCAAATATATTCCCGGGCTTTGAACGTAGAGCCCAGAAACATCTTGGAGTGTTGTAGACCGGTGTTAGACAGCCAATGTTTTTGTTGTCTGTGATCAGCAAACTCCCTAAATGTGGCTTTTACGACACACGTCGAAATGCCTACACATGGTTCTGGACCCACAAAATCATTTGCTGAGCACTCTCTTGCCAGTTCATCTGCCACTTCGTTACCATGGATTCCTGGGTGGGACATGATAGGCTGATGATGATGATGATGATACTAAAAATGTAATTATGTAACACTACTACTACAACACTAGTTTTTATTTTTCCCATACAAATCCCTAACACTTATTTTGTGACTTATATGTAACGTCTCTTGTATCTTATACCTACCTACAATATCTTTGGTAGTAATACTAAGCGAGCAAAGTTTTTTTTTTACATTGATATGAGATTCATCATCATCAGCCTATAATGTCCCACTGCTGAGAACAGGCCTCCTTTCACAAATGAGGGTGAAAGGGACTGGGCGATACTCCACCACGCGTGCCCACTGCGGATTGGTGGAGGTAGGCTAGTGGTCAACCTACTGTTGGAATTTTTCAAGCCGCCTAGGAGGCATCCAACTAGCTTAACGACTATCACAATTAAGTGATAACCGGGACCAACGACTTTACGTGCCTTCCGAAGCACGGAAACGCTCGATTTGAAATACCACTAGGCGGTCACCCATCCAGGTACCGACCACGACAGACGTAGCTTAACTTTGCCGATCGATTAAGAACGGCTAATCATGCTACGCCACGAGCGCTTCAATGATATGAGATTGATATGAGATTGCTTATTCGTTATAGCAATCATTCAATGTTCTGTAGAAGAGATCTTCTTTACAATAATTGATAATAATACATCGCCCATAGTCCAAAACGCACACAAAAAATATTACATATTACGTGCAAAAACAATTGTTATTTTACGTATTGAAACTTGCATGCTAGAATGAAATACTGAGGAGTTAAATGCAAAATCGTTAATAGAAAAGCTTGTGTGGCTTCCCACGGTATTCCCTTGGAATTCCCCTCTGTCAAACCTAGAAATTAATCCAATCCAATTATTCCAATTTGCTGACAGACAATGCGGTTTTAAATGAGTATATTATATCAAATAACTGTCCAATTGTATAAATAATAATATAGTAGGTATCTTTAATGGTACCTATAGAAAAATAAGTAAATAGAAATGAGATCTAAGTATAATTTATGATTATATAAGTAGATGTGAACTCATATAAAAGGAAACTCTTATTTATTTAAATAAGTCTCTTGTAACTTTAATTGTCATACTCACACCTAAATAAAAGAGACAAAGAATAAGTACTTTCTTAATGATAAGATAATGAATATATCACTAACCACAGATAACGTAGTAAATGCCGTAAATTCACCTGTACGACCGACAAGCGAATGTTTTATTCACCATTGTACCGTTCCACTTCGTGGCCGCATTGTTTTAATTTAATCTTATCTATTGAATAAGCTCATTAGATAATATATTGAGTCGAGTTCGACACGACGAGTAAATATATAACAACAAACCTGTATCGTGACTACAAAACTAAGAGCGATGGTTGAACTCGTCACGACTTCTAACAGGTCAAAGAAAGCGAGTTCTCGAGGTCGGACCGTCTAAAAGAGCAAGTGATTCACTCACGTCACCGCATCCTGATGTGTGTTTCGTTTCAGTGCCATTTGTGGTCACAAGACTAACAAGACACCCAGCCGAGGAGACAATTGCTAGTAATAGCAATGTAAGCATTGCTCACGTAGGTACCTTTCACTTCATTGCTTGCGAGCGACCCGACAATAAGCTAATTTACAATCGGAAAGCGAGCCTGGACATGGCAGAAGTAACAAATAACCATGTTTTAGAATGGTCAGTACAGTAGGCTTATGCAATAACAAACAATAAAGTTCATGCTTCCTTTCACTGAGGTGCGGCTAGAGACTGTTGGAATTCGAAGTCTTCCATAAGCGAAGCACTTTAATTCGTAATGGCATAAAATTGTTCAAGCATGTACTTATAAATACAACAGTTTCTCAAATCGAAGACGAAAATCAAAAATAAGCTTAAGAGAAATTAAGATCACCACATGACTAATCCATTTATGTGGCTAAATACCTAGCTAAGTACCTATTCTTATATTTCTCAAAGCTAACGGAAATTGCTTTATATTCCGGTCTCTGCGTCCGTAAGATTGCTGAATCAGCCGAAGTGAACTTTCAATTCACTTATTGAGGCGCTTCGAGGGCTCTTGGAATATCGACTCGGCCTTTGGGACTTCCTTTCAACAGACTCAACATACTTCGAACGTTTATCACGTTATCGGCCGTATTTCATGCTGCTCTTTTCTATTGTCCAATTAATAATATATCCTTACATATTATAAGTCCCCCCACCGCGTCTGTGTTTTTTAACGCGAAGAACTAAAAAACTACTGAAGGGATTTTCATATTGTTTTCACCCATACCTTTAAGAGAGAGCATAGCGTTTATTCACTCAAAGAGCATTGCAGTTCGACTGGGGAAGTTCTTCCACCTTACAGAATACCGCAACTAAAAACGTTATGTTTTGCGGGAGTAAGGTCGCCAGAGCGCATTGGGTCGGTAACGCGCGAGTGATGCCTCGTGTGTTGCAAGCATCCATATGGCTACGGTAACCGCTTACCAGCAGGCCGTCCGAATGCTTGTTTATCAACTTCGTCGTATAAAAAAATCAATGGTGACATGAGACTAAACTACTCTACTACCGGTTCGAATCCGCGCTGGTCGCTATTTGTAAATAAAACCGTTTGCATTGTTTGTTTATAAATCATAACATAATGATAATCGTTTAAATTTTGCATACGGGATCCTGATATAAATAACGTAGGCTGCCACGCCATCCACCAAGTTTTTTCAAAATTCAACCACTTAATGGGTATATAACAAGGGCACTGATTTAAAGAGGCAGTTTTAAATAGCGGTTTTGGTAAGTTAAAAATTATAAATGACAAGTTTAATAACTAGTTCAGCAGTTAAAACTAAGCAGTAAAGTAAACAAAAATGAGTTTAAAAAAATAATGAAATGGATCAGTGAATATATAATTGAGCAGGAAATAATTAAATGAGCGGTAAAAGTTATTGAACGAGCGGTTACGTGTGGGCAGTAATAAATCGGAATTTGTCGGTAAGAAATCTCATTCTAAGAAATTCTATAAACAATGAGGTGGTAAAGTAGTTTTCGAGATATAGCGGTGTGACGGACGGACGGACAGACGGACGAAGTCGCACCATAAGGGTTCCTTTTTAACCGACTTCAAAAAAGGAGGAGCTTCTCAATTCGGTTGTATGTTTTTAACCGACTTCAAAAAAATGGAGGAGGTTCTCAAATTAGGTTGTTTTTTTTTTTTTTTTTTATGTTTGTTACCTCATAACTCCGTCATTTATTAACCGATTTGGAAAATTCTTTCTTTGTCTGGAAGGGTACACTTCCCCACTTCCCGTTTGTCCCATTGTCATCAGATCAGGATTTGATTACTTCTTAGTGTACTTTGAAGTCGGTTTAAGTTTTTTGTAAAACAGTCCAATTATTACTTTTTTGGTAATGAAAAATTTAATTACTTTTGCTTTGACTGAAGGAATTAAATAAAACAAATTGTATAATAATAATAGGAACTTTTATTCGTAATTTAAACGATTACGTGATTGGTCGCATCCGCCACCCGCGCTAATAAGCTCCGCCCAACTAACGAACATTTACCTCTCTTTTCAATGAATTTGAGTTCGAGTTTCACCGCTCGCTATGATCTGCCGAACTATTTATCGAACCGCTCATTCCATCATTTTTACCGCTCATTCAGTTATTGGACTGCTCAATTATTTTTAGAATTGACATTGTATGATAAAATAACCGACTAATTGTTTTTTTATTACTGTCCATGTTTTACTGTCGCAATAATTAATCAACCGCCATTAAATTAAATAACTGCTCAATATGTTTTTCAACTGATCATAATAACATCTCGAATATTTAAATAACAGCTCAAAAAATTAGTTCCCTATAACAAGTATGTAAGAAAATGTATGATAAATTCATGACTTTGTTATCTGAACATTTTTCGAGTAAGGATGGCTGACAAATTCTGACTAATTGGGGTTGAACCTGCGGGATGAAATAGATACTAGATAACTTCAAAGCACGGAACGAAACAATACTGGGTATTAGGTAATATTATCTAGCGGTTCGATAATAATTACGTATTGGCTTATTAATTGTTGACATTACAGGGGCGATGACCGTTAGATTGGAATCTAAACAATCCTCGACTCGCACTCGCTCATGGGCCGAGTTTACAGCGGAAGGCACGTAGCGACCGTGCTCTTTGCACGGCGGGGATTAATTTATATCCTGTGGAAATGACGACCTCAAACAATAATACTAAAGATTGTTATAATTGAAAAGGTTATCGAAAGCTATTATATGCCGATAACGTCGGCAGAATAAAGTAAGTTTAGCTATGCTTTTCGAAATTGCTGGAATTGAACAATCGGACACTTTGAATTACCTAATGTGATATCTAGAAGAAAATCTGATGGGGTCTGCGGAAAGCATTTTTTGTTAATTCCAATAGTTTCATTTATTAAAAGACAATTCAATCGATACGTGATTCAGTGACATGTTCATCAGGGAACAATTACTTCTATTTCGCAATCATTAATCGAAAATCAAGCTATCGTATTACCGTGAGATTGGACTGGTCATTGTTTTGGCTGTCGCTCAGTGAGGTATGACCACCGGTCGATATTACGCGCTAAGTCACGTACAAACACCATGTTTACTTAACTTTAAGCCGGTTGCAATCGACTTGGCACATACGTACGTAGAACGTAATGTTAGAACTATACCTAATATAAAATCGTGGTATTTGCAAACATGCCACACACTCAAATATTTGCAATCTTATTAAATCTACGGCAAAAAATAGTTTTTCCGTAAGTAAAGTTAATATACCATTTAATTTTGCGCTCCCAACAAAGTTTTCTGCAATAAACTAAAAACGGCTGACATTTGGCAACGAGGTCTCAAGTTTTCCCCTTTCCAACCATAAATAATTAACATTGTCAGATTTCTTAGATTTATCGCTGACTGCAGTATAACGAACTGTGATTTCTACTTCGTACAGTTAGGTACGGGTACGGCCGAGTAAGATTTGTTATCTTGAGACGGCGGGCAATGGAATTATGCGTATAAGTAGAGCTTCATGTACATGAAATATATGTAGAACATATTTGTATGTGTTATGATGACAACACGCAGTTTTACACACCTTCAGCGGCGGCGCGACGACGATGGTCGGCAGACCAGAACACTTTCCAGTAATGATTTCAACATACTCGAGTTACAGGAATATCGGATCACCTGCGCCGCGTGCGGGCAACACCCGACGTTCGGTGAAAGAGCAGGATGTTAGCAAAGATACTGAGAATTAAGTTACACCAGTGACCAGATATAAACGTCAAGCACGCTATTTATGACTATAATCGAAACTATATTAGGAGAGACACCTACGAATATGTACAGTTGTCAGGGTAATCAATTTGAACGATCAGTGGTATCAAGTTTCTGTATTGCATATTGTATGAACCAAGTCTGCGAGTTGATGCATTAATAGTGCATTCGTGTCAATATTTATAAATAGGTCAATTAAACATGCAATCTTATTAATTACTTAATAATTGACGTTTTGTTTGTACTGTTGTGGTACTGTGTTAACTGTTTATTGTTTTGATAGAAGTTTAATAAACAACTGATCAGGCTACTAGGATAAGAGCCGGATAGTTGCCATACTTTTTGAAATCACTCTTATTACTCTATTATCTCTAAGTACACAAAACAAAATACTTTATTTGTAAAACTGCCCGGTAATTTAATATTTATCTTATTATTCTTTTATTGTTTTATCTTTTATATTTGGAGAGCATTCGTGATTTTTTCGGAACTCTACATTTTGGGACATCTATCCCATATAAAACGTTTCGGATAGATGCCCCTCCGAGAAACAGGACATCTATCCTGCAAAATCTTTGATCGCATTTTGCCTTCCCATGCAATCATGCAACACGGCCAATCCACATTTTTGGTCTAAGGTGTAGAGTTTGTGAAGGAAGGGCTTGTAGAGTTAGGGCGTGTAGAGCTATAAGCTTGGCTCTACATGAGATCTGATAACTTTTTGACAGTGCGAGCAACGTCTCGTCTTGGCAACATTTTATATAAAAATGTTTTTTGGTGGGATCATAATTTCCGATAACAGGCAATAGACAAATTTGAAGAATCGTTAGTGGCGTTTTACCAATATCATAGGTGTCCATAAACATAATGATCACATACCTATTTCATATTCAAAATGGTAAAATAATAAAATTGTCCTTGAAACCAATACATTTACAAAAGGTAATGTACGTAGGTATGAGAATGATATCACTGGCGGACATTAATAATGCAACAGCGACCTTCAATTGCGGAGACCAAATAACGTCACGATTTTCTTCGGTGTTAATCTAGAAACTTGTAGGAACAAGGAACATTGTGTATTCAAATGTGACGATAACAACTTTGGCACATACTTAAATCGAAACCAAAAACGCGAATGCAAAAATTGCATGGCTAGTCACATGTAATAGCATGTGCATTTTTATTTGGTCAAAATGTCAGACTGGTTTTTAATTGTTTTCGCCTCTTGATAATATCAGATTTGCTGCGATTTGATATTCAAAAAATCTCTTAAGAAATAAAATCATAAGGAAAAATCAGTGTGAAGTGTGTAGAGTCATAACTGAGTAGTATGACAGCCCTTAGTGCCAAGATTATGTGTCTGTATAATCCTGTTGTTCATTTAATTGAATAATGTATTCAGTTGTTTGTTCACATAAAACATAAGGCAATGTTTGACATTATAATTATGTCACTGTCATGAGATTGTATTTCGACTGTAAGTAGGTATCACAAGAATCAGTCTTGCTCGATTTCAATTCTAATAAAAACAACAATGGCTACCGGTACTTCCATACCAAGTAATTTGCATTGCCTAATTGCGTCGTAATGAGACAATTGCAACCCAAATTAAACTGAGAACAATATGTACAAGTAATAATGTAAACCTGCAGTCGTTGTTTTAAAGAAATATAAAATAATACCTACTTATTCATATCTTGAGACATTTGAGAGAAGCAGAGCCATGGAAACCGGATATCTGATATGTACTACGTCCATGTCCTGAATCAGGCAGACAGGGTAGATATATAACAAAACTCATAGACAACTGGCTCGCGGTTTATATGCCATGACAAATAACAAATCTTACTACTCAATAGAGGTCTTGAGAGAGAAAGAAGTTAAGACTTCTCACTAAAAAAGTGAGGAGTTTTAACTTCTTATTCCTATGGAATCACCGAAATATTAATCCATGATGCTGAAGGGTATTAGAAGGACACTGGGGTAAGGTTAATTCCTCTAACAGACTTCTAAAATAACAGTTCTGAATCCTATGAGTCAATTGTCTTGTCATTGGAACGACTTACCCAATTTAAAAGATCAAATTATCGGCATCGTTGGGACTTCGGAAATTATAGTCTCTAACCGATTTTTCTCAACCGTATCAAATGGTAATAATTCGTTTTGGCGCTCTTATGACATGCATGTTTACATTTCTGGGTATAGAAACCAAGAATTGTATTTAAATTATAGAATGTTTACATGCAAGGTTAACCGGTTACTATTTGATTCAATATATACGTAACATGCTGAGTTCAATGCATTCTACCTGAGTGAAGGGTTTCGATTCGATGGTATCTGAAGACATGCTAATGGAACCACATTGTTGGGTTCTCCGGGGTTTATTTCTAGACGGCATATCAAAATATTAAATTAAATTAGCAGTAGAGTATAAAAGTCTTCGAACCTTGCTATTTTGATAAGTAGGATTATAGTAAGTACATCATATAATGCAACGTTTCTCGGTAAATAACGTAGCGTAACAAAAACAATACATCAAACTACACCAGAGTTCATGTTGTTAATGATTTAGTTGTGTAAAGGTAAAATGTAAGTACCTACATATTTTCGTCACGCGCTTTGCAGTACTGTGACACTGAACCGTCAGTCACGTCAATTGATTGATGCGATACTCTAACAAGGATGGACGGATATGGAAACCATAATAGACTTAACAGTTAGTGAAATTGCTTAGTGAGTAAGCAAAGTATTTGTAATTTCATTAAATTGTAACGTTTTTGCTCATTAAGCAGAAATTTTAATGATACTTTGGTAGGATGTACATCTCTCTTTCGAAAAGCGCTATATGACGGAGAAATTCAGGGGATGAAGTTTATGTAGAGCTTTACTATGCTATAATAAATCATTGTAAACTAGCTTTTTCGTCGAAAAGCTTGTTAGATTGAGTTCCAACTTGCGAGATGACCAAACTTGTTATATGAGGTATAATAGGTACGGCAAATAAATGAATCGTTTGTACTTACTGTATTGTACAAGACAAACATAATGATGGAGATATCTCTAAAGTTAGCTTGAGTTTATTTGCTCTTAAAGCGTTGACTGTCAACTGTCAAGATTAGATTATGTCCGCGTAGTTATATTCTACGTTCTCTTAACTCGGGATTATTCTGAATATTAAATGCAAACAATTCTTTGTTTGGTTTTGAAATAATCGGTAAATTGCTGTTTGCTCCGCAAACTCATAAATTATCCCGCTCTAATGGTGTTATAAATTACTTATCTAAATAGGCAATCAAAGTAAATCGACATTAGTCTGAGCTATTCGTCTATCTGTGTCATTCCAACGGCTCAGGGAAACCAATAGGGTCGGCAAGGAAATAGTCATTGGAGTTGATGGCATCGCTTACAACAAAAACGTACGTCTGCAATCAGGCACTTCGATTTATGTTAGCAATGTTGTGAACATAATTACAGTAGGTATTACGAAGCCATAATGCCGTCCTCAATATTAAGACATATTATGTTACCAATAGGACTTTGTGTAACCATACCTAGAAACCAGTGGCGTACATTGGTTTTCGGACTAGGTAGGCAGAAGAAATGCTGGCCATACACGCCTAAATATGCCTCCTAGATAGATTATGTTTTTTGACCCGATTCGTAAAATTGTTTAGGTCAGCGTATCATTCCACACACATTTGGTATGATTCATTAGCAAACAAAATACATAATAACAGAATAATAGATTCGAATAACAGCACCCAGATAGGCCAGGTGTTTAATAAACATAATATTCTGTGTTAAAATGTCTAAGATTTTTACCTTTGTTTTAAATCCATGAATGTTTTGGAGTTGGTCTACAGCAAGTACAAGCAACAAACGAAAACTGACTAAAGGAATAATTTATCGACACATTTTGCATCTTCACCACAGAATTTCTTCATTTCACACACAATACACTTCATAGATAGGTACACTTCGCAAAATCACAATAAGTAAATAACAACAACATTGCATACAATGCCAGCCAAACCATAATCAAACCAACACAAATAAATTGCGAAGTTATATTTGAGTTGCTCTAATGTTGGTAAAGTAGTTGTAACTGTAGTCTTTTTAATTTGGATGGGTTACTTTACTTACAACAGAGAAGGTAAGGTTACTTTTGGTCCATAAATCGCGAATGTCAAATGTCAGTATGCTACGCATAGCAAAAGCGTGATTTATGCTTTCGTCGTATTATCTTAAAGAAGTGTGTGTGTGTGTGTATGAATATGCCGAAATCGTTTTAGTGTGCGTGAATTGCCGTGAATTTGAGAGGCGAACTCGCGAGTGCCTGCGCGGCAAAGTTTGAAATTTCGTATTGAATATTAGGTTAGAATTTTTATTTAAAGTGATTATGTAGTTTAATTGAATCAAAATATTATTGAATTGAATCTTATGAGGTAGGCATTGCTTATTTGCCTATATGGAATGCACGCCACTGCTAGAAACGTAAAGACGGTCAGCTGAGATGTTCGCATCCGTAAAAAATCGAGAGTAAAAAAATAATAATGAATGAATGTGCACTATATCACTCATTTTGAAAAATTACAAGTATGATTCGGACACGTTCTACTGTGAAGGTTTTATTAGAGTCTTCAATAATGGTCGAGTGCTTTGATGAATCGCGGGGCAATAGCGCGGCCGGGCGCACGTCTCGCACGCCCGCGGAGAAAGTAAACTTCGGACAATAGCACAATTGAAGGCCTCAAAACAAAACACGAAAAGGCTATTTTAGTCTCACGATGTTATTTCATTTCATTGCATCTGAAAAGTGAAGAAACTTTCATCCTTGACACGTCGTTCGCAACAGAGGAAATTGCTCTGTAGGTAAACATTATTGCTGTTCTTATGCATTTTGCATACGTTGGCTTTACCACCAATTAGCTACCAATTTACGAAGTAGGTAGGAAGCATGTTATACGATATGAAAAGGGACGGTGATGAAACACCGGTATTTATTGTTCAACTAACGATATAATGTAGGTATTTTTTACCAATCTAGCCCACTAGATTTCGTATTTGGCTAGATTTATTTTACTGAACACGAATCTCTTCCTTGTGACAAGTAAATGTAGCGGTGTACACATATAACAACGATATTTTACTGTTAACAGTAAATGAAGGTCGTAGTGAGAACCGGTACTCCTACCAAACTAGATTGATTTTTTACCGACGTTGTAGAAAAACAATAAACATTGAACGTTTACTTTTCATAACTGGATTACGTATAGTTATATATAGTTGAAATTGTTAATGATGTGATGAAAGGAACTAATTCAATTTAAATACTACTCTACCCAGGTAAGTACTACAGTGCTAGATTAAGGTATTTTTTCTTATGTGTTTGTTGCACTGCACTATTAACAGAGGGGTCGTCGTGCGTGACGTTTGATTTCTTCCGCAACTGCTACCGTTCTGGTGCAGTCGTTGATGGCACCGCCTATTTTGGTCGGTCCATTGCATGGGTTATCTACCACGTGCTCTGGTACCCTCTACGTCACCCTGCACTACCACTGGCTCTATGGAATGGAGGATAGACTCTGTTTAATACAAAATTCCTGGAGTAAGGAAGGAAGGAACTTGTACGGAATTCTGTCGATGATATTCCAAGCATTCTTCTCCAGCACCACATTCCGAGAGTGTCTATTTTCATTTTCTTGCTTTTCATTAGAGTCCACGTTTCAATTATTAAAATTTTAGAACGATTCTTCCGCAACCGTTAGAATTTTATTAAACTAAAAAAAAACTGCAATCCTTTGTTAGTTCCTAACTACATTTTTGATTCAGGGAAGATCCTTCTATTTCCAATTGTTTGATTCTACGTCTTGCCTACAAGGCAAAAATCGTGATTCCAGTGCATACAATTCTTATATTATTCTAGCTGTCTCTTATAGGTAGACCATATCCATACCTTATATCTAATTGTGTGTGGGGCCCGTAGCATTTGCTACAACCTGGTATGATAAGTAGGTACCTATATGGCTAATCCCACACCGAAGTTCTAAAGTATACCTAGGTATTTACTTGAAGCGATGACAAGCGTTTAAAAGATGTCAGGGTTAACGCGCTATCTGATAACACACTTGCGTACGTTTCTTTGTTATTTTAACAGCAAGAATATGAAAACAATAACATGTAAGCTGAATACATGAACAGCCAAAGAAAATAGATAATGCAACGGAGTTCATTTATAGGTGAACGTACACTTATCCGTGCTGAAGGCCTCGAACGCAAATTTTATGAAAGCACACATGCCCGCGTCGAATCGTCCGAATCTGGAAGCGGGAAAGTATGCGAGCTTTCAAAAGATTTCATAGGTATATACCTACAGAATTCTAAAATTCGTTTCATTCGATGCGTTCGACGCTTTCGGCTCGGATAAGTGTGTGTTAACCTTAAATGACTTAAAGAGATGCATTTAGTAGGTACCTACGATAAGATTACATTATGCATTACCTAGTACAAGTCGCAATCGTTTTTCCCAGCTCTTACGCAATAGAGGTACATAAACTTGTTGAAGGTAATAGGTAACTAATAACTGATTGACTACAGATTAGATGTCTAAATTGGTACCACTTAAAAAAAGGCTGTTTTTTGGTCTTTCAAATACAAAAACAACTTATAGGTAAGATGTAAGTAACCTACCTGCAGCAGGAAAAAACAAAAAGCTTACTCATGCATGTTGCGTCGGAGTGAAAACGGTGATTATGACCACGGACGGGCTATCCGCGGACCGCGAGCCAACACGGCCGACGCCAATCGACCATCGGACACAGTTTGAGGTGAAACTCGTCAACCTGTGCCTGTGCCGACCATGCCATAGAAGAGCAAAACAACTAAGAACAACCTCTCTCACTTTCATTTTCAAATGTTTTTCTATAAGCCTATATAGAAATAGACAATCTTGTTTTGGTTTAATTATTCGCAACAATTCATCCGATAGTTTAACGCATATTAAAACAACTAGAAAACTGGTTTTACTTCAATACCTACGCGCGAGGACGTGTATTTTCGATGGATCTTCAACATAACATAATCCAATAATACGAAGAGCTGAGGTCACGCGTCTCCTACATATCATCGATATAATAAGCGACGATGACCTAACACAACACTTGCTATGCAACGTAATAAAAGCAACATTCTCCTAATTTCAAGAATTTATTTCTTATCTAGCTAGGTATTATACCTATATTTTGCCTGGTTCCTATTTTTATTTTTTTTATACCACTAAGGTGGCAAACAAGCATATGGCCCGCCTGATGGTAAGCAGTTACCGTAGCCTATGGACGCTTGCAACACCAGGGGTATCACTCGCGCGTTGCCGACCCTGAAGAAATCTCTTCACCCCTTTTTGAAGAACCCCATGCTGTACTTGGGACTAGGAGTAGAGGACTATTTCATGAGTAGGTACTAAAAAGGACTACTAGCTTACCAATAATTTTAAAGTAGTAGCATATAGGTAATTATAATTTGTAAGTAGGTTTATGTGCTTATGGAATATAGGTTACTGCACATCGTAGAGTCAGTCACAGGAGCAGTTCTCACATCAATGGTAATATTGGTCCTCATTTGGTCAATAAACTGATACAAGCAGTTCATATGTGCTAAGTTGCAATAATACAGTAATGACCACCTTCACCGATCATACTCTGTATATAATTGTGATATAAATCTGATGAAACTGGGACACATTACAACACAAACGACAAACGTGCAAGCACACAATCATGTTTGTAAGGAACTATTTAAGCTTGCCTAACTCACCCATATCCTTGTGGTGAAACAAGTTCAATATACACCAAATTAAAACTGTCAGGGCAATTTATAACAGGATGTGATAACATTGAAACATAATTAGCCATACTACTATGACCTTGTACCCTGTTTATTGGAGATAATCCGAAACTGCCAGTCTGATAGCTAGAGGCAAAGAATAAATGGAAGTATATATTCTTAGTCTTCAATTCGAACTCTGCTATTGAATTGCAAATTATGATAAACAAATGAACATCCTCCATTGAGAATTATATCTTCAGCAGACTGGAAAATAGGCATTTTCTAATGTGATTATTTATATTTAAATAATGTCAATTGCAGTTTGTATTATACCTAATATGTATCTATATACCTTGCAACTCTTTAAAAATTAAAACATATTTTATCAACTCAATTTCACCTAGGATTTTAACGTTTAAATATCTGGGGAACCATAAATAGGTGTATTATTGAGTGGATAAAATATTGAAAAGAAAATGAGAGACACTCACCAGTTCTTGGAGAAATGGGTACTGCAGGTTTTGGAGCTGCATTGGAACACAATCTTCCAATCTTGGTAGGTGGCTTCAACCCTGATGGTTTTGGTAGAGATGAGGGTCTTGTTATTTCATTAGGTTTGTTTGAGGTGGATGTTGTGGTGCTGGTGCATGATGCGTTATCCGATGATGTAGAGGATGATGGTGCTGGGGGAGGCGCCGTGCTATCAGCTGCCACTGCTTCATGTGTTTCACTCATTCTTGTTTCACTTGGTACACTTTTTTATAAATTAACTCAACTACATGGTTAGCTGAAAACGAACCGCAATAAAAAATAACGATACACGTCGCATCTCAAATCATCGTGCGACTAGTAATACTAAAAATATCGCAAGTTCCCGCGCTATAGGGGGACACGTAATCTGGATCACGGCCAGCGTTTCTCAGTGTAAATAATGACAAACAAAAATTTATAAAAAATAATGCAAAACCGCGCTCTTTATCGCAAAATATCCTCGCCGTAGGTATTTACACGTGGGAATTAATTTCATTAAATTATTGTCTAGGTCATATCAAAAACATTAAAGCAAGCGGATTAGGAAGAAAGATATAACGGCATACCTTGAACAAATAGAGCACGAAAAGTGCTTCATGAGTCAAAGAAAAACTCGTAAGATTTTTACCGCTCGACGCAACCAGCTGAGCTTGACCGTTGACGTTATCACTGCACTGAACGAACACTAATCGTTTATCACGGAATAAATACAATTTCAACAAAATAAAACTGAAATTGTTTTCAACACTATCTTTGTGGCACTAGAGGTTTCACACAAGAGTTAACTCTGAGAAACAAGCTAACGGAAAACATAGCAATACATAAACTCGCCCGTCCACCCGTTCATTACCTACGTTCAAACTTCAAATTTGCGTTTAGTTTCTTCACGGTTTCTTCATTTCACATCACATTCGAAAGCCATCAGTTGTGAACACTTTATAGCCGGATTAGATTTTTTATAGGGCAATTCCAGCCTTATAAGAAGCAAGTTTAGATAGTAGTAGACTTAGGTATTAGTTATACATGTGGTATGTAGTCGAATTAAAGTTTATTAAAATTTAAGAGTAAAAAGATGCGTCGTTTCAACTCTGCAGGCGGTATGACTATGCTTTGTTACAATTGTTACTAAAATGTTAGTCTTTTTTTTTTATCATAGTTTCATTTTTCTTTAAGTATGTTTTAGTAATGACTACTGACCCACACTACTGACCACACATTTTATCAGTAGATTGAAGAGTGTGAAGAGATTTCTGCCGGGTCGGCAATGCGCGAGTAAAACCCCTGGTGATGCAAGCGTCCATAGGCTGCGGTAACCGCTTACCATAAGGCGGGCCGTATGCGTATTTGCTACCTTTTTTCAAATATATATATACCTAAGAAGAATAAAAAAAAATAATGCCCGGTCCTCAGGCTCACCTATCACACCTTGTTGGCAACATCTTTTGCTTCTGTCTGTCATCTGTCAATGTCATTGTCACCTTGACTGTCACTGTTAGGTTGTTGGATGGTTTGGTTTTGGTTATCAAATTTATCTTCCTTCATCACAGATGGAAGAAATTAAGTTGCAACAAAAAACAAATGTTCACTATGGTTATGTAAATAATGCATTAAAATAGCAAACTTATTATAACAAGCAAAATGAAGCTCGTTTATAAAAATATTGAAAAGGATGGTTGCGGGTAAGTTATGTCAATATTTTTATGGAAGATTTAAAGGTACTTCATGGTACTTCATCATATTATAGGATATTATATTTTTGAAATGAAAATGAAACGGAATAAGTAAATTAATTAAGTAATGTGTAAAGTTTTATAAACTTCTAAACTTACGTAAATTAACACGTACCTAATGAAACTTATCTTACCAAAATTATATATACTGCAACCCGCATGAAAGTTGGTTTAGAATTGATTACATTAATTGGTCACATTGTCTAGGTGTATTGCCCTCATCTCTGAAGAACCGGAGGACATGTGGCATGCATACAATCTCATCGCAGAAAATGATGCAGTGACAGCATCTACAGTACGTAAAGTACAAACAGAGTCCTCAACTGGGTCTTCAACAAGTACCAGAGTGCGAACCACTCTAACTATCACTGTTGAAACTATAGATTTTGACACACAAGCATGTGTACTACGTTTGAAAGGCAGGAATATAGTAGAAAACCAGTATGTAAAGGTAAAATACTAATAAAAATTTTAATTAAACTTATATTACCTTAGAGATAATTAGCTCTTAAAGTAAGATGATTATATTATGATGAAAGCAGTGGCATGCATTGGTTTTCGGCTAAGTAGGCAATCACAAAGCAGATGGGGCAATTTAATTGTACACATAAAATTGTTAAAAAAATAATGACTATTTGGTTACTAAATAACTGAAGAAATCAATTTTATAATCACATCATCTCTTTTTGACACTTTAAAATGGGTAAATTGATTATTATGAGGTAGGCACTGCCTACTTGCCTATATGGATGCAAGTATAATCCTATTTATAGTAAATATGAAAAGATAAGAAAGTGATCTTATTAATAACCTTCAAGATTTTTTATTTCCAATATAACACATTCACTGTCCCAGAACAAAGTTTTTAAATTCTCCATTACATCCAAATGGAATATTGTGAGGGCTTTGCAAAAGTTATGCTATTATTTTAAGTAGTCTAGTTTTCTATTGACACATCCATGATAATGTTTCTAGTCTTATCCATAATATCCGGTTAAAAAAAACAACCAATTTAGCCCTATGGATGTGATTCTATTTGGAGTCATCAACATACAAGATCAGCATAAGTGTGATTCCCTTTGGGTTAAATAAAAGATATGAAATTAAAGAATATGACCATTAATTCTCAAAGTAGTTTACAAAATTATTGTTTTAAATCAAAGTAACAGTACATAATTTACACTAAAATGTTTTCAGATGGGTGCATATCACACACTAGATCTGGAATTGAACAGAAAGTTTACTCTACAGAAGGCACTATGGGATTCTGTTGCTTTGGAAAGGGTGGATATGGCATGTGATCCTGCAGCAAATGCCGATGTGGGTGCAGTGGTGATGCAGGAAGGCCTAGCACATGTTTGCCTCATTTCTCCATCCATGACTCTGGTGCGATCTAAGATTGATATCACTATTCCTAGAAAGCGAAAAGGTTTTGTTCAACAACATGAAAAGGTAATTCAATGTTTTGTTTGATTGTAGCTTATTATTCTGTGAACTTTTTTTAATGACTCGGAAAATAAGCATATAGCCACCTGATGGTAACTCTATGGATACTTGTGATACCATGGTTGTTGACTCACAAGGGATGCTCACAACACCCTGGGCATCACTCACCCCTTTACCCTTCCCCCCAAACAGCCCTGTCAACCATACTTACATGCAGGAATAACATTGTTAGTCGGATGCACAGACATAAGTGGTTGGATGCAGTATTCTGTAAGGTGGAGGCATTTCTCCAGTTGAGCTGCTCTTTAAGCAAAAAAAAACTATGCTTCTACCTCTGTCCTTTGTTATTTTTTTTCTACCTATACTAAAAATAAATAATATCTGCAATAGCAAGTCACTTTTCTTTTGGTTTAAAAATAAGCTTGATTGCCACCTTCTATTAGTGAAATGTAAAATCATATGTCCAGTAGTATATGAAAAACTTTTCAGCATAACACTGAAGTCTTGGTTAAATTACTGTCTTAATCGATGATTAATGATTGACTTATTTATTGTCCTAATAATTCCAGGGCCTCAATAAGTTCTACGAGGCTGTGATGCAGGGCATCTTGAGGCATATAGACTTCAGTATTGTCAAGTGTGTGATCATTGCCTCACCAGGGTTTGTCAAGGACCAGTTCTTTGACTATATGATACAGCAGGCAATCAAAACAGACATCAAGTTGTTATTGGAAAATAGGGGAAAGTTTTTGCTGGTCAAGGCTTCCTCAGGATTTAAGCACTCCTTGAAAGGTATACAACTTCTACTATTAGATTATTTTGGGTTCATAATATAACAGGTGTTTCTTCCTTATAATTGGATTTTCTTTTTATTACCTTTGCAAGACATTCTTGATTAGTATAAATAAGGACATAGCATTTTATTGTTTTAAATTAAAGAGGTTCTACAAGAACCAGCAGTGATGGCAAAGATATCAGACACAAAGGCAGCCAGTGAAGTGAAATTACTTGAGAGCTTTTACACAATGCTGCAATTGGAACCTGCAAAAGCTTTCTATGGGAAGAAACATGTTGATGCAGCAAATGACGCTATGGCTATTGAGATACTCATGATTTCTGATAAATTGTTCAGGTAATGCTCATAACTGTCAAGTTAATGATTCTATTAAATTTTATGTGAATGTTAAAAGTATTGCACTATACTTAGGTATTCAAAATAATGTTTTTACAAACAGATGTCAAGATGTTCAGAAAAGAAAAGAATATGTGGCTCTAGTGGATTCAGTTCGAGAAAATGGTGGTGACGTAAGGATATTCTCTAGCATGCATGTTTCTGGTGAACGTAAGTATTTTTTGAATGTTATATAGTAAATGTAATAAGATAAAAATTGGCAAAATCCACTAAATGGAAAAAAAACTACCAACAAAAAGTTTATTTGGCAGTACTCACTAGTCTCCATAGAGCGATTGGTGGTGCAGGGTAAAGTGGAGGGCACCAGAGCGCGTGGAAGATCACCCATGCGATGGACGGACCAAATTAAGGCCGCAATAGGCGGTCCCATCAATAACTGCACCAGAAAGGCAGCAGTTAGGGAAGAATGGCGGCGTGTTGTGAAGCGCGCCACAAATTACACGTCATGACGACCACGACCACTCTGTCAAGAGTGCAACGCATAATAAGAACTCACTAGTCTCCAAAATTACACACTTCGCATACTACAATACGCGGTATTTCGCGATTGACCCCGTCAACCATGCTTCATATTGCCCGTGATCCGTTCTTCCAAGGCCACCATCACAGATTTGAATTCTGATTGCCACCAATATAAAAAGTCTGTATAAGGATTTCAGCTCCCCAAGGATGTTAAAAGAAATCGGATATATTCTCGCTAACAAAAAACATGTCGCTCAAATCGGCCATCACGCTGTACGTACAAGCTGGCACGCACACATTAGTTGAGCGCGGGTAAACGGCTCTGTGTAAACGGCGACTGAGTCTCGTTTCCCGCGAAATAGCCAACTAATGTGTGCGTGAGAGGTGGCAGACTCGTATAGACACAGTTTTTTGAAAGCGGGAACCGACTTACCGTGTCCGACTTAGTCTGTGCAGCTCCCTTAGTAGTAAAGTAAGCAAATGTTAAGAAATACTGTTAAACGATGTTATACGAATTCGTAAAATGCTTTAATTTGATGCAACTAGCTGTTACAAATCAAATATGTGATGGTGATCCTGTCGGACTGGTCACACACACTCACATTGCTCCATTTTCCCAAAATTCAGAGTAGTTTTGTACTGGATGTGTTTGTACATCAAATAAATATTAATAATAACTTATCTTGCAGAACTTGATCAACTAACTGGTGTAGCTGCTGTTCTAAGATTCCCAATGCCTGAACTTGAAGATAGTGATGCTGAAGGCGAGAGTGATAGTGACTAGTATAATTTTTATAAATAATTAACAAGAAATATAGTATTTGTATTCGATTCATATCCTAGTAAACATATATGTTTGTATAATCAAGACAAGTGATAGTCTTTTATCAATTTTTATGATTTTCTCAATGTTTAAAATGTTTTGTGAATAGATTTTCTGACTGCATCTTTTAACAGGCATTTGACTATAATTTCTAATTTATTGTTATACTAATATGTAATTTCCCCTCAAATTTCCATTTTAAATTCTTTGTTGTAACTGTAAATATTATTATATAATTTAGCTGAATAAAAGGCAAACTATACAATTGGATATTATTTATTCAAGCAGAAGATTCAAGGGCTTTTAACTTTTGCTTCTTCTTTTCTGCTTTCTTTTCATCTTTGACTTTCTCATCGTGAAGGCGTCTCTTCTTCCTGAGCAACCATATTTCCTTCTTCCTTTGCTCTTGCCCAGCTTTCATGCTCTTGTACAGATTTCTGTGCTTCTTGCGAACTAGTTTTTCTCTCAATCTGAAAGCTTGTTTGTCTTCTATCTCCTTTTGATATGGATGATCCTTGTGTGTCACACCAGTGGTAACAGCCATTGCTTTTTTCTAATAAAAAAAATATACATATATAATAGAATGCTAGACAGACTTAGAAAAAAAAGGGTAGGTAGGGTTCCAAATCTAAATGTAATTTGGTAAAAATAAAACTTAACTAGAATTAAATCAAGTGTAACTACAACTGTTATTTCTGTTTATAAGATTAGAGAAGGAACAACAAAGATTGAAAAAAAGAAATTAAATGTTCCAGTGGTTGATTTAAATTATTATACATACATAGCACATGCTGTGTATTAAAGTGGCTTCCTGTTATGGTAAAAATATACTACCATGTGTCAGACATACAGACAGTGACATGGATAGGCTAGTTATATGAATCTTAATGCATCAAACACCTAATGGAAACTTTAATAGAAAATTGTTTGAATAAAGCATGACTAGAATTACCTTAATTAATAAATAGAGGATCTATGTCGAAAAATGGTAAGGATGTTTTAAACAATTTATTATAATATACCTTTTCCTTAGCCAGTTGCTTCTTCTTGGGATCAATATCATCTCCATCCTCTTCTTCACCAGAAGATGATTCACCTTCCACTTCTTCTTGGTATTGTTTGGCTAGTGCCTGTTCAGCATCACTGTTTGAGTCTTCCTCATTCTCGTCATCTTTGTCCTCATCACTAGCTTCCTCTATATCACTGCCAGATTGGTCATCGGCTAAAAGTAAAATAATTAATATTATTTTCAATCAATGCAACATGTATTCTAGTGAATGAAAAATTATGAACTATTGCAAGCAACTTACTCAATGGTTTGAAGTTAGGATCATTGAGTTCCTTCTCTTCAGGTGGAATATAAACCTGGTCTTTGATTTTATCAACAAATGGTGACAGGTGGGGTGGCAATACAGCACCCATAAGGTACTTGTTGATTGGAAGAAGGGTTCTTGCATTAACACTATCAAATACCCACTGTGGTTGTACATAGTAGCGAGAAAGATATTGTTTCTCCATACTTGGTCTATCAACAATCTGATATGCGATAGACTCATCACTTTCATCAAATGAAGCACCCACAAAATGATCCCTGTCCCAGGAGGCTTCCCCTCCAAAGCTACGAATCATGAACACCATAGGTTCCCTAGGCACTTCTCTGTTTATAAAGAATTTCAGGCCTTTGAACATAGTTTTGAGTTTCTTAACTTTTTCTGCTTCAAGCTTGGCATCTTCCAGTTTCTGGGGGTCTTCATCTTCAGTATTGAATATATCAATTTCTGGTAGCTCCTCTGCTTCATTAGAACCAGCTGTTCTAGCCAAGGAAAGGTTCATGGCAGCAATCCTTTCTGATACATAAGCATGTTCATCTATTAGGTCCTTTTCAGAGTCAGCTGAGAATGCTGCAGTCAGTTTTGGTGGATAGACCAGGTTGAGTGAGTGGAAAAGTTTGAAGTTAACAAAACCAAGCAACATTGTATAAAACTCTACAAATGTTGACATTATCTTGAAATCAACCTCATCTTTGTTTTGTGGCTGTAAATTGAAGAAACAGATTTGTTTAAAAGAATGCATAATGATAATATTGATGATGGGCCATGGTCCAGTGACTGACAGGTCTCAGTGTGTGGGTTATTTTGCCACAGGATAAACATTTGTGTGATTGACATGTCTGTTTCTCCTGAGTCTAGGTGTAAATGTCTATGGTTATTAATCAGTTGACTCGCAAATCCTGGAATTCTATTTTTTTGTATGAAGTTCCAGAAACAGACCTTTGTTTAGTTTGGGGTCACCTGTGTGAAGAATGTTCTATATTATTTTAGTGGTAAAACAATATATGAACATAATAGCTATCCCCCCTGTTTCACCCCAATTCCTGGGATAAAACCCTATGTCCTTCTCCATACCATAGGCTATCTGCATGCCAAATTTCATGGTGATTGGTGGAGTAGCTAAGACATTTATAATATTAGTTAGGATACTGAAAATCAAAATATAATATATATTATTTGCAAAAATATTTACCAACCTGAAATGAGAAATGATGTGGCACAATCCATGTTAGAGTTTGACCTTCAAATTCAACTTGATAATAATATCCTTTGACTGATACAAACACTTTGCGAAGGGCCTTAGCTGCAATGACTGCATGCATGAACTCAACAGTGAGCCTTCTACAGAGCATAGATTGATCTCTGGGCACTTTCTTCAATGAAGGGAAGGTGCTGAACAAGAAGCAGAGGGTAAGACAATCGTCCAGGTCTCTCAATGCATCCACAAATGTAGGATATCTTTCCTTCACAATGTGATCAATATTTATCTCTGGGTAGTCACGTAAGAATTTGCGCATCTTTCCATATTCTCTCATGGCCCTTGCTTTCCGGATTTTTTGTTGGAATGCCTAAAAAATATTCAACATAATGTTTGTGACAAGTAATACACAACCTGAAAGCTAGTATATATAGAGATGAGATAAATAATGTAAACAAACTTTCAGGGGTTCATAACATTTTGATTTAAAGATAAACTTTCTATTCTAATTGTTGTTGTCTGTATCAAATGAAGATAATTTGTCAGAAGAGTCAGGTTGTATTGATCACAAAACTATCTATCATATTATCCATACATCGAACAATTAACCCAAAGAAGCGCAATGACGTTCATTTTGGTTGAAATATATTCCGCCAATTTCCCACCGCAGACAATGCGCTCTGATTGGTTAAGTCAAGGACGCATGCACTCTGATTGGCCAAGTCACAAACACACGATGCAGTGATTGGTGCTTGCAATGCAGCGAGAGGTCCTTACTGTTCAAAATCAGTGACAAATCACTGCCTACATAGTTTCGGAATTTGATTGGTCAGTATTACTACTCTAAAGGGATATTTCCTCGTTGTATCCATATTATCAAGAATGAACTGCTTGTTCAAAAAATGTTTCCTGTACCACGAATCACAATGACAGCCATTATTGACCAACTGTCGTCATGATTGCGTGAGAGAGATAAGGACAAAGATAATAATCGTAATGTAACTCAGTAAAGGTCAGGTTGTTTACATATTTTATCTCGTCTCATTGGCTTTACTTTAGATTAGTGTCGCTTTAGTTTCAAATACGTTATATTGCACTTACTTTCAGTTCTCGTAATTTCCATATTATAGGTTCATGTAACAAGAACTTTATGTCCTTTGCGTGATACAGAGTTTTGATACCTCCAACGCCCTTTTGGGCTCTCTTACGATTACGAGGTTCTCTTGGGTAAATACCTTTCAATATACAAATACGTCGAAAATCTTTCAAAGACAATTGTAATTTCTTTAGTGCGGCCTTTCTTGTTATAAATTGTGCACCTTCTCCACTTGAATACTGTAAATATTTAGAATGTTTGGTTATAATGCGTAATTATTACACGTGTTTTTCAAAAGGTTAAACAATGCACCTACCTTCTTCTTTTTCTTGGAGACCATTGTGTTATAATTAGTTTCTTGTTATTAATTGATTTGTATTGATGATTTCAGTTCAACAATGTGCTAAGATATATTTTTTATGTAAATTGTAGTTCCTTTGAGCACATCAACGAGCACATTTATTTTGTAAAGGAAGAAATTAAATAAACGTCACTTTGACAATCAGTGTAGTAGTTTATTCATCGATAAAAGGATTGGCAAGGGTTGTTCACCAAACAGCCTTGTCATTAGTAATAATCGATTCTTTCATATGAATATATTTTTTAAAGTTATTTGTATGCTCAGCATGAGGCGGAAAAAAAACGTAGCTAATAAATATTTAATAAGAAATTCGGTATATTAGGAATTTGTAAAATTTCTAATTTAACAAATATGATTAGGTAAAACAGAGAATTTGGAAATTTTATAATGTAGAAAACCCTGAATTCAAGCTGAATTCGGACTACATCGCTGACACCGGAATTAATCTTATTTCACTTCACTGTTGCAGTTGGATTGATCTTTATTTTTTACTAGCTGCCCGACGAGACTTCGTTTGCGTGGTGTCCACCCTATACCGTACCATACCCTACCCTACCCTAATTTTAAATTGTTTTTTCCGTAAGGACCTTACCTATACAAATAAAAATAAATAAATAAATATCCTGGAACATTTCTCACACACGGCTAACTGATCCCCACTGATCCCAAACTAAGCAGAGCTTGTACCTACATATGGAAACCAAATAACTGATAATACATATACTACTTTTTGTTTGTAAATACCACAGACATATAAAGACATACTTAATATACCTACATAATTTCACCCAGACTCACGACCTACAGACATGTTCGTGCACACAAATGCATGTCCTGTGTGGGAATCAAACCCACGACCTGTAGCGCGATAGGTGGAATATTAACCAGAGTATTAATCAACCGCGCCAACTGGCCCATCAAAAACAAAGTAGGTAGATATTAGAAAACTTAAAAAAAATAGAAGGATGAAATCGGTAAAGTCGTTCTCAAGTTACGGCGTGACCAAGGGAAATAGGGTTTAATTTTTATATAGGTATATAGATTTAACACCACCGATAATTAAACTTTTAGCCAGCGGGAAGGGGTTCATTGATTTAAACCACGCAACAGAAAAGCAAGCTTGTTTTTTTTATTCCGCGATTTAACAAACAAATCAATTCAACGTTCACTTGTGTTGATAAAGAAATTGATATTACAACTTTACAAGAAAAATATTAAAACGTTTAGTACTTTCTATTACAATCATAGAGGTATCAGTAAAATATTAGAATCAAAGTAAACTCAACAATCGAAGATGGCCGGGAGGCGGTCTACGTGTACGCCCCGCCGCGCCGAGAGACGTGTACACACACATCCATATCCGGCGGAAACACGGACGCCGGACGGTTCCTTGTCATTGACAAGAGTACATTGCACGCTGGTGCAATGGGGCTGCCCCAAGAATCTTTTATATTAGATATAAGATAACACTATTATTTCTCTTTTTTTTTTATTTTTTTATAACATTTTAGTTAAAAATAATTCAAAAATATTATAAAAAACCTAATCCTATGTATATATGATTATATTTTTTACAATATCTTTACAAAATCTAAAAATGTTATAAAAAAAACCTAATCCTAGTGTGTCGCCGGCAGCGGGGAATGGCCCAAGCTACCGGTGGTTAGGGCTGCAGAGAGAGGAATTTCCTAACGATGCGCGCTGTGTACAGGAGTACCGCCTTCTGTATCTGACCCTTGATCCAGCCATCCAGCGAGAGCCTCTCAAGATGTTGGTCGGGAGTGGACTCTTCACTATGAGACCGTTCGCCGAAACAACTATCTACAGTTTAGTTACTTAAATCGTAATGTAAAATGAAAAAAAAAAACCACTTATTTATTACCCTTGTTGGAAATTTAAGTCGTGATATAGCAACTGGTTTGAAGATAAGAGCAGTGGCGTGCATTGGTTTTCGGACTAGGTAGGCAGAAGAAATCATGGCCATACACGCCTAAATATGCCTCCTAGATAGATTATGTTTTTTGACCCGATTCGTAAAATTGTTTAGGTCCGCGTATCATTCCACACACATTTGGTATGATTCATTAGCAAACAAAATACATAATAATAGAATAATAGATTCGAATAACAGCACTCAGATAGCCAGGTGTTTAATAAACATAATATTCTGTGTTAAAATGTCTAAGATTTTTACCTTTGATTTAAATCCATGAATGTTTTGGAGTTGGTCTACAGCAAGTACAAGCAACAAACGAAAACTGACTAAAGGAATAATTTATCGACACATTTTGCATCTTCACCACAAAATTTCTTCATTTCACACACAATACACTTCACAGATACACTTCGTAAAATCACAATAAGTAAATAACAACAACATTGCATACAATGCCAGCCAAACCATAAACAAACCAACACAAATATATTGCGAAGTTATATTTGAGTTGCTCTAATGTTGGTAAAGTAGTTGTAACTGTAGTCTTTTTAATTTGCATGGGTTACTTTACTTACAACAGAGAAGGTAAGGTTACTTTTGGTCCATAAATCGCGAATGTCAAATGTCAGTATGCTACGCATAGCAAAAGCGTGATTTATGTTTTCGTCGTATTATTTTTTTTTTTTTTTTTTTTTTTTATGTCAAGAGGTTGACAAACAGGCAGACGGGCCTCCTGATGGAAAGTGGTCACCGTCGCCTATAGACATTTGCAATACCAGGGGGATTGCCAATGTGTTGCCGACCTTGAAGAGCTCTTTTTACGCCTCTTTTGAACTCTTTATCTTAAAGAAGTGTGTGTGTGTGTATGAATATGCCGAAATCGTTTTAGTGTGCGTGAATTGCCGTGAATTTGAGAGGCGAACTCGCGAGTGCCTGCGCGGCAAAGTTTGAAATTTCGTATTGAATGTTAGGTTAGAATTTTTATTTAAAGTGATTATGTAGTTAATTGAATCAAAATATTATTGAATTGAATCTTATGAGGTAGGCATTGCTTATTTGCCTATATGGAATGCACGCCACTGGATAAGAGTGAGATGGATTGAAGATAGAGTGAGATAAAAAGCATACTCTGTGCCCAAGTCCAAAGAAATTGGACTAATCCAAGTCTGTCTTTTTTTAAGTTTTTTTTATTTTTTATTATGGCACTTGTTTAACATTTTTTTAAGTTTTAGAAGTGACATTTTTCATCCTCAATTGACAGTTCTAGGCGCAAAATCCATCTAATAGGCTCTAATAGGTATATAAGACAAATATAAGATTCTTGGGCTGCCCTCTGCTACAAACTGAAAATTCACGATTTTATGAAAATAATACGAAAACGTCACTTTTAAAGTTCCCGCCAAAATCCCAGTCGGTAATTTATTTTATTAAGGTGCAGCACAGACTACATACTTTTTGTGCGAAGGATTCTGCGGCACACAAAAAGTACGTCGCGGATTTTCACAGATTCAAAGCACACAACACAACGTTCATTACATATTCGATCATTCTGTCGGCGGAACTCTAGCTAGGGACGTAAGTAAGTACATGCTATGGAAATACAGAGATTGCGATGTAGGTATTATTTTTTACTTTAAATACAGAAAAAGAAGAAGAAATAGAGATTTGGGTCCAATTCTTACAACGCAGAATTTGCGCGTCGTAAAATTGTATAGGTTCTATTTTCATATATTAAAAAGTGCGGCACGGATATTCTGTCGTCTGTGCTGCACCTAACTTAAACAACAAGTTTTTATTTTAAAGTCCGCAAAATGATACTGTCCACCTGCTTTTTCTGAATATTAATTTAAAAAAAGAAAATATTTACTTTCTTTATTTTTCTTTCCGAAGAAGTACACTAAGAACTTTTTTGGTACTAGCCATTGCGGTAATAGCGCACAGATCGCGAAATAGAGTAGGTATTTTATAATAATTTTAGCAAGTGACGTGTTAAGCCGTCGCTGAGCGGTGACACGTTTTGGTTATGATTTTAACTCAATAAACTTGGAAGCAAAAATTTGGTATGAATTATAGAGTAGGTAATTTAATTTGAGCTGAAACTTTTTAGAGTCTATACCTATCTGATGTAGTCTTCAATCTTCAACCCTTTCAAATAGATAGGTATACCTACCTATGGCAGGGGCGTATCAGCTGTAGCAATGATACGATCGTGTGTAAGGAAATATTTTACCCTCGGGCACTGTATCAAAATTTGTTGGGGGCCGGTGACTACGGCGAAACTATATGGGTTTCGCCGCAGTGCCCGTCTAGGGCATGCTACCCCACTGACGTGTTGTAGGTCCCTTTCCGTTAAACGTTGCATATTCTACTAGAAATATTGTCTAGTTCTTATATATAAATCCAGAAATAAATACATCAAGATCAAGACAAGTATACTAACAGAAGATTTTTTTTTAAAAATCTTTCCTCGTATAGTGTTAAAGCATTCATAGGTTTTTAGTATATACCTAATAAGCATTATGTATCACTTGGATAAAAGTGCTCGCGATTCCCGTCTATTGTATCAAACTAAACCCTCATTGGTAATCGGTCATTTTCTCATCTACAACATAATTTGGGTTTTTGGATTCGTCGCAAGTTCGAGACTTTTGAATAAATATAAAAATTAAAGTTTTAAAACAATGTTTAATGAGGTTTTTATAAATTATATAAATTAATATTTTTAAAATAAATTATCCATCATATTTGTTCTTATTTTATCAAACGCTTTCATTAGATGATGCAGGCGTTGAAGATGTTGTCGTCGATGCTATGGACTGTGCCTGATTCGACGCCCATGTATTGGGGTCAACCATCACGTACATAGGGTATGCATACGAGGCCGGTGACCACGCCGGTGCCGCCTGGGATATCACTGAGCTTGCAGTGTCATCGCTGAGGCCTGCGTCTTTCAGAACGCTCATAGCATTTGCGTAAGCAGACATCATGTGTGGGTAAAAGTAATTATATGGGTATTGGGAATAGCTTGCAGGATCAATACATTGGGGTACAGTTGATCCCTCGGCGGGATTTGTTGCAGGAGCTGCTACTGCATATGGATACGGGGTCATGCCCTCAGGAGGAGTTCCTGTTGGAACTGGAAGGGCGTACGCGTATTGCACGGGTTGGCTCGGCATCACCGTGCATTTTTCATCGTGTGTTGGAGCAGCGTAGGTCGGGGTATATGGTACAGCAGTTTGATGAGGTTGAGTAGATGCTGCGACTGGCAAGAAGGTGACTGGCTGGTCAGTGAGCCACTGCGATTTCACTGCATTATCTTCAGAAGCTGCCACATAGAGATCTCCCGTTGTCCCATCGTTGGAGGGCTGCACGTAGAGTCCGTGCACCGGCTGGAGTTTGTTCGCACTGTCCCACGATACAAAGTGGCTTCTAGTAGATGAGAAGACGAGAGTAATTACCACGAATCCACTTAATATTTTACTCATCATTAACGTAAATGTCTTGAACTTGAATGATTAATTACAACAAGGGTTCTACAATATATACTGATTGCTATCAGGGGTATCTGATGAAAGATTAAAAGAAGTGTATTTATCATCTCAAATTAAGTTTTGAACACGTTCTGGGGAAATTTGAGCACATATTTTCAGGTCGATATTAGATTGATGGAAGATAAGCCGCGTCGCCATAGATGTTATTAAGATAACATTTTGTAATAATTTGTTACCTATAACGATCATCTTTAATAGCGTTCGAAACCAAGTGCAAATATTAATTTCATTATTAGCTATTGTAATAATAAAATTGCACTATAAATAGGTACAAAGGCATTAATGATGAATCATTCAGTTTCCGACTCGTGTCTTTTTTCCTAACAACAGCGTATTGACATAGTAGGCATTTTTTTCTTTTTATGGAATTCTACTGATCTTATAACTCAATATCGATTAAAATTGAAACCCCTACAAGCAAAGCTTGCAATGGCCCGGTATTTGCCTAGTAGGTACCTAACTTATGAATGGGTACCTACTACCTACTCGTCAATCTGTATATATAAAATTCAAAGTCCTGACTGACTGACTGATATATCAACGCACAGCCTAAACCGCTGGTCCTAGATACATGAAATTTGGAGAGTGAATTCTTTGTGAAGTGTAAGTATCCACTAAGAAAGGTCACGTGTATCATAGATTTTTCGAAATGGGAGATGCCTAACTGAGTCAATAGGGCTTAAACAAGAAAAAAAAACAATTGAGAGGGAGTGAGAGCACTTATTACGTTTGTTTTTGAAGAAAAATATGTCATTTGTTTCCTGTAGGCCACGCGGGCGAAGCCGCGGGCAGAAGCTAGTCATTTATAAGCTTTTTGTGAAATGGCTGTTTAATGCATGTAGTTAATAATGCCAGGTAAACAATATGTGATTTGCCTTCCTTATTCCTTAGACAAAAAGAGTTGAGTTAGGCTTAATAATCATCTTTATTATCATCAGCCTATCCCTTTATAATGTCCCACTGCTGCACACAGACCTCTCTGTGAGCGACAAATGAGGGTGAAAGGGAATGGGCGAATACTGCATAACACGCATACGTCCACTGCGGATTGTTGGAGGTAGGCTAGTGGTCAACCTACTGTTGGAGTTTTCAAGCCGCCTAGGAGGCCTCCACTGGCTTGACGTGCCTTCCGCAGCACTGAAACCGCTCGAGTTGAAAATTCACGATGCGGTCACCCATCCAGGCACCGGCCTGACCAGTAGTAGCAAACTTTGCCGATTGATTAGAATGGCTAACATGTTACTGACATAACATTAAGTAAGTAAGAAAGATTTATTAACAACACAAATAATAGTAAAACAAAAGAGCAAGAAACATACAGGAAGATTTAAACTAGGTAAAATTAACAAACACAAAACAGACAAAATATAAAAAAAAAAAAAAAAAACAATTTGTTTCTCGCATCGTCTAACGGTGGGTCAGGTGGGTGTGCTGTCAAAAGGGTACCAGCTCAGCATGTGCTGCTGTATATCAACAGCGCTGATTTTCAGCTGGCACCTGGTAGTGACTCCGGACAAAAGTACAGGGCAAAAATAAAAATGATAAGAAAACATAAAATAATCAAAGAATTTAAAAAATCTTTAAAAATAATATAAGAAAAAATAATACATACATATTCATACATGCCATTCACCCTGCAACTTGCTACCATCGATCCAGCCAACCACGACTACGGAAAAGTGAAAAAAGCGCAGGTGAGATGCAAAAGTTCTAATATTTGATATTTTTTTAAATTCATTCTGATACCTACTATTATTATAATACCTACCCATATTAATTATTACAAATGCTACCTACAACTCAAAATTAAAATTTATTTATTTATTTAATCAAATAAAATCCACAGCTCTTAGTATAATTTGAATGAACATATAAGATTAATCAAACAGCCAATGACGGATTTACATTTAAAAAAATTAGGATACATTTAATACAGCGATTATTCAATTTATATTAAAATTAATTTGTATTTTAAAAAAGAAAAACAAAAGAGTGTCAGTGTGAATGGAGTGGGGGTGTGCTAGCGTGTGTTTTGGATGTGTGGGGGGTGTGTGTGAGTGTGTAATGAATGTATGTGAAATGAATGTATGTGCGCAATGTAATATAAATAAAAATACAGTATATATGAGGAAACAAAAAGTAATATCGTTTTATAAATCCATACATATGACACTAATTACGTTTCAGATTTCTGCTTATGCAACAGAAATAACTTAAACCTACGTTTAAAAACTGCTACACTTTTAAGGTCACGCAGTGGTGGTGGAAGATTGTTCCAACACTTGGTAGCGCGGTATCTGAAGCTGCCACGGAAAGCTGCCGAGTGGTGACGAGGTGTCATAAGCAAATAAGAGGAAGCCCTCGTCGCGTGACTATTATGTTCGCGAGCCCAGCTTAGTTTATTATATAAATAAATAGGTTTACTAGCTATTATTGTGCCAAACAAAAGGGTCGCCAAATGTAATTCCCTTCTATATCTCATCTTTGAAATATTGTGTTTGTCGAGAAATGGCGTAACATGACCATGCGGCGGGATATCAAAGCAAAATCGAGCACAAGCATTTTGCACTCTTTGAATAAGATGTTCTGTCTTTTTAAGTAAACGCGGACCATATACTGCATCTACATAATTAAATTTGGAAAGGATTAGTGAGTCTACAAGTCTAATGCGCAACTCAACACTCAGATAATTGCGTATTTTATATAGTACCTTAAGTCGATAGAGATACATTCCTCCATTCTCTTTTTTAATTATTCAAGATCGAGAATCGAAACTACATCCTCAAGATCGGTTTGAGGTACATTCGCCACTAAGCCATTTCGGCTGCGTATGAAGGAATTGTAATAAAACTGTAGAAAATACTTTATTTCCATCAACATCACACGATAAGTTTAATAGTGTAGCTAGATATGTTGACTTATTTGTTACTGTTTCTGTTTTTAAATATGAAAATCGTTGTGAATTACAGAAACTCTATGTGTTTGAGAAACCATGAAGAGTTTACGCTTTGCGGGTGGCGGTGTCCACCAACGTGCGTTAATATGAGATTACTCAATAAAGGTACAAATAAATGTATGAAACGTTCTAATATTTATAACAAACTATCCCGCAGTTTTACCCGTGCTATCGGGATAAAAAGTTGCCTATGTCCTTCTCCATACCATAGGCTATCTGCGTGCCAAATTTCATCGCTATCGGTCAATTGGTTTTTGAGTGGTGCTTGAACAAACAAACAGATATTTTTATAGGCAGCTGTTTTGGCGTCTGTATTATGTATATAACACATACGCTGAAATACATTTACTCGGGAACCAACTCCGAACTCGTGTCATGCTGCGTGACTCATTTGATCACAGCAAGTACAAAGGCAAAATGGACTTTAGATCTACCGTTCAGTCAAAGCATAGACAAAGGATCAATAATCACTTTTCAGGGGTATCTCTATGCACGTCGGTTTGGGAGTGCCGAGTCGGATGTCTATGCTCAGCTGGCTACATCAGAGACGAGTACTCCAAGGAATGCATTCTAGTACAGCACTGTCCTGGTAAAAGAAAACATTATTTACCTCTAGCCGCTTCGTCCGTACGTGCAACGATTCAATCGGATGTTTCTATTGCGGACCATTGGGACGTGGATTGAGCTCGAATCCTCAGTATGGTTTTCCCTCAGCGCTACGACATGGGGTTCTTCTGAGGGACTCTTCAAGGTCTGTCTGCTAGAAGACAGTTGACATAAAAAAAAAAAATAGCAAAATTCCTTGGCAATGGTTTTTAAAAACTGTCGCCTTTCTCGCTACAAAGGATATATAGATAAAATCAAATTTCATAATAATTATGTCCTACATTTCTACTATTTGACGTGATGGTGAATAAGAGTTTTGTATGCCTATCATCATTGACTGAAAAATGTAGATTCTCCGTGCTAATTACAGTCTAGAATCATACTAAAGTATCGATGATGAAGAATTATAAATTACTAGCCCTCCCCTGCGGTTTCACCCGGGTTCCCGGGATAAATTTTAGCCTATGTCCTTCTCCATAACAGGCTATCTGCATGCCAAATTTCATAGTTATCCGTTGAGTTATTGAGGCGTCAAGGCGTAACAAACAAACAAACAAATAAACAACTCACTTTCGCATTTATAATATTAGTAAGGTAGTAAGGATGATAAACTAGCTGTCCCCGCAGTTTCGCCCGCGTTCCCGGGATAAAAGTAGCCAATGTTCTTCTCCATACCATAGGCTATCTGCGTGCCAAAGGAGATGGCATTTTTTGGCATTACAAATTATGGAAAGGTACAGAATTCGGAGCTATTTTAAAAAAAAGCGCTTATTTTATAATATAGATAGCCAGATTAACTTTATTATTGACAATGGGGATAAAATGTCGTTAAAAATTAGTAATTTGATTTGATTAGTAACAGTCCGGTACCAGTGTTTGTTTCTAAGGCCGTGGATACAAGGCTTTTTGCCTTGTCATATTTATTATGATAGTGTTGTCATTGAAAAATATAAAATAAATTATTAATAAATTGATTTACATAATGTTTTGATTGCTAGTGTATAAAAATAAAAATAAAAAACAGTTTACGTCGATGAGATATAGCTATGAAATGGAATACAATTTGTTTATTTATTTCTTTTCAACTTAAAATGTTTCGATTTTGTTTAGAAATAGAAACTAGCAACACTAAAACCCATGAATATGTTTAGTTCAAGATGTCTCAAAAAGTCCATGAGGAGTTTTAGTACAATGACAACCATTGTAGTAAAACATGACTGGGAACTATAATGTAACTTGACATTGGCAGAAATAAGTACTAATTTGGATGTGGTTGGACGAGCTGATTTTGTAAGTGTAACCGTAAAATGATAACTTAACATTTTCCCCGGCTATCATATAGTGTATTTTACGGGGCAGAATTAAATCTAGACATGAAGGAAGAAAAATATACTTTGTTTGTTTTTTGATTGACAGCTCTCTAAGTGGCCGGGAAGCTATAAAGCAATACCTACTGTTGCAATTGCATTGTTAGACGTAGGACGTAGACGTAGGTAGTTTTGGGGTACAATTGACAGCAGTACCTCCACGTGTGCCAACGTAGTCTTGCTATCGGGAAGGAATGTCTAATTCCCTCCGGATGGGAAGGCTGCGGGCCGGTGTACCCCGGGCGTCGGTTAGCGACTTTTGGTCCTGAAGATATTGGATACTTGTGTTCGGTGTTTTTAGGATCAGATCTCTCTAGCCGAGGGCCAAATCTGCTGTCTCCAATCCAAGGTGTCAATCGTACCGTGCCGATGGATGCGTGGCTGAGGGGTAGCTCAGTCGCGAACGGTGTCTCCTCGAAACCGGGGCAACTCGGGGAGTATTTTTGCCCTTCGACTGGACAAGCGGGGCTCTGCCAGTCGTGACCTTTAGTTCCCTAGCTTCTCGTGGGATATATATGCAAGAAGATAACTTAAATCTAAAAGATATTGTTTCTGCCCTGGATTCCATCCAGGTCAAATCTGTTGAAGGGTCGGTGGGAGTGCTCGAAGCACCCCAAACGCCCTCGACATCCACCTCCGCTACTGTGAGGCCGAGCCGTGAGAGGGATGGAGGCTTAACTGACTCCAGACCGATCACGGTGCCGACCTCTAGTGGCGAGGTACCAAAACCTGACAGGATAAAACTGTCGGGTGCTGCTCGGAAGAGGTTCCAACGGCTTAAGGCGGCGAACGTGGGAGTCAACGAAGCCCTCGTACTCTGCCGAAAGCCGTGGAGCGAGATTCCGAAGGATAAACTTCCTCCCGTGGGCTCGCCTAAGGTTGATCCTAAGGCGGTTAAAAGAACACGGTCGGAAGAAGAGTCCCCCAGGGAGCATCTTAAAAAAGCTCCAAAAACTTCCCTAGAAGGAGGAATTAAACCGACTTTTAGGGAAATTGCTGGTGCCTCGCGAGTGGGAATCCGTAATGAGAGTCCCATGAGTGAGGATCAGATGCGCTTGGTCCGACAAGCCATTAACTACGCCATCATAAAGATGGGCGAAATCGGTGTCGGGCCGAGATTTTTGGGACTCTCCCACAAACCAGGCTGGCTTCTCGTAACCTGTGAAAATCAGGAGAGCCAGCAATGGATCGAAAGGGAGGTCCCAAAGCTGCTACCGTGGCCCGAGGCGAAGCTCTCCATAATTCCGGAGAGTGAACTGCCTAAGCCTACGGTTAGTATAGCTTTTATACCCAAGGGGGAGGTGAGCACCATTCAAGATGCCCTCCACCTAATAAGGGTACAAAATGTGGGGCTTTATACGGAGCACTGGCGTATCCTAGCCAGTAAGGAGGACAAGGCCGGTTATACTGTAACCATGGCCTTGGACGAACCCTCCGTTGAAGCCCTAAAAGAAATGGATTTCAGGGCTGTCTTTGGCTTCAAGAGAGTACTCTTCAGGATCAAGGGCAGCTCTGAATCCACGATTCAAACAGTGGAAGCATCCTCGGGGGCTGTAGTGTTACCACAACCTACGAATCCCCCGGGAGTGGTCGCTGCCCCAGTCGCTTCTACCAGTGGGAGCGGGGTGCCCAAACGCCTACCGGCGACACGGCCCTCAAGTCTCCCGTGGCAGAATAGCGGCTCTCGGGGCGGGAAAAAGAGGCCTGGGAGGGCTCAGCCTGGTCGTGGACGTCATCGTCCGCAACGGGGCGGAGCGCAGCCCGGGCCTTCCGCTGCACCATAAATGGCGCCCCAGGGAGAATCGGCGAGGATCCTCCAGGCTAACCTCCACCATGCCGTAGCTGCAACCGCGGTCGTGGAGCGCTGCTTTGTTGAGGGTCATGCAGAACTCGCCTTCATTCAAGAACCCTGGGTGCGCAACCAATCTATTCTGGGACTCAACGCTGCTGGCAAGGTACTTTACAATACCTGTGGCGTAAAGCCCAGAGCTTGCATCGTGTTTTCGAAACATGTTAATTTTTTACCTGTTCCAGAGCTTTGTTTTGACGACCTGGTAGCGGCGTTTATTAATCTCAAGGGTTGGGATGGGGCCAGAGTAATTGTGTGCTCGGCCTATCTACCCGGAGATAAATCCGATCCGTCTGAGGAGCTGAGACGTGTCGTCGATTACGCCCGGCAGCATGGCGCAGAGCTAGTGGTAGGTTGCGACGCGAACGCTCACCACACTGACTGGGGCAGCAGCGACGTCAACAATCGGGGTGAGTTACTATATGACTATCTTATTCAAAACAGTCTTGGAGTGCTGAATGTAGGATGTGAACCAACCTTCGTCACAAGCAACAGACAAGAAGTTTTAGATATTACCTTCGCCACAAACAAACTGGCCTCTCACATTTTTGATTGGCATGTTAGTGGCGAAACCTCAATGTCAGATCATCGACATATCCGCTTCGAAATCAAAGGCTTGCTAGCCTATGAGTCGATCACTTATCGGAACCCCAAGAAGACCGCCTGGACTGACTACAGAGACATTCTAAGGCGGAACCTGGAGGACTGTCCGAAGAAAATCAAAACATCTGAAGAGCTTGAGATGGCGGCGGTCATTGTCTCTGAAGGCATCACAAATGCCTTCGAGAAGAGCTGTCCGCTACAAGAAAAGACTTCAAAAACTAAAGTCCCCTGGTGGAGCGCAAAACTTAGGAAACTAAGGGAGAAAACTAGGAGACTATTTAATAAGGCTAAGAAGACGCGGGAATGGGAGGTCTACACGAAAGCCTTAACAGAGTATAATAAGGAAATAAGGAAGGCTAAGAGAGCTTCCTGGAGAAAGTTCTGCGAGGACGTTAAACACACGCCTCAAGGAGCTAGGCTTAATAGAATTCTTGCCAAGGAAAAACCTAGGCAAATAGGTCTTCTCAGGAAGACAGATGGCTCCTTCACGTCTAACGAGAAGGAAAGCTTGGAGGTGTTAATTTCTGCCCATTTTCCTGGGGCTCAGGCTATGAGCCTAGTAAATGCCGGAATGCCCGTCTGCAGAAGGCCTCATAACGAGGACTGGCGCAGAGCGGCGCAAATCATTAGACCACGGCAGGTAAGATGGGCGGTAAACTCCTTCAAACCTTATAAATCAAGTGGAGCTGATGGTATCCAACCTATTCTGCTACAGAAGGGATTGGATATCCTTATTCCTTTCTTGATTAAAATATTTAGAGCTAGTTTAGCCCTGGGGGTGGTTCCAGAACCATGGACCAGGGTAAAAGTACTATTTATACCTAAGGCTGGTAAAAAGGACTATTCTTTACCAAAGTCCTTTAGACCTATAAGCCTTACTTCTTTCTTGCTTAAATCTATGGAGAAAATCATAGATAGCTATATTAGGGATATGGTTCTAGCCACGAATCCTATCCATTGTACTCAACACGCCTATCAAAGTGGAAAATCCACTGAAACTGCTCTGCTCAACCTTGTTGACAGAGTAGAGAAGGCGTTAGAGGACAAAGAAATTGCCTTATGCGCTTTTCTAGATATTGAGGGAGCCTTTGACAGTACCCCTACTAGCAGTCTGGTTGGGGGACTGGAACAAAAAAATGTGGACCCCACCACTGTTCGATGGGTTAAGGCCATGCTCTCCAATAGATCTAATACCGTATCACTGCATGGCACTTCTCTTGAAGTATCTGTTGTGAGAGGCTGTCCACAAGGAGGAGTACTATCTCCCCTTCTTTGGACACTGACCATTGACCAACTCTTATATAAGATGGCGGAACTTCGAATAGATGTGCAAGGCTACGCTGATGACCTTGTAATTACTGTTCGAGGATTCTGCCAAAGTACTATATCGTACCTTATGCAAAGAGCGCTCAATACTGTAAGTAGATGGTGCAAAGAAAACCAACTATCGGTAAATGCCGACAAGACGGTTCTGGTACCATTTACTAGAAAACGGTCCCTAGATAAACTAGTCATGCCGACACTTAATAACAAAAGTGTACAATTTTCCAAGGAAGTCAAGTATCTGGGAGTAACCATCGACCAGAAGCTGACTTGGAACAGTCATGTAGCTAACATAATACAAAAGGCGAAAATCGCCTTAGGAATATGTAGCAGAATGGCAGGTCAACGTTGGGGACTCAGGCCTCAAATGATGCTATGGCTATACTCCACCATTGTGAGGCCGTTGATAACATACGCCTCTGTGGCTTGGAGTAAAAAAGTCAGTCAAAAAACAACAATTGCCTTATTAGGCGGGATTCAAAGAACCGCTTGTATTATGGCAACTGGAGCCATGTCAACCTCCCCTGGAGCGGCCCTTGATGCTATGTTAGATCTGACGCCCCTGCATCTACATGTAGAGAAGGTGGCGAAGACAACTATGCACAGGATTCACGCACAGGTGGGAGTGAAATGGCTCTCCCAGGCACTAAACTCCCTTCAGGATTCAGTACTGGAAATTCCTATTCTGAACATGGTCACAGACATGATGATCCCTCAGAATAATTTTCGTAAGCATTACGAAATTGAAATACCCACCCGTGACGACTGGCTAGATGACAAGGTCACGTGGGTGGAGGGTAGCCTTAAGTGGTATACCGATGGATCCAAATCAGGATCTGATGTAGGCTGTGGAATATATGGAGAGCGTCCAAAAATCAGCAAAAAGCTGAATCTTGGAAAATACGCCTCTATATTCCAGGCAGAAGTACACGCAATACTTGAATGTGCGGACACTAATCTGCAGAAAGACTACGTCAACCATACAATATATATCCACTCGGACAGCCAGGCAGCTCTCCTAGCACTGGCCTCCGATTCAATTAACTCTAAACTAGTTAAGAACTGCATGGACCTACTAAACCACCTGGGCGAAAAGAACAGGGTTGTGTTACGGTGGGTTCCTGGACACACAGGAATCGTCGGTAATGAAAAAGCTGACGAACTAGCTAAAGCTGGAGCTAATGGGACCCCTTATGGCCCCGAGCCAATTTGTGGTGTACCTAAAAGCCTGGCAAAACTTATTATGAGGAACCTATATGTAAACTCATCCATCGATTCTTGGAAAAACGCTCCTGGAATGAACCATTCTAAGGCACTTATAAAGGCCTTTAATAAAAAGTCTACAATAGAGGTTTTATCTCTAAGTAGAAACAACTTACGCATACTTGTGAGAGCCTTAACGGGGCACTGTGGATTGAACAAACATCTGTTCACCATCAGTGTTCACGACTCGAGGTTGTGCAGATTTTGCCGTGAGGCGGATGAAACACCAATACATCTCTTGTGTGAGTGCTGTCCACTTATGCCTAAACGAAATACTCATCTGGGGAAACACCTGTTACACCCAGATGAAGTCAAATCCATTCCTGCCAAGAATATTGTGCAGTTTATTATAGCTGTAGGTCTTGGCAGTGAAATTTAATTAACGTGGCGATCACAATAGATCTAGTCTGGTCGCAGTGATACAAGCTCTGGAAAGACTTGAAACAGCCACTTAACCCAAATAATAATAAATAATAATAGACGTAGGACAGTAGGATGCTGTGCTCATATCATGTCAATCATCTGGTACTTGGCATGGGCACGGCATCGAGACAGCCTGTCTCCCCCTGCACCTTTCTTTGATGATATTTTACTAATATATGATGATGATGAGCATGAATAAAATATTATGATTAACTAAATACTGATTTTTTATTGTAGCTACAATAATCCTGTCATCCTTAATTACCTACTTATCCTTAATAATATTATAAGCTTCGATTGTCGATAAGTAAGTTTGTAAATTTCCTGTGTAGTATACTTAACATATATGATCAGCGAGAACATCATTGAGCAAAACAAACTTCAACAAGTACCTAGTTATCCTTTTTCAAGTATAAAAGCATCATTTTACAAAGCATAATTGGTAATATGTTATGCATAAAATAAATATTTATGCATTAAAATAGTCATAGAGGTAAAAAACCGATTAAAGTTAAAGCATTGATGCACTTAACCTCACTTTTACAAAAAATAAGATTTCTCTTTAACCCCATTGTATTTTTTTTTTATTTTTTTTTTAATAAAACCTCATAATATTCGCTATCAAACCACGCCACTTTTATTTCTGTACAAATTAAAAAAGTTTAATGCCAGCGTTCTATGGACTTCTGCCATTCTCCTTTCATAGCGATCAGTTGAGTAGTTAAAGCGTGGAAGCGTAACAAACGAACAAACAAACTCACATTCGCATTCGTTTTCACGGGATGTAAAGTATCCTATGTGTTAATCCAGAACATATTCTATCTGTGTGGCAAATTTCATCCAAATCCGTTTAGTATTTTTTGCGTGAAAGATTAACAAACATCCATACAAACAAACTTTCGCGTTTATTATATTAGTAAGGAGTAAGGATGAGTTGGTATGATGATAATTGCTAGCTGTAAGGTACTACAAACATATTTTTTCGTTTGTTAAAAGTACAATAATAACTAAGACTATTAATTTTAGTCTGTTGTTAAATTCCTTGTCAATAAAAACTAGGTCGTCATACAAAAGATGAAATCTACCTAAGCATACTCGTGTGCCACATAATTTATTGCTTATGATTTGAATTCCGTAAAATAAACGTACGTAAGTCGTCGAGTATTATGAAAATAGTGTTTTTGCCAAGTAAACGTATTTTACGATTAAAATCCGTGATACTATAGCAAGGTAGATTTTATATTAGGTACATATGAATTTCGGATTTGAATGCATTAGGGCTGTCACCTTTTACAGTGATTATTTTTATAAAATTTTGTAGAACTTACTCAGTTAATATGTACTACTATAACTAACTAATTAATCATATACTTATTAAAATTAAATTAATTATATAGGTAACGAACTACATACCTATTGAACATAGTTTGTTTTGTTCTATTATTTTGTATTTTTACCTTACCTTTCTACATCTGAAAATAATAGCCCTACTACTATACTTCCTAACTAATATTATGAAAAAATTAGTTTGTTTGTTATGCTTTCATTCCGTAACTACTCACACGATCATCATGAAAGGAGAATGGGCGCTTTGGTCTACCCCGCCTCTAGCAATGAATGTAATGTCAATAGAAAAGAATAGAATATAATAATATGGAAGAGAAAGATTATTTTGGGCAGAACATTTTCTCACATGGTGACTAATGTCGAATATTAGTATTTTCGAAGTTATAGATCCATAACTTATTTGGATTAATAATATGTACAAGTTGAAGTACTTAACCATAAAAAAAAATGTTTTAACTAAGTATTTTATTGTTACCTAAAACACTAACTGGTTTAATTAGATAGCAATTCCACGCGGACAGAGTCGTAGCGCCAGCTAGGTAACTAATATAATAGTTACAACAAATCAGTACATATTAATAATCTACATTAGTTATGGATCTCTAACCTCAAAAATACTAATAGTTTACTACTAAATACTATATTACCAGTCACTCTGTATATGTAAACTATACACGGTGACTTTTTAATCGTTTTTTCGCTAAAACAAACGTTGTTCAGACCATGGTCTACTAACATTCTATAACATCAAATAAAAAAAAAACGTCATTGGTTTTTGAAAAAACCACAAAACCCGGAATCAATTCAACTTTCACTTGTGTTGAAGAAATTGATATTCCAACTTTACAAGACAAATATTAAAACGTTTAGTACTTTCTATTACAATCATAGAGGTATCAGTAAAAGATTAGTGACATTTTTCATCCTCAATTGACAGTTCTAGGCATAAAATCCATCTAATATATAAGACAAATATAAGATTCTTGGGCTGCCCTCTGCTACAAACTAAAATTCACGATTTTATGATAATGATACGAAAACGTCACTTTTAAAGTTCCCGTCTAAAAGTCCCAGTCGGTAATTTATTTTATTAAGGTGCAGCACAGGCTACAGAATTTTTGTGCGAAGGAGTCTGCGGCACACAAAAAGTTTTATTTTATTTGATGTTATAGAATGTTAGTAGACCATGGTCTGAACAACGTTTGTTTTAGCGAAAAAACGATTAAAAAGTCACCGTGTATATATAAAAATAACTATGTAAATAAGTAAATAAGTTGCATCTACTAAGAATAGGTTCCAGCCAGCCCTATGATACCATTGTATACTTTGCAACATGCTTAATATAATATCTATACAAATAAATAAAGTGTCTGTTTGTAGTGAAAGTATATACAGTAACAAATTTTTGTCTGTTTGTATTTCTGTTTGTTCGTGCTAATATCCGAAACTTGACCGATTTCGACGGGACTTTCACTGGCAGATAGCTGATGTGTAAAGAAGTAACTTAGGATACTTCTATTTTAGAAAAATAAATAGAGCTCCGCGAAAGCTCCTTACTCATAAAGCGCTATTTAACTAATATACTGATTAAATGGTCACGTAAATAATGTCACATTATTTGACACTGGCAATATAGTGGCTTTATTTACGTGCCCCTTTAAACAGTATATTAGTTAAATAACGTTGTATGAGTAAGGGGGTTAGTATTGATACTTGATATGAAAATTGATAAAATTATACATGCTACTGAAACTTCGTTGAAATGTAGAGAGTGGTTAGGCTCTTAGGTACCCAAACATTAAAATGAAAAATGTCTACATACTGCACTTAATTAATTTACGATGCATATTTGTATCTGTTGAGAAAAAATAAATCTGAATTCGCAGAAAATTTCTCGGTCAAGTGTCGTTTTCAAAAATGCAGATCTGGCCGAAAAATGATTGCAAAATTATGTATAAATATTAGTGCAGTGTCAATTACAGACATCGTATTACCAAAACATCGTTACGATGAACACCATAGTATCTGTTTGTATTTTTGCGATCGTCGCCGTCTTGGCGGCCGCGGCGCCCTCCCTCGTGGATACAAGACAAGAGGCTGCTATGATCCAGAATCAAATACAACAGAATATTCTCCGGGAACAGTGGCAACAAGAGTTTCTACGGGACAAACGGCATAAGTATGCTCATCAACAGTTCATCTCACCGTGTGCCGCTGCGGCCGCTGCCGTCCCCATCGTGCCGGCAGCTACGTATCAATACGCGCCCAGCTATGCGGCACCCTCGCATCAATACGCCCCCCAGAGCAACTATGGATATAACTTGCCGCATTACCGGTCCGAAGAGGAAATGCAACCAGAGCAGGAGATGCTGAGCTACTCTGACATGGAGCACGTTATGTCGGAGCACATGCCGATGGCGAGGTATGCGATCCCAAGCGCTGGTCATGCAGGTATCGCTATACCGAGTGGATACGGAGGTTCTACGGTGGCTGTTGGATCAGGTGGTCCTGCATTTGGAGTGTTCCCTAACGCAAACGTTGGCGGATGTAAAGTTCCCCTGTTGTTAAGTTGTTCGCCGTCGATAGTCCAGGGACATATGGTTCAGGGGCATGCTCAACCTAGCATAGCGTTTGAAGGTGTGTCCGGTGTATCCGGTGTGTCCGGTGTGTCCGGTGTGTCTGGTGTGTCTGGGAACCCGTACCGTGAAGTCGACGAGCATCACCCCTTGGATAGTCATCATGAGGAGCGCGAACAAATACCACACCGGGAACACGCGAAGACACTCGAACCCAGCCATGACAGCATTCACCAGTAAATAGGATAATAGTTCACATTCGTAACATAGTTTTATTAAAATAACATATGTTTGTTGTAATAAAATATATTGAACAACCAAAGTATTTTCTATACTGTTTATTTTTTATTTTACACCCTGCATAAGGATATCCCAAAAAGTAATGTCAATCGGAAGTTCAGAGGTAGAGAACATCCTTAGAGGAACTCATAGATATGACTTCCTTGTAGGCATGTTCAGCGATTTTTTTATAGTTTTCGAGCTATGACTATTGTTCATGTAGGTATTTTAACCAAACAGACATTTTTGATCACAGTGACGCTATAGTTGACATACAAGCGTGTTTTTTATATACGTTATCATTTCGTTTAAAAATATATTGAAAAATGTATGTCGTAAAAAACGTTAAACCGTTAAACCCATAAATAAAAAAAACCTCATGTCAATGCATAATAATGATTATATAATGAGTTCTGCCCAATTTTCTTTTTAAATCAGCTAAATATAAGGTCCTTCTAAAGTCATGGCGTATATTTTGAGTTATGAATGTATAGGTCATTAGAAATCAAAAAACAATATTAGAAAAATAATCCGTACATTGAAATACTACATTATTTATTAATTAATACCTACTTGCCCCTACTCATAAAGCGCTATTTAACTAATAAACTGTTTAAAGGGTCACGTTAATAATGTGACAATATTTGACAATGACAATAGAGTGACGTCATTTACATGACCCTTTAAACAGTATATTAGTTAAATAACTTTTTATGAGTAAGGGGGTTGGTATTTACATAAAGATCAATTTTGTTTTTTAACCGACTTCAAAAAAGGAGGAGAAATATTTTCTACAGAACACGTCATGCGATTTCACTTACTTCAAAACAGTGTCAGATAAGAGTTATTTCTTACTTTTTAGTGTACTTTGAAGGAGGTTTATTTTTTTGTTATATTTTGAACGACCACATGGATTATTTTTCAAATATTTTTTTTTGATTACCAATGACCCCTCAAACTATACGCCAAGACTTTAGAAGGACCTTATATAGCTGATTTAAAAATAAAATTGGGCATAACTCATTTATTAAAGTAACTATAATCAAAATATTATAATTAGTCAGATATTAAATTTATTATTATTTTTGAACGATCACATGGATTATTTTTCAAATATTTTTTTTTGATTACCAATGACCCCTCAAACTATACGCCAAGACTTTAGAAGGACCTTATATAGCTGATTTAAAAATAAAATTGGGCATAACTCATTTATTAAAGTAACTATAATCAAAATATTATAATTAGTCAGATATTAAATTTATTATTATTATAAAGTTATCTTATTTTTTCCTTTAAATAGCTCTATCTATAATAACTTCGATTGGATCTCGAATTCAATCTCCGGTACATGGTTCTGACATTAATTTTGTAGCTTTATGTATAATCTCGCTCACTGCTTAGCTTCCTCGCACTTTTTTGGTGGAAAGAAAGCAGCCCAGGTGTTTATTTCAGAAAGTAAACCAAAGCTCAAGTAAAATTTTGGTTTCAGATTAAACAATTTAATTAAGAACTTGGCCCGATGACATAAGGTTTGTTTTCGATGAACACAATTTTCTTGAACCGATCTTAAATTATCGGCCCTTATGCAACCCTTATGCAACCAGATATCCGTCTGGCAAATTAATTTTAGGTTCCTTGATATCAAAACTAAATAATGTTAAAATTTCAGCTTTTAGAAAATGGTTTAGAGAAAATAAGTCTTTCACAGGATTCACAACTAAAATAGCATCTGGCACGTAGTTACCAACCACATAACGCTCTGTCGATTTAAGTTTAGGTTGCTATAAAAGGCTGTAGAAAATGGTGAAGAAAAAAATATTCGTGCTAAAATGGTTTAATGGGTTAAAAATCCGAAATTTTCACTAGTACAAATGGGATGCGCAAAAGCAAACGCAACCACTCCGAGCTGCCAGACTTGGCGCATCTCTATCAGGCTTTAATGCGTAAGAAAATAACAAAAAACCAGCCTTGCTAAAGTTATTTTTTTGGCGACGTTGCTAGCTCTTACACCAATACACTTTCGCCATTTATAGGTACTACCTTGACTGCCTTTCTTTGCTCAAGGAAGCGAGAATCATTGAATTTTTTGAAGGTGTATTTGACTGCCTCATCGTAATATATTTTTATCCTCGGAAGAAATTCCGGAAATGGTGGTAATCTGTTGAAGCAAGGTTGGGTTTCAGGAGTATGGTGGGTATCGGAGAAATTCCAGTAAACGTCGACATTCCACAAAATCTCAGGAAAATAGCCAAAATTGTGGCTACTTTCCTGAAATTTGAAAAATTTTAGAATTTGGAAGGAGGTTTCTGTCCTGTGAACTCCTATGTTTGATGATGCTAATTAATACAAATATATTAATTGGTTAATAAATATATAAATTATCTATACATGTAAAATGCTTTGTCCTGAATGACTGAGAATCAACGCACAGCCTAAACCGCTGATCGTAGAGACCTGAAACTTGGAGGGTGTGGGGTCAAAAAGGGGTAGAAAGTTATTTTAGGGGTGATTTGCATCGAAGTTGATATCAATACTCCTTAGTACTTTTGATTTAAATTACATTTTTTATTTTGACACATGTTTGAAATCTCAATCGTTTTTCAATTTGTACCTATTGCTTTTCTTGGCCTCACTCCCGTGTTTCGCGCGCTCTATCTGCCTTTTGTTCTGTAATCTGATCTGATTTTATTAAAAAAACTTGGTGCACTGCAAATATGCTGAAATGCTCTTTAAAATTGGAATGTCAAATATAAAAGAATATTTAAATCGGATTAGAATTCGAAATTTGTTTGGTAGTTCATTTTCTTGGACTTTTTGGCGGGAACTTGCAGAGTGACGTTGCGTTTTCATTTTTATTTTCATAAATTCGTGTATTTTGAGTTTTATGTTTTATTGCATATTATCGGTGGTATTTTATCCAATAAAGATTAATCCATTTGCACCAGTGAAGTGAAATGAAATGAATTATGTGTATCGTGTCTTTTCAAAAGTCCGTGATGAGTGTTAGTACATGACCACCACTGTAGTAAAACATGACTTTTATGGACGGTAACTGACTGAGGACTATGTGAAAGTGATTTATTGTGACTAGAACTTATAATATAACTGGAAGTTGGCAAAAAACACAAGCCGTGTGACGCCAAGGAAAAAATAAAAGTTCATTTTCTCTATTTCATTAGAATATTTTGATTGTAGTTAATTTAATTTCTTTTTCATTTGTTATTATAATAATTAAATAAGATTCTTTGAGTTCGATTTTTAGGGTTCCGTAGCCAAATGGCAAAAAACAGAACCCTTATAGATTCGTCATGTCTGTCTGTCCGTCCGTATGTCACAGCCATTTTTTTCCGAAACTATAAGAACTATAATGTTCAAACTTGGTAAGTAGTAAGTATTCTGTGAACCGCATTAATATTTTCACACAAAAATAGAAAAAAAAAAACAATAAATTTTGGGGGTTCCCGATACTTAGAACTGAAACTATTTTTTTTTTAAATAAAACCTATAAGTGTGTGGTGTCTATGGATAGGTCTTCAAAAATGATATTGAGGTTTCTCATATAATTTTTTTATAAACTGAATAGTTTGCGCGAGAGATACTTCCAAAGTGGTAAAATGTGTGTCTTGTCATGTGTATCCTGTCATTCTCTTCTTTTAGAAGTTACAGGGGGGGGGCTCCCTGTAACTTCTAAAAGAAGAGAATGATAAATCTATAAAAAATATATGATGTAAGTACATTACGATGCAAACTTCCACCGAAAATTGGTTTGAACGAGATCTAGTAAGTAGTTTTTTTTAATACGTCATAAATTGAAATTCATATCAAATACTCAGATCTATACTACCATTTACTTATATACCTATAGGTTTCTACGGGACCCTCGGTGTGCGAGTCTGTCTCGCACTTGGCCGGTTTTTTATTTAGTTTATAATATAGGTTTTTAGTTTTAATTGTAAAATTATCTGTGTTTTATTTGTTGTGTCTAATAATCAGTGGCGTGCGTTGGTTTACGAAGGAGAAAATTCAAAACGTACGTGGGTGAAACCGCGGGGGTCTGCTAGTCATACACAAAAGAAGTTGAAAGCAAATAAGGTTGACTTATATATGACTTTTAACAGTTTAAACAATTTGATTTCTGACCCACAGGCATATAAGAACAAGGTCTGACCTCATAAATTATTTGTAGCACAGTTTATCCAGTTGGATAATAATTAATTTTAAACTGTACTACGGGGCTCTACGGGTCAGCTACGCGCAACAATTTTCGTAGTAGGGCAGGTTAGAGTTCAACGATATCCTCTGGAGTTCTATTCTATTCTATTCTATATTCTATAATTGTATCATATTGTAAAAAAAAAACATGATTTGGTTAACTTGCTCACTAGCTAACAAATAATAATATCAATAAACCCTAGAGGACTAATAATTTGAGCCTTAAGGTACATATTTACAAGTGAATTAACCGTGTAATATTTTTAAATGATGTAGTTTTCGCATTATAAATTATTTAAACAACATTTATTAATACGCACTTAGAATGGTACCTAGGGGGTTTAAAAAAAAAATTAAAGCAATATTGCTAACGGAATTCTTTTTTTTGAATTCTTGGCAAATCCTACGTAATTGTAATATTTTTGGTAAACTAGTCACTCATTTTATATAATGAGTGTGTTGTAGAGTGTGTGTTGTAGTTGTAGAGTATATGAATTGTATACAATTTAATTCATTAAAATATTCGGATTGGTTGAATTGAATTACATAAGATATTCTGTAAATACGAAAAAAAAACATTGCTTTACCATAAGTGCGTATTAATAAATGTTGTTTAAATAATTTGTAAAGAGAAAACTACATCTTTTAAAAATATTACGCGGTTAATCCACATGTAAATATGTACCATAAGACTCAATATAGTAAGTCAAATAGTCCTCTAGGGTTTATTGTTAGCTAGTGCAACTTAACCAAATCGTGTTTTTTTTTTACAATATGGTAAAATTCATACTAAACTTTCCATCGAACTCCAGAGGATATCGTTGCCCCGGGGGTCTCGTAATTTAACTCGCTTTCCAGGAGACTACAAGTCGAATGTAGGATACCCGTAGGATATCCTAAAATAATTATACAGTTTAATTAGTTAAATATGTTTCGATATTTCAGAACCGCATGTACAGCAACGTTTCGCGATGCGAGGCGGAAGCCGCCGCCTCAGCGTTTACAGCCACATACTGACAATAGGCACGTTTTGTATTATTTTCAACGAGAACATTTGGTTCAGACGAATTAGTATAAATTCTATAGCAAGATTGTTCACAGCATCAAACACACCACCATCGTTCCACGATGAAGTTACTAGTGGTGCTCTCCGCTCTGGCGACTATCGCCACAGCAGCCCCATCTCTACTCGGGGAACACTTTGAAGATATAACAAGCTCGCAAGAAATATTACCAGAACCCTTCAAGCGGGACAAGAAGTCACTGCCGGAAGAAACGCATCTCACCTCCATCCCTGAATCTGGATCTATTGTTGGTGTACCTTCAATACATAGTCCAGAACATGGATCTCTGCCAGCTTCAGCAAGAACCTTCGGTATCAAGCAGAAACCGATTATTGTCAAGAAAAAAATTGGATATCATGTGTACCGCGATTCTGATGAAGAGCTAGCTGATTCCAGAGAAAGCTGCCCGAAACAAGTTAAAGTTAAATTATGCAACGCTGAAACTAAGCCACATGATCTTTCGAGGAGCTCTACAAACGAGATGATTGATGGTGATATGAAGCACAGTATCAAAATGGCAAAGGAAGCTGTTGAAAACTTACAACGGGACCTTAAGCATATGGAAAATAATCCTGCAATTAAGAACGCACCATGGAAACACGGAGATCCGGAATCAGATGCTGAAATTCATGAAGATATTGAAGTAGCCAGACAAGCATTAGAACACATACATCGAAATTTTGGAAATTTGGAGTCTTTGAATTTACATGCAACTACATCAAAGGATGCAGATTCTGTACAAGATTTTCACGTGACAATAGCAGAAACAGAGGAAGAAAGAATGGCTCAATGGAAGCAAGCTTTTGAAAATATACAGAAAAATGTTGAAATTGCTAGAAATATTGAAGATAGTTTCAAGACTGCAAATCATGAGATACCACATGAATCACTGAGTAACCATAACGACAACTTAGATGAATCTGAATTGCATAAACTTATTGGGAAAGAAAAACAATTACGATCATCAGATAACCATAACATGAATGATAAAAATGTAGAACATAACATAGAAACAAAAGAACACACTTTGAAACATGAAACAGTTATCGAGAGAGAGGCTGAACATGAAGATGAAATTGATGATATGAAAACATCTCCTACAACTCTTATAGAAACAAAAATACGTCCTGAGAGTATTGAAAAATTCATGAGAAATCACGAAATTGAGAATGACCAACATTTAAAAAGCATTTCCAGAAATCCCACTGAATCGTTGATTAATGCTATGGAGATAAAAAATGAAAATCAAGATTCTCAACATAGCAAAACTTTAGATTTAGAGTCTCCAGTTCTTGAGTCAATGTCCATGAAAGCAGTTGAAGAAAATTTACATAAAATTGACAGGGAAGAAAAAGAGCAATCAAAAAATTCTTTTGATGAGAAAATGGTGACATCTCAGAACTTGCTGAAACTTAAAGAATCAGAAGCTATAACTGAACACGAAGAAAAAAATGCAAATAAATGGAGTGAAAACAACCTAAAACAAGAAAAAAGTTCAACGGCATCTTCTGAAGATTTGAATAACTTGGCAAATTTGTTAAATCGTGCTCACATTGAACATTTTGACAAGAAAACTGAAATCGAAAAACCTGAATTAAGGCTCAACAATGAACAGCATATGCCTGCTGACATCAAATCATCGTTGGTTCCTCATGGACATTCGAATATTAACTCTGAAATGAAAGTAAAGGAAGCTGTACCATCTTTGGAAAACATGCATCATGAGAAAAATATCCACCTGGAATCACCCGAACACTCTGAATCCAATCACTTAAGATTGATGTCAGCTAAAAATGGGGATGTGGTTATGGCTCAACCTGCTGATCAAACAGCACAGCATACACACTTTATTGATCACAGCCCTGCTCACCACGAAATTAACATGGCGATGAAATCAGCTGATAATATGCACTCACAGTTTAGCGGACCACTGAATATGCGCTGGAACCAAGATAAAAATATCCACTCAGATAAGCTAGCTGCAATGAAAGCCGCTGAGGAATTTAAGAACGAGTTTATGAGAGATAGTTCTAAAAATATGCATTTCATCGATCAACAGCATCGTGTGTTGCCTACAGGACAACACTTCGACACATCAAATGGCATGCAACCCACACATATGCACACCCACCAGTCGAGGCTCCATGACAGTACGATGCATGGGAAATCACCTATCATGGACAGCGCAATGCAACCGAGTATGCATATGAACATGAGAGATGCTGCAGCGACATTCGATCAAGATACTAGGTTCCAGCAGTGGAGGCCCACGCAGGAAGCTTCGAGGTCCGCATATGGATCAGGTATTGCGTACGGAGGAAGTGGAATTGGACCAAGTGGAGCTGTTGGTGTTTTCCCTAATGCTAACATCGGAGGCTGTGCTATTCCATTGCTGCTCAGTTGTAATCCATCCGTAGTATCTGGCAGCTTGTCAAAGGGTCATCCAGGGTCTAGCTACGGTGGTTCGGCTTACAGGGCTGAAGACGACTTCAACTTTCAACACAAACGAGATACTACAAAACTTAAGGAAATCCCAGAGAATAAACTTAAGGAAACACCTTTACCTTTGACAAAAACCGCCACCGCCGATGTACCTAAGAAGCAATGAAAGTGAATACTTTAACATCGCAAGGATATAGTCGCTCAACTAAAAACGAATATGCAAGAATTATTTATATTTTTTATAGATTTTTATACAATGTATTTTTGTACTTATAATAAGATACATCACAAGATAAAAATAAAGCAATTTTTAAAATGATTTTGCTGTTTATATTATCATTATTTAATAGATTTTTTTACCATAAAATATACATGATCCCCATTATTAATAAATAAGTTGTAAGTCAGTCTTGTAATGGTGCGTCCATGCTTGGCGAACCGAGCACGAGCCGAGCCACGAACAAGCACACTGCGAGCACGATTCGCGTAACATAATACTGGCATATATCCGTGAAGACCTGTTATTGGCTTCCTAATAACTATTCATATTTTTTATGTTTATTATTGTACAGCTGTTGGTCTTCCTACAATAAATAAATAAATAATACCCAGGTATTAAGATAGCCTCATCCCTTTTTGTTTATATGCCATTAGAATAGAAATTGACGGATATATTTTAAACCTATAGGTATTACTATACTTGACTTAAACCTAATTTATTAATAAAGGGGTATATGTTTATTTTAAAGATAAAAACATTACAAGTAGGAAAATCAATTTTCAATCAGTTGTTTTTCGTCAGGTATTCTAAAACCATATAATAAAAAAAATACTGGGTACTAAAACTAGCATAAACATGCAATAAGCTAAAGTTTTCGCATTAAAAAGTAAACAAATAGAACAAAGGGATACCTACGTATAGCTTATAGTTTCAACATGTAAGATTTATCTTTAAACAATTAAATTGCTTACGAATATAGGAAATCATACTTTAGGCAAAATATATGCTTAATGCATATACCTAAGTAGGTTTGTTTGGTATGAGCACAACGGTAATCGACAATATATTTTTAGCTGAATATAGTAATGTGACGACTGTCATTTAAAACCTATTTAAACATGCACATTTGAACATAATTTTTTATTATTCGCAACACGAATTAGAATTATGAAGCTACACATATTATTTGTTTTTGTGACTTGTGGATTAGTCCACAGTGCTCCAGTAGACACTAATAAATCTATCACGGTATCACTGGAAGCCACTGAAATAGATGAAAGTGAACTGGAAAGTTTGACCAGCAACTCTAAGGTCCAAATATCTTCTACAGAACAAGACACTCCAGACGAAGTTGACGATGAAGAAAATGGAAGAGCAGTTCAAGAATCAATTAATTCCGAGTCTGAAGAAACAAGCCTTCCAATATCATGTCCTTATGAAAGTACTGAAATTCAATATTCTACGTCCCCAGTTAATATGATGAATCAGAACTTGGAGTCAATACCATCGAATTGGCATAGCAAAAGCCCACAAACATATTACCAAGTGGATTATTTAAAAGATTCTGATAGATCTGGTGTAAGACTTGGTAACTATGAAGGTATTCTCTATCCCTTTGTGCATCCAAATTTATTTGCAGCGACAAGTCCCGTATCCACTGTGAGCTATCTACCGCCAGTGTATTCTCCGCATATTTATGACCCTTCGTTGTCAAGATACATCGGTGAATTAAGTAATGTGGTGAAGCCAAAACATGTGCGATCAGTACCGACGAGGGACGAAGACTTCATGGCAGAACTAGATCATGCTGCAATGATGAATAATATTATTCCTACAATGCCGGTGCAATATTTCCGTGGTGCTGGATATCCTGTTCCTCATGTATATCAAGAACCAGTGACAGCAGTGTTCCCTAATGTACCAGGAGGGTGCGCAATACCAATGTTACTAAGTTGTTCGCCAAAAATAGTCCGTGGCTCGTTCGAAAGTGCCTATTCTGGCAAACATGAGTCAGTGCCGTATAATGTTGCATATCGGTTTCAAGACGCTGACCAGATGGTTAAATAAAATAATACCTTTAAAATGATAATATTTCATCACTGTTTTATGTTAAGGAATGCTTTTTATCTACCCGTGTGTGTACTTTATATATAATACCTACCAGTAAACAATAATCTCAACAATGGTTTTATTTTTTCTCTATGTCCATATAAAAAACCCAACTCGATAAAATTGTTCAATGAAAATTTTATTTGAGTATCTATATTTCTGAGTAATATGACTAAAATGTCAGGAAAACAAATGTTTTCATATTGCATTACATTACTCGATCGTTTCGTAATGGTTTATACTGAAAATTATATGATACAATATAGCATAGTCATCAATTCATGTGATGATTCCACGAGCAAAACGTTTGATGTCTACTGCATTTATGTAATTCAGAAGGAAGGTGTGACAATAAATTATGAATGACGGCGGTACCGCAGTATATGACTGTGTTTCATAGGAATTTACTTTCAATAGAATTTTTTATGGTTAAAATGTTATCTATTATCGTGTAAAAAAGTACATTTTATGATATTTAAAGGCGATGATAGCTCAGTGGAGCGACGTGAATGCCGTGACGAAGGTCCTGGGTTCGAACCCTACAATGAGCTTGAGCTTTTGGTGAAGAAAAACGTGAGGAAACTACAACACGGTGGTAGGGACTTTGTAGTATCCGCCTGGCTGGCTACCACCCTCAAGTTAAAATCTGCCAAGCTCCTCACGGTGTGTTCCGACAACTGCACTTGAGAGCACGGTCCTTCTGGACTTTGTGTGCCTACCACCTTCGGCTACATAACTTACCATGGTTAGCTTATAGTAAAAAAAAATAGAAGCGTTTTACCTGAAATAAAACGCATATTAAATACTTACCTTATTTGAAACTTTATATTTGAGATAGGCCCCTCCTTGTTTTCTGCTTTATTGTTCCTTCTTTGTCTACCCTATATCGCCATCTCGCTCGCACATCCCCCTACCATCCACGCTAGGCAGAGCGGCGGCATGAGCCGCGCGTTCTCGTCATTGTGTCGAAAATACCAGGCAGTGTTAAAAACTAAAGTTTCAAATAAGGTAAGTATTTAATATGCGTTTTATTTCAGGTAAAACGCTTCTATTAAACACTTGACCGTTATTTGAAACTTTATATTTGAGACGTGTTTGTTATCGCCTGGTAGAAGTGGATGCCAATGTGATTTTATGCTTAGTTCAGTAATAGTGGTAAAAGCATAAACTGATTTGTGATATTCCTATGACCTACGTATTTTCCCAGTTTGGGATATACGTTTACTGCATTTTAGTATATTTCTGAATGACTCTGATTGAACGTATCGTGAGAGAGAATATATCAACAAATATAAAGATGTGCGAGGTATTACCGTAAATTGATTTATAATACAAACCAAAATATATAATTGACTAGAAGCAATTTCTGAAGTTCTTATCAGATCATAAATATGTCAACGATTGAAAAAGTAACATTCAAGTCTAGAATGAATCATGCAAGGATATTGTTATCCCGCTATAAGTGGGAAAGTTAATTAATAAGTATACACAAGAAACGTTAATTCTTGTGTATACTTAGTCCATTTTAATTTACTCATGTGGTATTTTATTATAATAACCAGCGACGTTATCACTCAGACATTTACCCGAATTATGAGTTCTAGCGTTCGGTCAAGGGAAAACATAATTATTACTTTTACATGTTCTGGAAAAGTGAGGTCATGCACTCTAAAACCGGAATCCAATTACAAAAGTAAGACAACAGTGTGTTTGATCTGTATATGCACAATTCGTAAACTATAATTGAATGTGTTTGTAAAAAATACGAATCCATCGTAAGCTATAAAATATATCTCAAAATATGTCCAACCAGCACATGAGTGCTCGAAACTGCATACCTACGTATAGTTATGATATTAAATACTTGTATATTATATATCCCATAGTCGGACAAATCAATTAAGTTTGACCATTTTATTTCAAGCAAGCTATGGTTAGAAGCAGGTTTTGTAACAAAGACGACATGGTTACAACAAAAGAGAATGTGGACCAATCTTTGGAAGTCGAAAATATGTCAAAGGATGACTTGAGTTCTACCCTCCAAAATGCACTTTTTCTATCGAGAAATTACTAGCAAGTTTATGCCTCGAGACGATCTTGCCGAGGTAGCAGTTTGGAGAAGGTAAAGGAAAAAAATGTTATGCTAGGCGCATGGGCTTTCGTGAATTATGTATTGATAGTCGGTTTGGTCTAAACAATCAAAATTTGCAACTACGTATATGGGAATTCCATAAGCAAATAAATCCTTTACAAGTATTAATTAGGTATAAATATTAATTTACGCTATGTAAGTGCTACTCTGGCGGTAGTCGATAATTAGTAACGATAGATGAAGAACTAATAATTGAAACAAAACGATACATTCATACGATGACGATACGATTCATTAGATGATTTGGTCACCCTCGTTCCGAATCGACGACTCATTTGGGTTTTGTAGTGCTTTCAAGATGAGAATTTCTTTGTGATTGCAATGCAACTCTTGTTCTAGGACATACCACTTTTAAACTCGTCTGTTTAATTGGCATGATTTGATTACACATTTCACTAGAAAATAAGAACACATATGCAGGTGAATCAACGACCAGTATGCTGAATCACGATAGTGCAGACTCGTTTGGGTTATGTATGACAAAGCTTGATACGTTTAAACCGATTAGGCTCCAAGATGATTTTAAAAGAAAATAAATAATGTTTTCCGTATAATAAAACACATCAAAAAGAGATACGAGTTACTTGGGGCATTGGTATTAGCTTGTCGAGGTTATTTGCCAACAGAGATAAGTAGCCTCTGTATAATTTTATTCATTCTGGTTTTAGAATGAAACATGACAACATTTTAGACAGGAGAAAGTCGTTCAAATAACCGATAATACATATTTATTAATCCCTATATGTTTGTTACCCAATTGTTTAATTAAGCAAAGTTTCGGCTGAGACCGAAAGGTAGGCAAGTATATGTATAGTATAGCAGCCGTTACTGGTCGATAAATATGTATGTGCGGTGCGTCGCATACATACGCTAGTGAAAATATAGCTGTTAAATCTACCTTACACAACCAGGGTTGAAATAAATCGGTGACACTGTAAAACATATTTGTCCATTATTGTCATATCATGATCAAAAGTTATAAATAGGTCAGTGAGACCCGCCACTTTTTTTTTTTTTTTTTTTTTTTTTGGACGACTCTGTATCTAATAATATACTCCTAGTACTGAACCGATTGACTTAACTTTACCAACGGCGGCTTTTGATAAAACTATATGCAACAACAGTGTATTGTTTTGTTATCAGTATGTAAATCGGGGATTCGTAGCTGTGTGTCACCACTATTGGTGGATTTTAAATTATTACCCGCTTTGAAAAGTGTCAGTATCAATGTCTTCAGGGTACCTCACAAAGGACTAAAATGGTAAGAACCCCGTGAGGATTGAATACCTGGAACGTGCGTAGAGGCACCAATATCCTAGTGAGGTACTTAAAAATAAATACACAGTAAGGGTACATTTCGTTACCCGCCCCTGTGAGAGTTGATAATGGTGAGAAATATGTGTAGAGGTATCCTCATGAGCGTTGGTTATGTTAGAGAATATCCGCCGAAAATGCAATATTCTAGTAAAGACCCCTACGAGCATTTCAATTCACATGCCGTTGCAATGGTTGATTATGATAGTGAATGTGCGTAGAAGATTTATCTAGGTGAAGTACCCTGCGAAGAGAATATATATTTGGGTTTTCGAACACCACCTGCCTTTTTAATGTGCGTTGAGGCACACCATCCAAAATAATACCCCGCGAGGTTACATTTCAACTCGCCTGCCCCTGCAAGGGGTAAGTTATTATGGGGTATGTGTGTACGGGCACAACCTCCAAGAGAATGCCCCGCGAGGGTACTTTTCAACTCATCTGCTCCTGCAAGAGGTTGATTATTATGGGAAATGTGCGTACGGAGTACGGGCACAACATCCAAAAGAATACCCCGCGAGGGTATTATAAAACTCACCTGCCCCTGCGAGGGGTTGAGTATTATGGGGAATGTGCGTGCGGAGTACGGGCACAACGTCCAAAAGAATACCCCGCGAGGGTATTATAAAACTCACCTGCCCCTGCGAGGGGTAGAGTATTATGGGGAATGTGCGTACGGAGTACGGGCACAACATCCAAAATAATACCCCGCGAGGGTATTATAAAACTCACCTGCCCCTGCGAGGGGTTGAGTATTATGGGGAATGTGCGTACGGAGTACGGGCACAACATCCAAAAGAATACCCTGCGAGGGTAAATTTCAAGTCACCGCACCTGTTTAGGTTGGTGTATGCATCAGCTCAGACTAGCTTTCAAAGCGGGAGCATTTGATAATTTTATATAAAGGCAAAAACGTTTTACCGTTTTAAGCACTGTAGTAAACTCAGCTGGTATTAATAGCAAACGGAATCTTTTGGTAGGTGGATCACGAACCTTCATTCCTCACCTCTTCAATCAATTCAGACCACAAATAACTTGTAATAAACTAATAACAAAAAATCTACCTTCAAATATAACCGTAATGTTACGTAGACCTTCATGTAGTTAAATCACGGGTCTTTATTGCAGGAACCTCCGCAGAGAGGTATATAAGACTGTTTCTCAAATCTAAAAAGTTGTATTGATATTGTATTCTAATTATTGAAATGGTTTTCAATGTGCTCTTTTTACATAATAAATTGCTACACAAGTTATTTAGACGGCAGTACTGGATGATACCTTAACACTCCCTTGTGGTCATGATTTATTTTATTTCAGAGAATTTGGACATCACCCGATTACTACGATACGAACGATACCCGTTATCAGTATTCCAACGTTGTGATTTATTACTGTTAGCACATGATGTATTAAAATATTTATGTTCAACTGTATTTGAACTAAACTGGAACCAACCTAGGAAAAACCTAGGATAAAAATGTTATAGTACACACAAAAAATATCTTTAAAAAAGGGTAGATTAAAGTATTTTAAGAATTAATTTGTTCAAAGCTTGAACATAAAATTTCAACAATAATTTGTATTATCGAACGGTAAAACCGTTAAAATTATGTATTATTTCATTTTAAAAATAAAATAAGAAGGTATATAAATACAAATAACTTACATGTGTGCCTAGGCTAGGCTAGCGCTAGGCACAACCGTGCGCTGCAGAAAACAAGACGCCAATGACGAGAACGCGCGGCTCATGCCGCCGCTCTGCCTGGCGTGGATGGTAGGGGGATGTGCGAGCGAGATGGCGATATAGGGTAGACAAAGAAGGAACAATAAAGCAGAAAACAAGGAGGGGCCTATCTCAAATATAAAGTTTCAAATAACGGTCAAGTGTTTAATACAGACTTTTTACAGTTTTGTGGCGTTTTATCCATGATCCCCTTGAGAGTTAAATTTTGAAAAACCCGTCCTTAGTGGATGCCTACACTATTAAGGAACTGTGAGCAAAATTTGCAGTTTTAAGATCTAGAGGCTATATACCTTGATAGGCCAGTCAGTAGTCAGGATAAGCCTTTTCAGGATTGCTTTGGGTTTGACCATCTTACCATGGTGATGTGGCCCAAGCTCAAAGCTTTCGAAGCTGAAGATTCGAACCAACGATCTTCGCCACGGTATTTGTCCACTGATCTACCATCAGTTTATTTATTTTAAAAGTATCTTATTCATAATACAATACAAATAAAAACAATAGAAACCATACAAATAGTACAGTACAGTTAAAAAAATGGAAGTCCTTTTATACGTATTTATCGATGTTGTGCAAATTTGATCTAACATGGAAAACACGCTTTGACGGTGCTAAATGTAATGTTTTTTTCAGATAAAGCAAAATGTCCACCCGGCGAAATAATGGGATCGAACCTGCAATGCATCACTAGGCGGCGTACAACCAATACAAGCGAAGCACACTGGAAATATTACGATTAGAATATAATTAATTTCTGTAAGTCTTTTAATTTTGGATAATACATGATAACAAGGACCTTGGTAGACTTTTGGTGGACGGATTACCGGTGCCCACAGAAATCCCTGCAGGGACTACTCCCTGCAGGGATTTCTGTGGGCACCGGTATTTTCACGTGCGTCTACACGCACGTGAAAAGATTAGGGCATTCGGTTCTCTATTTTTCCGTATCCTCTGTGGCCAAATCCAGTCGACGTCTGAAGCGTCGTTATGTGTATAATAACGTAATCATGAACGTATTTACCTATAAAAGCATATTCACCTGCATGTAATGCCATTAATTACCGCGTTATTTCGCATAGTACGCAGATATGGCCGGATGTTAGCGCGCTAATTGGCAATGGCGCTAATGGTAGACGGTAGGCGATAGCTCAAATCAAATGAGACTTAGTTTTACATACATGTAGTGCATAGTTTACTACATCATTTGATTTGACAATAATATTACCATTAACAAATTAGCGCGCTAACATCCGGCCATATCTGCGTACTTTGACAAATAACGCGCTACAATTATCACTAATTGGAAAACTCGTCACAGTTTCCGAAATCGGGGCAATTTAAAAAACATATCGACGTAAGCGTCATTTGACAATATCGCACTTACTTATCGGGACCATACCACGGAATATTCAATCTAATAACCATACATTTATATGAGATACAATAAATTTTCCTTATACTGGGTGGAGATTTCGAGATGGCATAATTTCGAAACCTATGTTGGATTAGTCATGCTGAATAACTTTTACTATGAGAACAACACAGAATACTCAAAAAAAAATTTTTTACTTTTCATACATTGTGATCGAGCAAGGTTGACATTATGTAAGAAAAGTTAAAAAAAAATTGGGAATTCACTATTGGTCCCATATTAAAAGATTTTAGAATAACTAACCCAACATAGGTTTCGAAAATATGCCATCTCGAAATCTCCCTACTTCGTAAAGTTTCTAAAATGTTACACTTATTTTTCTATGTAGCTGGAATTTGATATTTGATTAGTTTGCAATCTCTACCTATCGGCATCTATCGGTTATATTGTTCCCTTATAAGAGGCAAAAAATAATCGACTCCATTAGAAAAGTATTCGCGCGATTCAATAACACTTTATGTCTGTTTTTATAGTTTTATACAAACAGTTCTCGAAATCCTAATCATATCACCTTTTATATTCAAATAATATTGATTTGATAACAGATGAGGTGAAAGCCTGGTGTAGATGCTGATAAAAAAATATAAATTGTTATCGTAATACGCTATCAAGGTTAGGTACGGTTTAACATGAGATGAGTACAAAATAGTATATTATATCACGATACAGTGGTGCAGATTCCGTTGTAAATCGCACTAAACTAATTTGAGTCACATCACATGTCTTACTCTTGTCTTGCTTTGTCCTGAATGACTGACTGATGGATCAAAGCACAGCCTAAACCGCTAGTCGTAGAGACCTGAAACTTGGAAGGTGTATTCTTTGTAGGTATGACATCCGATAAAGAAGGATTTTCCGAAATTCTACCCCTATGGGGAGAAAAACAGGGGCAAAGTTTGTGTGGGACATCGTGATTCCTTGGTCCGATCTACTTTAATTTTGCATAAACATTCTTTGACAGAATTGATGGAAGACGTGTTTCGTATTTTATTTATTTATTGAAACTCATCGCCTAACGGGTTTAAAAAGGGGTAGAAAGTTATTTTAGGGGTGATTTGCATCGAAGTTGATATCAATACTCCTCACACATGTTTGAAAACATAATCCGATTTGGAGGAGGTTTACAAGTCGAAGCGTATATTTTTTTTTTATGTATGATCTCGCATGACTTTTTACAGAGTAGTCCGATTTTGATAATTATTTTTTTATAGAGATTTTTTTAATTATACCCTATATAACTCAAGTTTGGTCCCTAAAAAACCTACCCTGAGGGTGGGAAAATAGGGATGATTTATTGTTCAGTCGCAGATTTTAATGCTGAGTTGTATATTACATCACAAGTAATCAAAAATTAAGCATGTAGTAATTAGTAGATTAAAGCTATAAAAAATTATAAAACAAAATCTTTTTAACAAAAAAATTATACCGCCGGAAAAACTGAATAGCAAAAAATAATAAACCTTTTAAATAACTGAAAAGAGAAAAACAAGCTCTTTAATCTATAGAAAGAATTAACTTGAATTTTTCCGGCGGTATAATTTTTTTGTTAAAAAGATTTTGTTTTATAATTTTTTATAGCTTTAATCTACTAATTACTACATGCTTAATTTTTGATTACTTTCTCAAAAAACTTTGAACTCACATAAAAGCTTGGTGCAACGCAATACTCTTTAAGATTTGAATCCTAACTAATATTATAAATGCGAAAGTGAGTTTGTTTGTTTGTTACGCCTTCACGCCTTAATTACTCAACAGATTACTATTAAATTTGGCACGCAGATAGCAGATAGATATTGAGAAGGTAATAAGTGGACATAGATTACTTTTTATCCCGGGAACGCGGGTGAAACCGCGGGGGACACCTAGTTCATAAATAAAACCATAATGCGGTATCAATACCTACTTATTAATTATTACGTGTGACAACTCACGTATTAATTCTTAAACCACATAATACTCCTATAAATAAACACACGATTGTAAGTATTCGCTGACTTTTGATAATGTTTAATTGCGTGATTTCAGTTCCGAGAACAAAAGCCATACGAAAATAAATAAAACGTGCACTAGGATCTTTCCTAGCATATAAGTGTTGTGTTTGTTTGTTCGACAAACACTCGAGTTGAGTTACAGTAGTACCCAACTGATAAGGCGCGTCGTGAATCTTCGTTCGCACATAAAAGAAAGTATGGCCCGAAGATTAACGAAAGAATGCTTAAAACACTACTATAAGGTTCATAATACAATGCAGGTGTTAGTACCGTGGTTCCGTCTCACTCGCAAGTCACGCCCCTCTGCACACATGGCGGCAGCTGCCGACCACAGAACAGACAAAACTGTTTTATCTGTTCTGTGCTGCCGACCAATAGCATTTCCCGCGCTTTGAAAATGTACCTTGCGCAGGTACATCGGTAAGCCATATCAGTTGGGTACTAACTGTACTTTGTATTGATTTGTGTATCGACAAACACTTGATTTGAGTTACTTTATATTGATTTGATATCTATTTTATTATTAGATAATTTATTTATAATTCCTCGTACACATACATAACAGATAGCAGGTACCTGCTATCTGTTCAAACAAACAAAAAATAAAACGAATTTGCTTGTTACCAAGTCACTCGAATGATTTTCTACATCCAAATAAATAAAATTTGTTCTGTCTCTGTTTGTAATGTCAAAATAACAGCTTTTTACTAAATGCATATGAAAGTATAAATGGCATTTATAAAAAAACATAATTTTATTACTTTTTTGTTTGTCTGTTTGTTACGGCTAATCTCCGAAATACCGGGACCGAATTTGACGGGACTTTCAATGGCAGATAGCTGATTCTATAAGGCTACATATGCTACTTTTATTTCAGAAAAAGAATTAGGGTACCGCGCCAATATGTATGCGGGGATAAGCTGTTAGTTTCTGATATATTTTAAGAGAGGTAGAGCGTAGCGTTTATTCGCTGAACGAGCAACTCGACTGGGGAAGTACCTCTTACCTTACAGAATACCGCAGCTAAATTATGTTATGTTGAGCTCCTGCGCGTAAGGTTGCCATTGCCAGAGCTTAATGGGGTCGCGAACCTGTGTGTGGTGCCCCGTGTGTTGCAAGCGTCGCTATGGCTACGGTAACCGCTTATCATCATTCGGGCCGTAATCTTCCGACTTCGTGGTATAAAAAAAAAACTTGCACACTGTACCCCGCGGTTTTACCTGCGTTCCCCGGGATAAAAAAATAACTATTTTCCTCTCCATACCATTGCGCTGCGTGCCAAACAATAGATTCAGAGGTTTAGTCGTGAAAAAGTAACAAACACAGTTATTTTCGCATTTTATGAGTGTGATTTTCAGTTTCTAGAAATGTTCTACCTACCTATGCAGTTTTAAGTCCCAGTTTTTCCGAATTAGTAAGGCGCATTTAAGAGCAGTAAATCTATAAGTTTTATTTACTGGTTGTAGGCAAAGCTATTATAGTGTATGAAACCATGGAGGACAGCTAGTAAACCCAGCTTCGTATAATTTAACAAATTCTATAATGTGTACCTGCCTATATTTACTAACGGAAATTCGTGTGTATACTTAGCGAGACAGTATTTATGACGCTTGTGAAAGAGCAGACGGCGTTTTTTTTATATGACTAAGTCTACTATAATGTTGCGTCCATGCTACGCGAAGCGAGCACGAGCCGAGCCTTTAATGAACAGGATTCGTTCGTTGTTCGCGATTTCAAGCGTCCATGGTACGGACGTACTTAACGAGCGTACAACGAGAGCGATGCGAATCCTTGTGTTCGTGAGAAAACTGACAAGCAAGCTACGAATTCTCGTTCGAGGCTCGCAAGCCCGTCCGCGCTACGCGAATCGTGCAGGAACACAACTTTACACAACATAAAGTTATTAGGCTGAGGTATTCTGTAAGGTGGAGGTACTTCCCCAGTTGAGCTACCTCTTTAGAAACTGCGCTTGCGTCATTACAGGAAATACATGCAAAGAAATACGGTTAGGGTTTGCAAAGGCTGCATATAAATATTTGATCATTTGGTTTTTCCGAGTAAGTTAACTGAGTACTTTCAACAATGGTTTCACTTAAACCTCTGATACAATTTATATGCTTATTTTACGTCTTAAATATTATGTGTTATTATTATCTGTGTCTACTCCAGACTAATACCAGTAAAATACTACTGATACATCCCGAGTTGATTTAATAGAATTTCCTTACGCTAGAAAATTCTCAGTAGTACTTATAAGATTGAAGTCCAGCCATAACTTGTCACCCCTAGCTATAACAAACACCGCTACGTCTGCCAGTGAAGTCCACATCTGTGACGTGATTATAACTCGGCCAAAGATAACAGAAAACCTTTTAAAAACGTATGAAACGCCGTAGAAACATCAAACAAATTGGAGAACGACTGATAGCAAGACAGACCGCGATTATTTTGAACAATATATTAAAAATATAAACAATAATAATGATGAAAGTGACCGTAGTGTTATTGGTCCTGGCTTCTAGCCTAATGACTGAAGCAAGACATGTTCATCCACGAAGTACTGTACGCTTGGAGGATATGGAGTTTGCGGGGTCGAGCAATGAACCTTATAAATCAGACATTGATGGAATACCCATTGTAAGTTGTTTATTGCTTTAACAATGTTTTGGTGGAGTTGTAGATACGGTATAATAGTTTACCATTTAGGTATTCCTTTTGCGAAATTTAATTATCATTATGTATTTGCATTTCATCTCGTATTGTTTTTGTCCTTTGGTATAAAAACAAGTTGCATACTTACGTACTTATAACAATATCATAGACCGGGATCCCAGGCTCGCCAGACATTATTTATTTTCTAAGAGATAAAATGGATAGAATTGAGTAGTGTTAGTACGTACTTCAAACGTATGTATACCAGATAACTTGTCCCGTGGGTAAATTTTCAGGCACCAGGCATGAAAGGTAATGCACTTTACGTACTTTTTTTAATTCTGCGAATTTATTTCATATATGATACTCAAAGAACTATGTATTTCAACAGTTTTTGCAAGCAGCCAGACCAATCGTAGCAGCCAAACATCCCCTAAATACAATTAAATTATCGCCTAAATAAGACGATAATTGGCATTTTTGATCCATAGAAAAACCGGCCAAGTGCGAGTCAGACACGCGCACCGAGGGTTCCGTACAAACCTGTAGGTATATAAGTAAATGGTAGTATAGACCTGAGTATTTGATATGGATTTCAATTTATGACGTATTAAAAAAAAACTACTTACTAGATCTCGTTCAAACCAATTTTCGTTGGTAGTTTGCATCGTAATGTACATCATATATTTTTTATAGATTCATTCACATTCTGTTATTTTAGAAGTTACAGGGGGGGGGACACACATTTTACCACTTTGGAAGATTCTCTCGCGCAAATTATTCAATATAGAAAAAAATGATATTAGAAACCTCAATATCATTTTTGAAGACCTATCCATAGACACCCCACACTTATGGGTTTCATTAAAAAAAATTTTTTGATTTTCAGTTCTAAGTATGGGGACCCCCAAAATTTATTGTTTTTTTTCTATTTTTGTGTGAAAATCTTAATGCGGTTCACAGAATACATCTACTTACCAAGTTTCAACATTATAGTTCTTATAGATTCGGAAAAAAGTGGCTGTGACATACGGACGGACAGACAGACAGACAGACAGACATGACGAATCTATAAGGGTTCCGTTTTTTGCCATTTGGCTACGGAACCCTAAAAATGGGTGGACGTCAGATGATAATATAATCAATACAAAAAATAAACCATCTATTGTTACTAGGGTTGGGTTTCTTCCCGGGAATAAACCCAACGTCGAGTAAATTTCCAATTTAGTGGGAAAGAACCCGGGAATTTTCCCATTGGGTGGGAAAATTCTCAAATGGTCATATTTAGTAGATTAGGCGTATATAGCGAGAAATACCTTTACCAAAATCGTTTGAATAACATTTAACATGATTTCTATTAGGGTCATACTCATATCATACAATAAAAAAACATTTTTTTTTTTTTTTGCGTTGTTTTTAAAAAAAGCGACGTTTTGGGGTGTAAGGGTTGTGGTGGACAGTCGGACAGACGGTCTCGTGCAAAAAGAGCACGTGCACATGTACGACGCTTATATAGCCCGTCCCGGGTCTCGAGGGAGGTGTTGCAAGCGTCCATAGGATACGGTAACCGCTTACCAACAGGCGGGCCGTATGCTTGTTTGCTACCTAGGTAGTATAAAAAAAATGTGTGATAACTTCCTCCAAGGTCCGCGTAGGTCCGCGCGTAGGTGATGTAGGTACATACAACAGCGAGTATGATTAAAATAACAATCAAAAGCATCAACAAATATGTTTTTTGAGGAACATAAAGCCATTTGAGTATTTTCCCGCCGTTTGGGAATTTTCCCGTATTTTTCCATTCTTTTCCGTATTTTCCCGTATTTTTCTTTTCTTCCCAATATTTTTCTTTCCCTGCCCATCCCTAATTGTTACCTATTGCTTAAAAAAAATTTAATCAACTTATTTAAAATACCTAAGGTATCTTCTAACCTCCTCTATTCTATGAATTAATTAGGGCAATTACCGTTTTATTTTTTGCATTATAATAATGCCTTCGCGCAAATACTCCATTGCAGCGACATTTTAATTGTGTTCAGGGGATATTTGGCTGCTGCGATTGGTCCATTGGACATGTTTTCCTTTAGAAAATAAGTAATGTCAGACGAGCCCGGGATCTCGGTCTATTAATTATATTTGTCCAATGGTTTCACTGTAGAACCTGAATGTTTGTGAAGTGGTAGGGAAAATAACTTTTTTGTTTATGTAGGATTTTTATTTATTTTCTTTGTTTTATGTTTAGGATGTAATTCGAAATATCAAGCAAAGTCGTTTCGTCCCTGTAAACTACTTACCATTCTTCAGAACCCACCAGCGGCCATGCGAGGAAGGCTTTCAGCGTGATTTTTTTGGAATCTGCAGGGAAGTCTGGGACTGATTCTATTTTGGTTTGGGTTTACAAATTGTGATATTATTTAATAAGTTATTTACTAAGGATTGTTCGTTATATTCGTGTTTCATGGACTATTATCTATATCGAGATTACATCTTCTCGGATTTAGGCATTATTTAAGCAATAAACTTACGTAATCTAACTTATATCTCTTTTATTCCATGATTAATAAATCATCATAATTTATAAAGATAACATTGTTTTGTTTTTACTGGTAGCAAATCTGCAAATCTGCAAATCAACACATTCGCTCGTAAAGTGGCTCTTATTGCACCGATGTTAGTATCATAAGACAGCTTATTACGAACTAGTGCTTTTTACTTTACATTACCGCACAGTTTTATGAAAGGTATAATCCCGATTATGATAAGTTTGTAAAGTGTTGATAAGCATTCTTAATTTAAACGGGTAAAATAGGTTGTCAGCTCACCGCTGTCAAAAAAAAAACCTGCGCGCCATATTTTTTAACGTTCTCATTGTGTGGTTGATTATTATTATTATTATCAAAAATCTTCTTAAAAAATATAAGTATTTTGAAAAACGTCTTATGACAAGCGTGTGCATTGATCATACACTCACACAACACACACAAACACTCCCTATCGCTTAATACCGCCTCGTCTGTAATGACCAACTTTGCACACATGTATCACAATGTAGTATTATGAATTAAATTAACTCTATATTTAAAAATAAGCATACCACAATATTGACACAATTAAATTTAATAATATAAGGCACTAAAAACACTCCACGTACACAAAACAATACAAAAAAGTATTCTACATTTGTTATGTTATCCGGACAATTTATATTTTTTCCCTTAAAAATAACTTATTTTAAAAATAACGTAAAAAATTTATTAATTTGACATTGTACAACAGCAACCAATACTAGCATAACGCAAGGGACCTATACTTTTTAATCCGTAAATAATCGTCGTCGTCGTCGTTGTAAGTTTAAAAAAGAGGTTGTTTGTAGGCTACATGAGTGATGCTGGTGGTAGCGTGACGGCTCCATGTCCTGATAGTGGCGAGGGCAGTGTGGCAACCCCACGGATCCATGCGCCGCGCTCACAGCAGAAAGATTCTACGTTGTTCAACGCGCGCATATAGATTGTTGTCACACCACCTAGGGATATATTGTTGAAAGGCTATTATGGGCTGATTTCGTGGGGCGTGGGGAAGCTTATATCCTAACTAACCTAACCTAAATTTGATGTGGGCAAGATTCATTTTGCGGCGCCCTCTGCCAGCGCAAGAAGAAGGATTGCATAAAATGAAAAAAAATAAACTTTTTGGCCGTCTTTTAAGGAATGCATAAATTTTCGGGGCGCGAGGGCCCCTGGTTCGCGAGGCCGTAGGCGGTGGCCCACGTCGCCCACGCCTTACGCCGCCACTGCCTAACTCTAACGGACCATAGCTCCGAAACAAACATTACAAATTGGGTGAAGTATATCAGTTATCTAGTTTCCAGAGTAGTACACACTTTTGGGAGAGAAACGACAGATTAGATGACCGGTGTGCAAAGAATGTCTCAAGATAAATTGCCTTAGTCATTAACCTAAGTGGCTGGCGGCTTTCGAAGTGTACAGTCAGGCGATTTTAGTTAGTAAGTTCATCGGTAATAACAAACTTCACACAAGAATTTTTGAAAGGTATACCTCCAGGTCGACAGTCGATAAGTAAGAAGTGTTTTTCTCAAGTGTTTCTATTGATAATGATAAGGAATATCATTGGGATACTTATCGATCACGTGCTCGAACGACTTTCATGTCAGCTCTTTTGATTTCTTAATATATTAAAACAACATAATCATTGAAATGTACATTTATGACTTCCACGAATGCAAAAAACATTATTTTTTATATTCTCTATTTGTTGTTAACGCTGTGGGATATATAATTAACTATTATTATATTACTACATCAATACTGTACCTACATAATTATCATTGTATATCTGTTTTTTTACCTAAATAAATAAAATAAAAAATACATTTATGAACACGGAAGGATGTTATTGTAATAAATAATCAAAGAATTTAAAACGTCCAGAAGGATAGTCGCCTCTATGGGAACATGAAATAAACAAGCCAGAATTGACAGTACCTATTTGACAGCCGTGCGCAGTACAAACTGAGAGCGATTTGCTCAGGGAGCCCCTCAAGCGGAGTGAAATTAAATGTCATGCTTTAAGTAAGGCGGATTATCCATCTGGGTAGAGGCACGATGCCCTATGAAAATCTTTGTAAATAATATTACGAGTAAACTAAATTGTTACCAAGGAAACACTAGGCACGTCTATTTATCTAGGTTAGTTTGTTTTAGTCTTGTCTTTGTCATCGGTTTTCAAGAACTTTGAAATATCCGATTAGTATGTTTTTTTCCTTTGTCAAGAGTAAATGACGAACTGTAGGTACATTCATAATTAAATGCTATAAATAATACTTAGATGAACTGTTTCTAGCTTCTAGCGTATTTTATACGAGAAACCTTTCACTACTATATTATGTATCCTAATCAATGTTTCATCGAACAGCTAAGTGAAATCATATATTTTTCCTGTATTCTTATAATAATCCCACTAATATTATAAATGTGAAAGTTTGTACGTATTTTTGTAACTAAATCGCGCCCTGGAGATGACTGAACAGATATTGATGAAATTAACACAAACAGCTAAAACAAAGGGCTTCTTATCCCGTGTGATCAAAAGGAAACGGAGTAAGCGGAAACTTATTATATACATTAATAGTGTGACAAATAAAGCAAAGCAAAATTTCAATGTCAATTGGCAAATTTCAATTACAGTGGGACACTGGAATTACAGGTAAAATAATACAAAAGTTTTCACCGTAGGCGCTATCGATCGAGTAAGTACTTAGTAATTTTTCTCAGAGGTATAGGACAGTCATTCGAATATGCACACTCAAAGATGAAAGGAAGGTACGTTTATCTTTGAGCTACCCCGCTACTACACTCACTCACCAATGATAATAAGTTGTGTGCCGAGGTAAGCAAGTGCGTGCCCATGTCTCGGCATCGACATCTCAGTCTCCTGTTTCCACTCGCGATCCTTCCAGTCCCAAACATCTATAGCACCCACACTACTTGCTGTTTTCTCCTACAATAAAGCTGACATTATTAAGTTTTTCATTTTTAGGGTTCCGTAGCCAAATGGCAAAAAACGGAACCCTTATAGATTCGTCATGTCTGTCTGTCTGTCCGTCCGTAAGTCACAGCCACGCTTTCGTAAATTTTGGGGGTTCCCCATACTTAGAACTGAAACTCTTTTTTTTTTAATATAACCCATAAGTGTTTGCGCGAGAGACACTTCCAAAGTGGTAAAATGTGTGTCCCCCCTGTAACTTCTAAAATAAGAGAATGATAAAACTAAAAAAAATATATGATGTACATTACGAAGCAAACTTCCACCGAAAATTGGTTTGAACGAGATCTAATAAGTAGTTTTTTTTTAATACGTCATGAATGGAAATTCATATCAAATACTCAGGTCTATACTACCATTTACTTATATACCTACAGGTTTGTACGGAACCCTCGGTGCGCGAGTCTGACTCGCACTTGGCGGGTTTTTTATTTAACGAAGTTCTCAATATGTTAAGTGATGATGTTGCCGTAGGTGATAAGTACAAATTATAGAAAAGATCTGGCTCTAAAAAGCGTCTAGCTATCAGAACACATTGGTAGGTGTTTGGCGATAAATTTTCAGGGTGGTGTGGATTTCTCATGATATTTTCCTTCACCGAAAGCTCAAGCTCATCGTAGGATTCAACCCATGGCCTTCACCACGAAATTTGACGTCACTACCCGATATAAAAAGCTACTTAATGGTCACTAACACTCGCTAGTTTTTTACTGTAACCTGTTTTTTTCGACATTACCCCTTTCTATAAAATAATACATACCTTAATGAGAAAAAGAGCCTCTATGTTATTACATCAATTCTATAGCTACTCTATCTTACCTTATCTGAAACTTTTCCAGCACCACCGACGATATACAATTTGTCATTCATAGCGAATAGTGTGGAAAAGCATCTTGGGAAACGTAAGCTGTGAATTTCTGTCCATCTGAAAAATTGCAGTTGTCAAATTGGTCAATAACCCAAAATTACTAAATTTGTGACTGCACAAGACAACTCACTCATTAGTCTTGGAGTTAAAGCACTCAACAATTTTGCAAACTGGTTTCTTCTTCTCGCCGGTCATGCCACCAGCTACCCAGATATACTCGCGGTACTTGGCACATGCAACCGCCATGCGAGCTACACTCATCGACCGGACTTCAGTCCACGAGCCGCTCTTGGGATCAAACCGTTCCACTGATCGAAGGACCCTGGAAACGCTTGGTAAGTAAGAAGAATTCACAGAATATAAAAGCTGAAGAACGGAGAAGAATAGATGATCGTAGGCCAGTAAATGAGCGATAAGCAAGAGAGACTAATAAGTTGTAGAAACTAGTTTCGCGAAATACGCTGCCGTTTTTCATTTACAAAATGGTAAACTCTCTACAACTAATATTAGGGGCCAAGACATATTACATTAAAACCAAATTCTACTCCTGTTTACACTAAGCCCTATCGTTTACCTCCAACTATCAAATCAGAAATGAAAAAACAAATTGATAAATTGATTGATAATGATAAAAATGCCAATAAAAAAGTCTGCCCATAGGATTAAAAAATCTGAAGGAGTTTTATACCAGATCCGGAAAAACCCAAATTTTACGTAATTATCCTGTCACACAAAATGCTGATAAAGAAGAAGAGTATATACAGTTCCTGTGCTGATATTAAATAGTTTGTTAAAAAATGCACAAATATGTATATAAAAGGCCAAACTACTGATAGACAGTCAGTTTCCTTGAAATAACTCACCTGCCCTTTTTATCCTGCCCTCCAATAGCATATAATGCCATACGGTGTACGACAAGGCCAAAATTTTTCCTTGGCACAGCTAGTCCTGACTCACTATACCATGAGTGCGTAACAGGTTCATAGCTCCATACTGTGGACACCACTACGGATTTGCCACGAATATCGTCGTCACGAGGGTCAGCTCCACCTGCGTCGATACTTATTAACTAATGCGTGACATGAGATTTTCACTTTGTTGATAGCAATTTCTCAAATATGTAGAATTATTCCTTTTTTATGTTCAATGTTTTATTTTGTAATATTTTCCTGTTTTATGTTCAATCATATTGCTTTTAGTTTCAATTATTTGTGGATATTAATTAATAAAATATTTACCAACAAGATAAACTCGTCCTCTTAAAAATGCTACAGAATGGTGGTGTCTTGGTTCTGGGAGATCTCCGACATAATCCCATACATTTGTTACTGGATCAAACCTGTGAGAGATGTTCAGATACCTTAGTACTAATTTTGTAAGATGCACATAGCTATGACCTTATGCGGCTCGCTAGAAATTGTTAAAATGACCATAGACTTTTTTGCTTAAAAATATAAAAAATCTTTACCTGTAAATATCCTTGCCAGAATTTCTTCCAACTCCATAAGCCGTATGCGGATCAATTCCACCAAAGACCAGTACTGTCTCTCTATCCCAGTTGAACAATGAACCTTCCGCTATGTAGTTCTTGTTTGATGGACCCAGTATAGATGTTGATAGCTTATTCCTTGAATATATTTTTTGTAAATTAGGCGCTTTATCTTTATTACCTAATCTTATGATGGTGCCTTCAACTATACTCCATGCTTTTCATGCGTGTAATAAACCACTATTTTATTAAGAAAACTCACATGTTAATCCTAGCGAGTGATTCTTTTGATTGATCAAACAGTGATATCTGTGGACTGTAAAAGTTGTTCTGAGACACGAGCGGTCCCTGCCGAGGCCCTGTTTCCGTTCGTACTGCATTCGTAGTTGTTTGTGAACGAAGAACGGGCGATGTATTGTGTGACGTCCTACAGACAAATGTTTGGTGATATAGGTATATTTATAGTTCCCTTGATAGGTGAAGAAATTAATTAAGATCCGTGTGATAACTACATTTCGACGATTTTGTGATATGATATACCTATGCTATGATAACCTACCTTCTACCTAGCCTTCGCAAATCTCAAACTCCGACGTACGCAAGAAATGCTTGAAAAGGGGTTACAAAGATTACTTCATATATATTCACACTTATATATAGACTAGCTGCTAACAGCTAATACTACTACAGCGGGCACTAATGCCCGGCGTAGCCCGGGTGATTTTCATATCTCTATTTCTAGTGGATTAGGATGAAACAGTGCTGTGCGCCGCACCGGTCTTAGCCCTTGATCAGGGTAGGATTGTCTTTTGGCGCCCTTTGGTCGACGCGTCGACCGCCCCAGCCCCATCCCGCTTTTCTCAAAAGGCGCTATCAAAATTTTATTATTCGTTCGTTTTTTTTTACATTTAGCACCTGGACACCTGGCACCTAGAGCGACCGCTCCTCTCGCTCCACCTTAGGGCCGGCGCTGGCTTTGCGTTGTCTGTCAGTTCATTAATTTCAGTCTCATTTTACATTGGCATTTTCATTCAAAAATAGGTACCATCCAAATTTCCGACACAACAACGGAGTCATTCTAAAGTCTTCATTCATCTTTCATACATGCGGCAATAAATTATATTTTTATGTATAGATTATGAAATCAGGATCATGTTACCTTTGTGATCCAGCCAAAGCAGCTGTTGCTGCGGCCAAGTACGAGGCTGCAACACTATGCCGTTTCTCATTTTGTTTGCCAGAGTAATTAATCTGAAAGATTTCATGCTTATTTACAGGTTTTCGTATACAAGATAAATTTATAACCAGTAATAGAAAACATTTCCGAAATATGGAAACATTCTATGAATGGACGCGAGAGGCGGGCGGCGAACGCGGTGTGTGTGGGGCGGGCGGCAAGGTGGCGCGCGTGTTTCGTTACGCCCGCACGACGAGTATCAAAATAAAAAATAGGTGTTTAATAAAACTCGTCTATGTTTAATTTGTCAAAACTTGCGCTCTGTTCATTATTTCCTGTATGCTCCTAATATTTTAACTGAAAATAAGTAGGTGGTTAGGTTTACTTTATCTGTATTGCTAGTATTAGCTGTTCCACTGCTAGTTTCACTGATGGTTGTGTTCAAATCTTCTGCTGAGTCTTTTTCAGGCGGGTCAAACATTTGTTTGTTCTTTTTATTTGGTACCTGCAAAATCAAACCGTTACAATTACGGTCTAATAGAAGTATCAACTTTGGCTTTTTTACTTGTATATGTTTACCCTTTTGATCACAGTTTCACCCAGGTCTGTGATGAAGTAGCCAAAGGTTGTGCACACTTAGCTTAGAAGAGAGAACTGACTCTCAAGTGCAACTACCAAAACCCCGAATGTACCCAGAGCCAGCCAGGCGGGTACTACAAAGTACCTAGGTTTTGTTTAAATGTGTTCCTACACCGAAAGCTCAAGCTCATTGTAGGATTTGAACCCATAACCATGATACCTAAAATTATGTATTACTAATATTATTTATGACATAAATAAATGAAATAAAAATAAAATGCATTTATTTTCAAGCAACAGGGTCCATGGATTGTTAGTAAATACACAAATGTTAAGAGCTAAGTTAGTAGAGATTTAAAACATTAAAACAACAGAAAAAAACTACAGCCAGTTCATGCAGCATAACACATGACGTGCAGCTTCATAAGCTTCATAAAGTAGGCCCATCTGACCTCACAGCAAACACGTTCAGAATACTGGTGCTCCCTCTCACCCTGTATAAAATAGAGGCAACATTCTTGCGCATTATGACGAAAACAATCATCCGTATGCGCATCCGCAAACATGCCTGAAGCCCTACAGTAAGGAGGAAGCCTCAACAGCACCCTGAAGGCATTATTGTATTGGATACGCAGAGTGTGTATGCTTTTTGGGCATAATTAGCCCATATGCTGCTGGAGTAAAATGTTTGGCAATATTGGTTTGATTATAGCCATGAGTTGCTTTGTTCAAGGCAAATCTAATTTTACTCGAAGAATAAGAGCATGTAGGAGTTCTATACGTCATATTGTGACGTAGGTAAGATAATCTTGATTTTGTAAAAAACATGAATTGAAGGTACTTATATCAATAGTGATTTCATAAATAAATAAATAAAGTTTACTCTGTCATTTTCTAAAGTGCACATTTGTATCTGATGAACTTGATTGCGCTGCTGCATCTGTTGTAGCTGCTGTAATTGCTGCTTCTGCTGCTCTAACAGCTTCTTTTGTTCCTGTTGAATAATTAAAAATAAAATTAATTACACACATTAAAGTTACAGATAAAAGTATCTCTATCTTTATTTATTGAATAGCTATAGAAAGGGACAGGTCTATAGATAACGTATAATAACACTCACTTGACAAATCTGAGTACGGCAGTAACAATTATATTAAAGCAAATTACAGTTTTCATACAAACTGTCAAGAGAGTATCAATAGATTATTATTACGAAAGGGTAATAAAATGCTAATCTACTTTTGACGCTGACCGTACGTGAATTACCTAAGTAACGTTGTTGCAATCAAATTGAATATCACAATGACGAAATTCTTACATTTGCAATTAAGTAGTAGGTACTGTTTGAATATGCGGTTACCGGAAATTAAAGATCAGTAGTATATTGAATCGATTTCAATATTAAACTATAATTGAAACTGATTGCAACAAACGTGAAAGCACCGCAGGTTATCTATTATTAACTAAATACGTATAAGAGGAGGTAACCTCAAGTTGTTTCTGCTGCTTTTCAATTTCAGGATTCCGTCTCCGTTCAGTAACAACCGGCATCTGTATAGGGGCTTCCATGTCTTGGGGTGGGGAGCGGGTAGGAGATTGGTTGCCATCTTGAGCCTTAATCATTAAGTAAGGTTGATGTAGATAGACCAAGAACATGGTCTTAATTGAATTGAAAATGGTAAGGTCCGTTGTTATGGACTCATACGGAGACAAATAATGATAGGTATAATGTCAACTCGTATTTTTTGTGATGACACAAGATATAGGATCATCGATTCGATACTGAATCCCAAATATATTTTATTGGATCGTTTAAAAGAACCTATAAGTAATGTCAAAAATTTGTTTACTGTCAAGTGGTTTGTGTTTGACGGTGAAAACTTAGACCGTAATCTCAACCAATACCTATCGAGAACATGCTCGACAACAACCTTTGAGCTAAAACCAAAATCAAAAATCAAAATTCATTTATTCTATTTTGGCCCTGATAAGGCTCTTGTGAAGTGCTTGAGAGTGATAGCCAGCTAGTCTAAGATATATGACATTTTCTCTCACCGAAAGGTTAAATTCATTGATGGATTCGAACCCACAACATTCGCCACGGCGTCCGACGTCACTACCACCTATCATCACCTTCAAAACTTTAATAAGTTTGTAACTACTGCCTTTGTTGTCCTTAAATCATGTTACAATATCATCATCTATCAAATAATATAAATAATTCAATAACCTTTCTCCTATGATCGAAGAATTCACTCATTGTTGGAAAGGATTTGTTTTTATCCCCGGCCAGACCTTTTAGAGTAACTGGCAGAGGGAAATCCATTTTTGGCCTTCGCATGTCCACTTTATCGTTATCCATGCCGCGCAAACTGCCTGATATGGATAAATATTAAATTTCATTTACGAAGTTTGTACTTGCTCCTTTATATCGAAAGGCGCTAATGATTTTTACGAGCACTGGGCCGCATTCATATATCTATCAAAGATTCATAGCAGGATTTGTCTAGAACAGGGGCTCTACCACGTAACTTGTATGTATATTAAGTATGTATTTACAAACAAAAAAGTAGTATATGTATTATATCAGTTATCTGGTTTCCATAGTACAAGCTCTGCTTAGTTTGGGATCAGATGACCGTGTGTGAGGAATAATATTTATTATTATTATTATTATTTATGAACTTTGGTGGTAATCGTAACTAACACCATTAATGAATTTCATCCAATCAGGGCCCACGAATGGTCATCGTCCCGTCATACCGCGTGCGCGTCATTGGATGAAATATTTAATGGTATTCGTTACGATTACCACCAAAGTAACGCGGTAGAGCCCCAGTTCATGACAAAATTTGCACCGCCCATCACAATTCAGTTAAAATAACAAGCACCTTATGTTATTCCCTGTTACTAAATGCATCATTATGTTGGTAGTTTATTAATAGTGGCCATAAATTAATATAAGTACGAATTGAGTTAAGCTACCACCGTCGTGGTCGGTACCTGGATGGGTGGCCGCCTAGTGGTATTTCATATCGAGCGTTTCCGTGCTTCGGAAGGCACGTAAAGCGGTTGGTCCCGTTTATCACTTAATTGTGATAGTCGTTAAGCTAGTTGGAGGCCTTCTAGGCGGCTTGAAAACTCTAACAGTAGGTTGACCACTAGCCTACCTCCGCCGATCCGCAGTGGGCACGCGTGGTGGAGTATCTGCCCATTCCAGCAGTGGGACATTATAGGCTGATGATGATGATGAAGATGATTGAATTATAAATTAAGTATAACATATACCGGGTAAATCATCATTCCTTCTGGGTGGTTGCATCATGGACATCTGTTGGTACATCTGATCTTTTGGAACCATAAACTGTTCTAGATATTGGAGGAAATCTTTGTAGGTCACATGGTTCTGCGGTGCGAACAAATATTATTATTGGCAGTCTCGTGTGAATTTTGAATTAGTTAATTTCCCTTCCTAGTAAGGCGCCGATCCCACAGAGAGAGTTCTAGAGGTTCCACATTCACTATTGTGCACACAGCAAGCAGTCTAGAGTTCTGCAATATTCGCTACCGATCACACATCACACACTTTTTTACTTTTAAAGGCGCCGCATTGATTACAGCGAATGCGAAACGCAGAACTCTAGAACTCTCTCTGTGAGATCGGCGCCTAAATTATCATTTTGGTAATTTATTCGGGAATTATTGTTAGGTACGTTTAAAAAATAAATATAATAAATAGTGCTTACGTGATCAACTGTGTAAGGTCAAACGTTTTTCAATAAGTGAAGAATATACACTAACCCCCTTACTCATAAAGCGCTATTTAATTGGTTTAAATGGTCACGTAAATAATGTCACATTATTTGACAATGACAATAGAGTGACGTTATTTACGTGACCCTTTAAACAGTATATTAGTTAAATAACGTTTTATGAGTAAGGGGGTAACGGCCCGTTCACACATGGGAGTCCGTTTTACTGGTACGTTTTTAACGGATACGTCATAAATTTATGCGCTGTTCACACATAGGCACCGTATAACGTTCAACGAATCCGTCATTACTGGATGCGATGTGTGAACAGAAAAATGTGAGTCAAACAAAACCTGTCGCATCACTCCCCCTCCTACACCCCGCACACACCGCCCGCCACGCACACAGTATCTATCCGTTAAAATTCTACGTATCCGTATATTTTTACTGTTCCGTCGTCCAGTATTCGATGACAAAACGGAATGTAATTTTTTTACGGAACGATATTTTTTACTGTATACAGAATACTGTGCCATGTGTGAAGTCGCTCATACAACTACATACGCCATCGACGAAAAAAAACGTACACGATAAAACGGAACAGTAAAACGGAGACATGTGTGAACCGGCCGTAAACTAACAAATTTTATAATGTGCATTCTAATCAATATTTATGGCACTTACTTAAACATGATTGTATTTTAAAAATACTGACTTGTTTATCTTTTCAATTTGAAATGATACCAAAGATAGAGCAATAAATCAACTTCGAAGAAGAGAAAAATCTATTTTGGAATCAGCTGTTTCTTATGAAATCTGGCTAAATTCTTTGCGATTCAGTTTATGTGTTCAAATGAGCTTCGATCTGTACGATCAATACAATTATGCAAATACCTTTTCTTCTCCAATCCAGTTCCTTTCAGCAGGCTCGTTCAGTCCAAGGACATCAATCCAATGATAATAATTCTTGGAATTGTTTCCGTACCAATATTTTATTATAACGTAGCTGTTAATAAGATTTTTACAATGTCAGTTTGATTATCACATAAAAATCACTCATCTTTTATTTATTTTGTTATACATATAATACTATATACTGATCAGCTACATAACTATACTAAATAAGTATGCGTACTATTGCTTTTGCTGTGACTTTACCGATACTATAACTTTGCATAAGTAGAGTATACCTAATACAATTGTTTTAGAAACAAGAAAGATGCCTGTGGACATTTTATGGGCATACCATAAATAGCAATACAAATTGTGTTCCATGCACACAATTTTAGTGTTTCACGTTCGAGAACCTGAACCGTATCTTCCTTGTTCATTTTTGTCATATTGCTTGCTATATTTTATGGAATAAGGTCTATGTTTCTTGGAACGCTCGGGATATATAATGATCTTCCCTTCAGGGTTTATACATACATACAAGTAAATAGGTGCATAATTTAAACAGCAATATTTAGTTAATAGTTTCCCCGCCGTGGATTTTACAATGGAGTACAGCATGGGGTTCTTCAAAAAAAGGTGTGAAGAATTTTCTGCAGGGTCGGCAACGCGCGAGTAACACCCCTGTGTTGCAAGCGTCCATAGGCTGCGGTAACCGCTTACCGTATGTTTGTTTGCTACCTAAGTAGTATAATCTACATAATAAGCAGTTCTTGTAAACATGCATATACAACAGTCATAATATTCGTTCCAAAAGGTACACATTTGAGTAATTATTGTGTCTTTCCTTATTCAATTACGAAGTAGTATGTAATGTTATTCAAAGGATTCTAATATAGTGTTGTCCTTGAATTATTAATTCTACGAAATGTAAATAACATTTTCATAGTAACATCATAAATATATGACTGTTAAGTGTTATAGAGTTAATCCGAGCCTGGATTCGGGCCAGCATCATCAAGATTTCAATCTATGAGTTAATTCAGGAAAGTTACAGGCCAGAAATAGGTAGGTATAACAATATAGCTAAACACTTTATGTCATATGGTCTAGATAATATCGAATACGTTTGAAATGAAATATGAAATGACATATTTTTTGTTTGTTGCTAGAATCAAACGTAATAAAACATTTTATGATATTTACTTTCTGAACGGAAATCCGATAAGCTATTATCGATAACACCTAAAGCCATAAACGATAACTACAGGCTCAGTTAGGGACAGACATTTTCTTGTCTAGACTACGACAGTGACGTTACAAAATATAAACAGCTGCAATTTTGTCAATATGTACTTAAGGTGTCACGTACGCCAGCCCATCGTCGACCATTTGCTGCACTTCCGGATCGCTGACAATCTCTAATATCTCAGCGTTGTCAGGATTGCGCTTTATGTCGACCAGTTGCCACGGGGAGATGAGTCCGAAGCGACAACAACGCATGATCTCGACGGCGAAACAACGTCGAGACGACCAATCTCCGTACAACCACCTCACTCCGGCCATCAGGACTTCTATCTCACTGAAACATCAAATTCTTGAAAATATCTGATTAATATTGGCCTTCCCGATTTGCACGAGGGCTTGATTAATTGAACATAATGTCAAATACATACAGATATAAGGGTCAATTCAAATTAGACTGAAAATTTATCGCGCATGCTCGATTATTTTTATGTTTTCATAACAAATCTTTGATTTCTTTTAATTTCAGAAAAAAATCTGGCCCGTGGTTTCGTCCGCGATGCCCTATTTTACCCTCTTAATTTCGAAAATCCATTTCTTAGTGGATAATATATTAGGCTGTTAAAATTATTTTCAAACAATAAAATTATTTTTAAGTTGCACTCGGTCAGTCTTACCTGGTAACAGATATGTAATTTGACTTTAGAAAGGTCATAATCTCTTCTGGTTCCAGTTCCAGAAAATCTCTTGATGCCACCAGCGGCAGAAAGAATCGCATCACTCGAGGCACCTAGAAAAACTTTTAGTATGTCTATGTTTTGACAATACCTCATCATTATCATCTACCTGCCCTGTTCCCAATCACTTGGGATCGAGCGCATTATGTACGCTTCCTCCATTCAGCTCCTCTACCCGTCAAACCAGCATTCACTTCTTCCTTACCCATATCATCATTCACACAATCCACGTACACACTTAAGTGTGATTAATAGAGAAAACGAAAACATATTACCATCAAATCCATTACAGGAGTCATACCCTTTGCTCGAGCTTCCCTAAAGAGTGCAAAAGCAGTATCTTCATTGAAGAGATTCTCGTTCACGATGAACGACCAGCATTGGTCTTCCAAATCTGTTGAGAGTATGAACTGAAATTTCGATGGATATTATATACTCATTGCATAGTTATTCAAGCATACCTTTTATAGAAAGAAATTGAGCTGCACAAAATAAATCCAATATATTATTCCTTTTTAAAACTTTGTTGCTCTCCTGTCCACTGAATATCATCCATTCATAAATGGTATGAAATGCTTCTGGTGTAACATTCGTCTGATGAACATTTATTAATAAATTTCCAAAATAATCCGTGTATACGTGAATATGATAAAGTTGTCTTACCAAAGGAAGCTCGATTTCTCGATGATGATTCATATTGAAGAAGGAGGAATATACTTGCAAAACCATATGATGGCAATGAAACTCCTCATTGCCAATGTGAATAACTGTGTCGGTGTTTCTGGAAATTATTGATTAGTATTTCGAGGATAGATCGTTATCTTGGAAACCCGTGAGGTTTCATTCAATAATGCAATCTGATAAGATGTAAATGAATAATTTCGAATGAATTAATGACTTGCACATTTCGCAACATCCGGGATATAGTAAAAACGAAATGCTTTCATTCTATTTACCGTGTCACATATAGACATGAAAATATCGCTGATGGCTCAATGGTATCTACGTCGAATGCTGTAACGGTTCGAATCCTACAGTAGCATGAACTTTCTATGAAACAAAACATCGTGAGAAACCATGAAACGGTGGTATTCAGAACATCCGCCTGGCTGGAAAGTTGAAAATCAATCGCCAAACATTAACTGGTGTGTTTCCACAGTTGCGTTTGATAACTAGGGGCTAACGCGCAAGTCAATGGCACTTCAATAAAATGGCCTTCCTTTTTCTAGAATTCTATGATGTATGGAATGCATGTATGTATGAATATCTAAATCCATTGACTCGTCCGGTGATGCGCTTGAGGTCTAAATGGTATAGAACTCAATATTTCAATAAAGCCCAGTTTAATGAAGTTCATTAAGATTCACTTCTAGGCTTGGTGCTTACTAGTTTCGGCCACAAAATTACTTTCAACGGTGAGATTGACGATGGATAAAACATTTTATTGACATCAAAAACTCGTAACAGAAGCAGACAACAAAGCTTTCGACTATATACCTACATATTTTAATTAGTAAGATGAAAAATATTGTGGGTATCCGTTGACAGTTCCAAGATCCGCGCGGGCACGATAACAATAGAAATTAATTGTTATTTTTAACCGCAAGTCAAGGCGTACAAACCTCAGCGAGACATATACGATATAGGTACTCAAATAGGTAATTAAATTATAATTATGGTTATTTCCAAAAAAATATAAATTTACATTGCTTACATGAAATTGTGTATTCTGCGATAGAATTCCTGGAACAAGTCTTGTTTTTTTGGCAATTGTACTCGCATCCAGTCAATTGGTTCCGCCATCGCGTAGCCTAGACTACCTAAATCTTTTCCTTTATCCTCTTTTAAACCAAGAGCTTTAGGTTTTGGAGATCGTTCATTACCAGGATTGTTTTTAAGAAAATTTGCCTGAATTTCTTTGGGTCCATATTGCATTTGAGGTTCTTGTTCAATTTCGATTCCCTAATTGGACATTGATATAATAATCTGTAGCTAATCAGATCAATATTAAGATTTTTGAGTACAGTAACGAAATTTCATCATACCTCGTCGTCAGGTTCACCAGCAGCTTTTCCTTCGAATTTTACTTTAACTTTAGCTTGAGTTGGATCAGCCAATAATACACCAACCGTTGATGATTGAAAAACTACCTGAATATCAATATCCTTATTACTATTAGCTTATACGTATTATTTAAGACGATTATTATTATTATACCCATAATATTAAAATTATACTTGACTTGATTTGATTGAACTTTTAAGTTGCCACTTGGTGTAGACTTAAAAGGAAAAGCTGCTCCTTTTTGAGCACTCATTTGATCACTAGATACACTGAAAAATGTAAGACATGGTTTATAGAAAAAAATTAAGCACCTTTTTAAGAGAAATACTAGATAGATCAAAATCCTAACTAATATTATAAATGCGAAAGTGTTTGTTTGTTACGCCTTCACGCCTCAACTACTCAACGGATCATCATGAAATTTGGCATGCAGATTGCCTATGGTATGGAGAAGGACATATACTTTTTATCACGGAAACGCGGGTGAAACCGCGGGGGACAGCTGTGTGACAGTAAATTAATAAAATAATCCTGGGTCAACTAATCCCAAACTAAGCATAGCTTGTAAAATGAAAACCAGACAATTGATATAATACATATAGAAAGAAAGAAAGAAGAAAGAAAGAAAAAACATTTATTTTGACAGTAACACAACACAATTACATACACTGTTACATATAACATACACAGAAGACAGTAAAAAAGAAAATAAAAGTAATAATAAATTGTGTTGTGTGACATCAAAAATGGACAGCGACTCAGTTGTAGACTGCAAGCCCAGTACAGGGCTACAGCACTGATTTTCAGTCGCTGCCATAGGTGACGTCACGAACAACGTAACTTAAAACAAAAAATAATTAAAAAAATAAAAACAAATTAAGAAAAAAACAAAAGTAGTTAAATAATAGAAACTTTAAAAAAATCAGAATAACAATAATGTAACAATAACACAAAAATAAAAAAATAATATAAATATCTACTAAATAGTCCGAACAAAGCCGAACATTTGGTTTGGATAGGTGAGCCCGTTCTTGAGTTATAAAATAACAACGAAAAGTGGCATTGATTTTTATATATATAGATACAAGATACATTGATTTATACTATTAACCCAAAAATCGATCTATTAAATTAAACTTTTGCTAATATAAACAGAATCTGATATAATAAATTGCGAAAAATATTAAAATGAAATAAACATGGACAGCTACTATGCTCCGCGCGCAGAATATCTTGGAAAAAAAAAAAAAAATATTAAAAAAAAGTACTAGCAGGTTAGAAATTATTTTGTTTTTGCAACCCGAGCAGTCGTTTCTTTAGTGTTTTCCTGAAGGTATGAACTGTTTTTAGAACACGAATAGGCGGAGGTAGGTCGTTCCAGCATCGAGAAGCAGCAAATTTAAAGGAACCACGGAATGCCATGGAACGATGGCTTGGCGTGACCAAAACAAAAGAACATGCCCTACGATGGAACCTGGCATGAGCTTGCGCCCACACTAGCTTATCAAAGAGGTACCTAGGAGATTTTTTATTAATGACACCGAAAAGAAGCACTGAAAGATGCAAATTTCTACGAGCTGTCATTTTTAGAAGGTTGGAAGAATTTAAAAATGGGGTAATGTGCGACCTAGGAGGGACATGAAAACAAAAACGAATACAGGCATTTTGAACGCGCTGAATTAACTTCTCAGTCCTTCCAAGTAGACAAGGGCCATACACTGTGTCGCAGTAATTAAGTCTGGATAGTACTAAGGATTCGCAAAGCATAATTCTGACTTCTTCACTTAGGTAAGGACGGATCTTATATAATAATTTTAAGCGATAAAAACAGTTATGCACACTCTTTGCTACATGTTTTTCAAAGTGAAGGTGGCTATCTATAATCAGTCCAAGATTTTTTGCTTCGGTGACACATTCCACCGTCTCTCCGTCCACTATTATGTTGATTGAACAGGATTTATGCTGGTCGGCACCAGACATAATATTACGGATATTATTTCTAGAACCCACCAACATAAATTTCGACTTCTTTGGATTAATTACCAAGGAGTTAGCTTTTGACCAGTCAGATATGCGTTCTAAATCTGAGTTAACTTTGTTTACAGCATCAGCTAAGGATGAAGGAGGAAATGAAAGATACAGTTGGAGATCGTCGGCATATTGATGGTGTTTACAATATGATATTTTCTTGGTTAAATCAGCACTATAAAGCACGAATAGAATGGGTCCCAGAATAGATCCCTGAGGAACACCCCGAGGGACAGGCTGGAGGGAGGATCTTGATGTAGATCCATTTGACATTGTCAATTCTACAAACTGTTGCCTGTGGTCAAGGTAACTGTGAAACCAACTAATAGCTCCGGTGTCAAACCCATAGAAGGCAAGCTTAGCTAACAACAGAGATACATTTAATGCATCGAAAGCGCGTGAGAAATCAAGCAATACCAGCAAGCTGACCATCCCACTGTCTTGAGCCTCGAGCATATTGCCTACAACATCGAGGAGGGCAGTTGCTGTGCTATGGCTCTTACGGAAACCTGATTGAAATGGAGGAATGATTTTATTGTCTTCCAAGTACTTGGTGAGCTGCATGCATACCACCTTCTCCAATATCTTAGAGATGCAAGGAAGGATACTGATGGGTCGCAAATCATGGATTGTAGAAGGGTTGTTACTTTTAGGTATTGGCTTTACAACAGCAACTTTCCAAGAATCAGGAAAAACTCCCCTGGTTAAAGAGGTATTTACAATTGTGGTAATTGCATCTAAGGATTGAGGGAGTGTCATCAGCAGCATGTCTAATGATATGCCATCAATGCCCTGTGCATTGGATTTCAGACCACGAATAATTGCCAATACTACTTCCCTGCGTACGGGCATTAAGGAAAATGTTGCTGAGCCAAACCTGTGGTGCTCATAGAAAGTCAACTGCGAAATAGGCACAGTATCTACACCAGGGATACTTAGGAAATGAGAATTAACGAGATCAGGATTATCAAATTGAGATGGAAGTTCTGAAGCCCGCTTGTTACCGGATGATAATGGCCCTGATTCTGTTGTTTACAACTAAACTAATTTTAATCTCACTAAGTCTCTTTCTAACAGAGAACATAAGAAAAGGATGTAAGAAATTTAGTCCTGTCAAATTAGTCCAATGCTTGTTTTCAATATGAATTTAGTCGCCATCTATCGCGGTTACGCCTAAATACACGCAAAATAAGACGGCAAAGATTAATTTGACAGCTTTAAATATGTTCTATCCTTTTTCAATAATGTTTGTAAGAAAGAGATGAGATGTGACTAAAATTAGTTTAGTGCGATTTACAACAGAATCGGCACCATTGTATTTTTTAAATTTTTCCACAGTTTCTTCGAATCTTTAATATGGTTGTTAATGTGCTGAGTGAAGTATGATTTTTTCTCACTCTCTATGGCTGTAATAACAATATGTTTCATTTCTTTATAGCATTCTTTAAAAGCCATTGTTTGAAGGACTTTATACTTTTTGTGGTAGTCATTGCGTATACGAATCATTGCCTTAACGGTATCAGTGATCCATGGGTGAGGAGGGTCTTTAAATTTTGTAGTCTTGAGGGGTGCATGTAAATCAAAAAGGGTACGCAGAAAGTGAGTGAAAGTAGATACTTGGCTATTAATATCAGTATCAGCTTTAAAACAATCCCAGGGAATAATATTGAGGTCATTATTAAAAAAGTCCAACTGGATATTTTTAAGGGGTCTGTACGTAATCAAGCGAGTAGGAGTTTTAGCTTTCCTAATATTCAACTCAACCAGAACCATAGCATGGGCTCCCAAATCTGGTGCGTACTTGACTGAAACTTTTCGCACAGGAGCATCAGTACAAGCAATGTCTATTAAAGTTTGGCTATTCTCAGTAAAATGTGTGGGCTCCGAAACAACTTGATTGAGATTAAGGCACTGTAGAAATTCTTCAAATAACTTAGCCTTATTACTACTTGGCTTGAGAAGATCTATATTTAGGTCACCAAGTAAGATTAGTTTATCACACTTCCCAAAAGATACAACCGAATCCGTTATCGCGTCTAAAAACAAATTAACATCCTGCCATGCCATATACTACTTTTTGTTTGTAAATACATACTTTATATATATAATTACACCCAGACTCAGGACATACAGACATGTTCATGCACACAAATGCATGTCCCGTGTGGGAATCGAACCCACGGCCTGCGGCGAGATAGGTGGAGTCCTCTGCGATATATACATAACCAACTTATTTATTTTACCTGGAATTATCGGCGTATGATGAAATATTAGGATCAACTGTATCTCTTTCTCTTTGAAAATTGTGCATGTAATCGGTAGCAAATTTTGAAGCGTAAGTATCCGGAGACATGTCGCCTTTCTTCTTCGGTTTCCTGGAGCAATTAATACTTCGACTATATAATTAATATTACAATTACAGTAGTTTAGCAATTCTTACTTACTTTCCTTTAAAATTCCACGACATGTATGGTGCCTCTCTCAAATATTTTGCGGCACGTGTTTTGACACCGTCTCCAGAGCTACCATAGAAAATGTCTTTAGATGTCCTTTCACATAAAAGTTTTGAGCTGTGTTTATAATAATCTAATGCTGAAAATAAATGACACAATGAATGGCTTCAGCCTGACAGCCACAAGCCTTCAGGCCTTTTCTAAAACATTTTTGGTTATTGATTTTTAGTTTTTTACTATTTCAAACAAAACTTTTAATTTAAAATATCTATATCCCGTTGTTGCATATAATATGAAATGGGTTTTGATTAAAAGTTGGGGTACAACCTTTTTTAGGATGAAAATAATATAAGGAATACTAACGAATAAGTACCACTCACTAAAATCACTTGTGTTGTTGGTTAGGTCTGACAAAGAGCTGCTCCTGTATAATTTTGGCTTAATCGTTATACAATATTGTTCGAAAATATTCCCGTAAGTAGTCCTAAATCTTCTTTTCGGGGGATTGACCGAACTATCGGGAAATATAAACGAAAGTTATGTTAAAAAGGTATAGTAATAAATTGATGGTCGTTTTGAGTGCGTCTCGATACTTAATTGACGAACAAATCTAAAATTAAACATGTTAAGTATATAGCCTACATAAAAGTAGCAGAGGTGGAAAGCCCAGATGTATATGTGTATTGATAGAACTAATAAATAAATAAATATCCTGGGATATTCCTCACACAACGTCATCTGATCCCAAACTAAGCAGAGCTTGTACTATGGAAACCAGATAACTGATATAATAATACACAGATTACAGAATAAGGCAGATGGAGCGCGCGGAACACGGGAGTGAGGCCAAAAAAGCAAATACAAATTGAAAAACACGTACCTGGTATTCGCTTTTGAATGTGTATTTGCTTTGTTTAATAAACTTTATGTAACAAATAACACTTCTTTATTAATAAACTGTGGTTAAACAATGCAAATACAAACTGGAAAACGAATACCAGGTATCAGATTTTCAATTTGTATTTGCTTTTTTGGCTTCACTTTCGTGTTCCGCGCGCTCCATCTGAATTATTCTGTAATCTGTGTAATAATATAATACTTTTTGTTTGTAAATACATACTTAATATACATAATTACACCCAGACACAGGACATACAGACATGTTCATGTACACAAATGTATGTCCGGTGTGGGAATTGAACCCACGACCTTCGGCGCGATAGCTGGAAATCTTAAACAGAGTCTTAACTAACCACACCAGCTGGCTCGTTGATATAGTCTTATTCTAAGGAGATATACATCTACAAGATATTGCATTTCATGAGAAACGATTTGAAAGATAAGAAATAAAGGAAAGAGGAAGACCTATGAAGAGATAGAGATGTATAATGAGTAGAAAAGGAGTGAATTAAGATATAACAGATACAAGTGATCAGTGGGAGCATTGGCGTATCTTGGTTTTTTTTCCAAGGCGGGCCTGGCCCCTAAAGCCGATGCAATGACGCGAAAGTTATTCCAATTTGAGGTGTTTAGCCATATTTTGGCCATCGATTTTTGTAATGTAGAATTGTGGGTTGGTAACCCAACATCCTAGGGTGGGCACGGCATCAATTCATCATCATAAGCCTATAATGTCCCACTGCTGAGCACAGGCCTCCTTTCACAAATTAATGTGAAAGGGAATGGGCAGACACCTACTCCACCACGCGTGCCCATGCCCACTGCGGATCCGTTAAGGTAGGTCAACCTACTGTTGGAGAATACTCCAACAGTAGGTTGACCACTACTAGGAGGCATGAATACATGCCTCCTAGTAGGCCTCCAACTAGCTTGACGACGACAATCACAATTATTTTAAGTGATTACCGGGACCAACGGCTTTACGTGCCTTCTGAAGCACGGAAACGCTCGATATGAATAACCACGGGCGGACACGTCGGTGGTCAGGACGGACCACGACGGTGGTAGCTTAACTTTGCCGATTGATCAAGAACGGCTAATCATGCTACACCACGAGCGCTTCAATTTATTTGCAGCAAGTATGCGTAAAAAGATGGCCTCGCTGCTGCAGAGAGTGCGGAGGAGCGGCAACAGTCTCCTCAAGGCTATATCTGAGAGATGTGAAGGCGCACCTATCTCAATCATTAGCTGGAGCATACAAGATCTATTTTTTATTTTATACTAACCCTTAGATATAAGTACTTGTACTAACAATAAAACCGGCCAAGTGCGAGTCAGACTCGCGCACCGAGGGTTCCGTACAAACCTGTATGTATATAAGTAAATGGTAGTATAGACCTGAGTATTTGATATTAATTTCGATTTATGACGTATTAAAAAAAAACTACTTACTAGATCTCGTTCAAACCAATTTACGGTGGAAGTTTGCACCGTAATGTACATCATATATTTTTTATAGATTTATCATTCTCTTATTTTAGAAGTTACAGGGGGGGGGACACACATTTTACCACTTTCGAAGTGTCTCTCGCCCAAACTATTCAGTTTAGAAAAAAATGATATTAGAAACCTCAATATCATTTTTGAAGACCTATCCATAGACACCCCACACTTATGGGTGTGATGAAAAAAAAATTGAGTTTCAGTTCAAAGTATGGGGAAACCCCAAAATTTATTGTTTTTTTTCTATTTTGGTGTGAAAATCTTAATGCGGTTCACAGAATACATCTACTTACCAAGTTTCAACATTATAGTTCTTATAGTTTCAGAAATAAATGGCTGTGACATACGGACGGACAGACAGACAGACAGACAGACAGACAGACAGACATGACGAATCTATAAGGGTTCCGTTTTTTGCCATTTGGCTACGGAACCCTAAAAATGGATTCAGTCACAGTTTTACTATTCAGTTGTCCGAATAAATATATCCCACCAAAAACATTTTAATGAAAATGTTGCCAATATGGCCCTTACTGTCAAAAAGTTATCAGATCTCACGTAGAGCCAAGCTTATAACTCTACACGCCCTAACTCTGCAAGCCCTAACTTCACAAACTCTACACCTTAGTCAAAATATGTGGCTTGGCCGTTTACCGTCACATGGGCGTAAGGTGAAAAATGTATCCACTGTTAATTTCTTTTCTGTAGTACAAAAGCCACATATTTTGACTACTTGTTGTTTGTGTATGAAGGCAAAATATATATCATAGCTTGGTCTCCGTATGTGGTAGCTTGCTATAATCTGTATATATAAAAGGAAACCGTGACTGACTGATCTATCAACGCATAGCTCAAACCACTGAGCCGATTGGGCTGAAATTTGGCACACAGATAGTTGTTATAACGTAGGCATACGCTAAGAACGGATTTTTGAAAATTACACCCCTAAGGGGGTAAAATAAGGGATGAAAGTTTGTATGAAAGTCCGTCAGTTTTGATGTTAGGATCTTCAAATTTTGTGTTTAGGCTGACGATTGAAAATTAAATTATAGGTGTCTCAGCGTTTGTAATAATTCCACCCCCGGAGGGGGAAAAAAGGGGATGAAGTTGGGTAAGCAAGGCCTTCAATTCCATAATAAACTTAATTAAATGTATTATAATACAGTGTAAGTATCCAGTAAAGAAGGATTTTTGGAAATTCAACCCCTAAGGGGGTAAAATAGGGAATGAAAGTTTGTATGCAAGTCCGTCAGTTTTGAAGTTAGGATCTTCAAATTTTGTGTTTATGCTATCGATTGAAAATTAATGTAAAGTTGTCTCAGCGTTTGTGATAATTCCACCCCAAAGGGGGAAAAAAGGGGATGAAGTTGAGTAAGCAAGGCCTTCAATTCCACAATAAACTTAACTAAATGTATTATTATACAGTGTAGGTATCCAGTAAGGAAGGATTTTTGAAAATTCCAAATAGGGGATGAAAGTTTTAATGCAAGTCCGTCAGTTTTGAAGTTAGGATCTTCAAATTTTGTGTATAGGCTGACGATTGAAAATTAATGTAAAGTTATCTCATCGTTTATGATAATTCCACCCCCGAAGGTGGAAAAAGGGGGATGAAGTTCTCCAACTTCTTCCCCATTTTTCCACCTGCAAGGCCTTCAATTTCACGATAAACCTCACTAAATTTATTATCATACAGTACAGGTATCCAGTAAGGAAGGATTTTTGAAAATTCCACTCCCAAGGGGTTAAAATAGAGTATGAAAGTTTGTATGCAAGTTCGTCAGTTTTGAAGTTAGGATCTTCAAATTTTGTGTATAGGCTGACGATTGAAAATTAATGTAAAGTTGTCACAGTGTTTGTGATAATTCCACCTCAGAAGAGGGAAAAGGGGATTAAGTTGTATATGAAAGTACTTCATTTCCACAGTAAACATCACTAAATTTATAATTATACAGTGTAGGTATGCACTAAAGAAGGATTTTTTAATATAACACCCCTATGGGGGTAACATAGGGGATACAAGTTTGTACGAAAGTCCATCAGTTTCGAAGTAAGGACCTTCAAATTTTGTGTTTAGGCTGATGATTGAAAATTAATGTATATTTGCCTCAGCGTTTTTGATAATTCCGAGCCCGAAGGGGTAAAAAAGGGGATGAAGTTGTGTATGGAAGTATACTAAATTTATTATTTAAGCTTATAGTTGGAAACGAACGCAACGAATATCGGTGTTGTTGGAATTTGAACTCTTAAGGGGTGAAAATGGGGATTAAATTTTGAATTTGAAGTTCTTTATTTTCGGAGTAAAAATCACAAAATTTATTATTTCGGCTTATGGTTGGAAACTAACGGAACTTATATCGCGTTTTTCGAATTTCAATCCTTGAAGGGGTGTAAAGGGGGATGAAATTTTGTATTGAAGTTGTTCATTCACACAATTTTGTATTGTAGTAAAAATAATGTACACGTGTATCATGTTATTAAGAAGCCTACTGACGCCCATCTATCAGTCTGTCTGCCACAAGAAAAATTCTCAGCTGTCTGTTTGAGGAACTTTTGGATAGATCTCCGCCCGTCGTCCACGGCGGGGAGCTCATTCCACAGCCTGAGTGTACGCGGTAGAAAACTCCTTTGAAATCGCACAGTAGAAATCATTTCGGTTCCAATATATGAGTATGGACTCCCCGTCGATGGCAAGAGTTGCGATGGTAGAAGGTAGCCCGTGTGAATCAGATCAAACAATTCTTCAGACAACTGTCCGTTGTACAAGCGATACACTCATAAGGAGGCAGTCTCTCCTCAGACTGACAGACAGACAGAAACATCTCAGCTGTCTGTAAATTATTGAGAAACTTGCGGATATAGGTCTCCACCCGTGTATTCATCTGTCTGTCTGTCTGTGTGCCATGAGCAAATATCTCAGCTGCCATGAAATGGTTGAGGAATTTGTGGATAGGTCTCATGGCGTAATTTTAGATAAATAATCCCTATCTCGACACTTCCCAAAAATACATATTTCTCCTTCCCATACATAGACCCTTAACAGCTGATCGGACAGTGTATATTTCTGCCGGTAGATTTTCAGATCTTCTTCTTCAAATCGGGAACGTAAACTTTCCACAAATAGATGGGTTGATACAAATACCAACATAGGTATAGATACAATGTATACTGATGTTACTATGAACACAAACCGATACAGTGGTTATGCGCGAGAGAGCCATTATGACTCCCAAAAATGACCAACCCGCTGCGATAAATGAAATGTTGATATATTCATTTGAAGGTTGTTGCCAACTTGATCGATATGGATGAGTCGGTAAATTATCCTGTTCAATTTTTAAACTCTCAATCCGACGGGTAATCCGTGTCATGTATGTAGGTTATTGATTTGAAATATACGGCCTCCAAAATTGTGCTGTGGAACTAGACTTCAAGTAACAGCTCTCCGCTGCAATGTTATTGAGGCCAAAATATTAACTGGTTCTGCCAGAGGAGAAACAGTCTTCGTGCCGCGAATACCATTGATCCCAAATCCTTCGTTTAATTTAAAAGTTTACAGTTCCTTATTAAGGTTTGTTTAGCGATGGCTATTAATAAATCACAGGAAAAAACTCTGATATTTGCTAGAGTTTATTTGCGGCAGGACTGTTTCAGTTGTATGTGGCATGCTCGCATGTAAGCTCTCAATCTACCTGAACCACGGACCTGAACTCATGTCAAATATCACACGTAGTGGCGGGCAATAGCCATGAACAAAGCTCTATATTATTACAATGATTCATATGCAGAAAAAAACAAAAACTACGCGGACGTAGTCGCGGGCTAAAGCTAGTATAATATAATAGCCGTGACGGGCTATTAATCTTGCAACATATGATGATGTTACTTACTCTGGTGAGTTGCGTATATATGTAGTGTTTCTTGCATTTGCCACCACACTTGAACTGTGTATCTGCGTTGGTGGTAAAAGAAAATATAGTTAAGGTTTTATACAATAGCCGTCTTACTAATAAAAATATGGAACACGGTTGTTTAACAGCTGTATAGTTATGCAGTGTGTAAGCCTTACACAGTTGCTATACACTCCCTTTACTAATAATCAGTGTGTAAGCGTTGTATAGTTACAGTGGCCGGCAAACAACTTGAGCCATGACCTTGAGTGCGCAGTAGACGATTTTAAGGTGTCGTTGGTGGAAAGAGAGGTGCGCGGGGGCATTCTGTCGGCACGCGTCCACGCTATTGGCCGAGCAGTCGGCCGCTGTTCCCCGCGTTGCGCACACGTTCCGCTATCATCCGACTACACATGCGTGTAGTGTCAATAGGCTATTTCGAGTTTAGAAGTTTTGTTGTTAAAGTTTGTTTGTTATTCTATTGTTGTTACTTTGTTGTTATTATTTTTTTGTTATATTGTTGTTACTTTGATGTTACTATTTTTTGTTATATTGTATTTATACTTACTAAATACTTTTTGGACAATGCCGCGAAATCATAACACAGTTCTGAAGAGACAAGCTAGAAAAATGGTGTATGATGTGTATTGCTTCATGAAACAAACATCTACAAAACAAACGGAAACTATAAAAAAGACTGCAGAAGCACAATATTAATTTATATTTAAGTTTTAATGTTTTTGTTGGTTGCGCAGCTAGTGGCTAATATCAGAGACCCTTAGGGCGGCTTCACAAACTCTCGACACTAGAGTGCGCCACTTCACTCACACGGAAAGAAGAAGAATGACCAATAAAATATGTCCGGAAGTGTACATGAGCGAACTTACCCCCACTACGTCGACTTTGGCTCAAGTTGTTTGCCGGCCTCTGTATCTATTTGTTAAAACAAAAACGACTGACAACTTTTTAGGAACGTTTTGAAACTAAAACTATCTAACTTCAAAATACGGGAGAAAGTATGGGGAAAAATGTGAAAACACCAAAAGATACTGAAAAATAATAATATAAAATATTAATCATATCATAAAAATCAGGTTTCTTTTTCTTAAGACTATTTTTATTTTAATAATTAAACAATAAAATTACTTTTAAAAAGCTTCAAATAGCTAATGGTGGTTTTGAACGAAACTGTCTTGTGCTTATGGCTACAGTAGCCATTTAACCCATAACCAAAGAAGAAGAAGAAAGAAGAACGTCATTGTCAAATTACAAATGTTACGTCAACAAACGAAGCAAATGGCTGTGCCAATGACTTCAAAACTAAGGATACACCTACCGGAACATTTTGCATAAAGTTATCAAAATCAAATAAATTGTAAATTTTTGTTTTATTTTATCCATAACTCCAGTATAAAACACAAGTCTTTCAATACGCAACTAGGCATTTTTATGGCAATTATAAGTAAACAATGAACGAATGAACTGTTCCGTGGACCGCAGTATGACCGCAGTCGACTGAGTCGCGTTGGCCCTAAAATGACTTTTTAGGGCCAGCGCGTTGGTGTCATTTTGTTGCGCGGTTGGCCTGGTCCGTAGTAAATGGACACAACACTTGATTGTCAGACACAGCTGATCTATTGAAATCCGCCATAATGTTCTTATACAAACACTAAACAAGGGTCCTGGCCCGTGTAAGCCCTGTGTAAATTTCCTAGGTAACTAAAACACGTGTATACAGGCTTTGTGTCAAAAATGTTTTTATTAGTAGCAATTATCCTATAACAGATGTGTACACCGCGTGTAACTTTTTATTAGTAAGGCTGTAGGTATATAATGGAAGGATCCGAAGTTGTAGGAATTTTAATGGTGCTGCTAATAACAACTGTAAGTACCTACTGTAATTTATATAATTGAATTATTGGTCTTATGTTATGATAACATTAATCATAAGGAAAGTAGTCCTTATAGGCTATTTGTTTGATTTTTAAGACCTATTCGTATCATAATGGATATGTCGCAGTCAACTACTATAATTAGCCATTCAATTAACAGCCTAGCCTGTTTACTAAACGACGCCGTTCAACAAGCGGTCTGAATGATATTCAGCCATTCAATCAAATAGCTAGGCAAATGTCTTTGATCGATAAAGTTTAACTACTTACCTAGCCTACCTAGTCATTTAAACAGGATATAAATTGGTTAGGTTAGGTTAGAACTGTTATAATACCGCACGCGAGTCGAGCGAGCGAAGCGAGCAGTGCCGCTGGAGCGGCCGCGAGCGCTAGATCCATGTTTGTGCACAATAAAAGCATCATTTAATAACACAATAATTATTTAAGTAATTATCCCATTTAAACTTCAACCAGGAATATCTCGGAAACCATGGGTTTGTGTCCAAGAGGGGGGGTAGTAAGTAGTGGACACCCTTCTTAACCGAAATGCCCAAACATCGCTAAGCCAATCCCTATTGTATGAATGGCTAAAGCATCAGCCAGCCAGTCCATTACATGTTGCATTAGACGATACGGCTGAATATTAATCAGGCTGCTAGTTGAACTGCGCCGTTTAGTTTAGGCTGTGAACGGCTAATTAAGTTAGAGTAACACGGGTCACAGGCGGCGGCGGCTTGCCGGTAGCCCGTGTTGCTCTAAGGCTGCGACAGATACACCTGCTCAATATCTACGGCTCACCTGCGCCTGCGTGTCCTCAAAATAGAAAGTAGCTTATTGAGTGGTTAATTGAACAAAATCTCTATCATATTTATAATATAAGTATGTAAGCATTGTTAGCTAAGAATAAAAACGTATTTGTTTTCAAGTCCCAAATGATATTGCAAAATGTTATTCCTGTTTCCTGTTTATATTTTTCAATCGAAGTTCTTACCTTTTCTAAGCTGATACTCTTTTGCATTTCTTCAAACTCGCTGAAAGAATAACGCAGATATACGACCCATATTGCTGAAATAAATGATTTTACGCTTATTATAAATTCCCAAAACTTCTTTAAAATGTTTGGCAGTTGATGTTTGTGGCGTGTTACAAAACTTGTCACGCTCAAAAATATTCCAAATATTGACATAACAACGACATGACTGCTGATTGTCAGTGTGCGATGAAGTCAAGCTGCCGGTACATTTGTTTTTTAACTTCGACTTCAGCTTAGAAAAAAGGTTGACTATCTTTTTAGTTATGTAAACCTCTCTGAATGTCTGTGTGTAAACCAAACCTAACCACAAGACGCCGGGAAAAGTTTCACACACCACAACCACATTTATGTATTGTTGACATACCGAAAATACGGACACAGCGTTTTGCATCCTCATTTATAATGCGGACAGCAAAGGATTGGAACTTGCAAGGATCAGGGGAATTACAATGCGATGATAGCTTTGTGGTATTGACGTCGAACGCCCCGTAACGAAAGTTGCGGGTTCGAATCCTACGATTGAGCTTGAGTTTTCGGTGAAGGAAAACATCGTGCGTGAGGAAACCATAGCACGGTGGCAGGGTACTCTGTAGTAGATATCTACCTGTTTGACTGACTACCACATTCAAGTTGTAAGTCTGTCACCAAGCACCTACCGGTGTGATCCGTCCGACAGCTGCACTTGAGAGCCAGGTCACATCATCACTGATCATACTGAGATTGTGCACAGGCCAGGCATATAGTAAAAAATGATATTTTAAGTTTATTAATAAGTTTTTTCTAGGGATTCTGCTAACTAACCGTGAGACAAAGTAAGTATTTTTTTTTGCAGCCTTCTATTTGTGCACAAGAAAAACCAGTTGCTAATGGGCCACCTTCTCCTCACTCCATTCATTCAAAATTCCAGGAAACTGATGGGACCGACAGGAAACGACGTTTCAAGAGGTTTAATAATTATACTCTTCTTATGATTCCGTAGACAAGCATTGTAACCTCATAAACCTTATTAGTTTGATAGTTTCGTCATGTCCATTTTAGTCGGTTGCATAAAACTTATACCATAAGTTATAAGCGTGAGCGATGCTTCGTGTGTTGCAAGCGTCCATACGGCTATGGTAACCGCTTACCGACTTAGACTTATAAAAAAAAGGTGAAAGAATCATGGCATGAAGATTTTTAGAGAACGTAAGGCGTTTAAAACATTTTTATCTAGGATTTTGACTGTACCGCATTTCGGCATGCACTTGGTCGATATTTTAAATAAGACTTCCTGATTCGTTTTTAATCGACTTAAAAAAAAAGGAGATTATCAATTCGACACGTATGTATGTAATATTATTGGAACTGCAATATATTCACATATGATAATCTATTAGGGCTCCCAAACAAATATACAAAATTTCATAGGTGTATGTATATTTGTCCACGCATATCTCCGAAGATATTAATCGGATTGTAACCATTCTTACTTCAACTTCGGGAACAATGCAAGTTTCTACGAAATCGGTTCGGTAGTTTTCAAGATATGTGTGACGGCCTGGCTTATTGATACGAGCTACGAGGGTGGTGTCAAAGGAAAAACTTTTCAAAACCTTGGTCAAATTCTAGTGCATTTAAGAAAAACTAAAAATGACGAAATAAAAAAGAAATTTAAAAAAAAAACGGCTTCAAAATACACTAAAAGGTATGAAATAACTCTTATATGACACTGATTTGAAGCTTGATATGTAGCTGGTTATGATTCCACCTATCGCGCCCCAGGTCGTGGGTTCGATTCCCAGCCGGGACGATTAACCTTTTAGCCTTTCGCTCGTTATTACCCATTTCCCATTCCCATCTTTGATTGGTGGAATTTGAATAACAGGCTTTTTCAGATTCTTGGTGGCCTTCCACAGGTAATTTGTGGTGCGATCACAAGTCAGATTTTGTAGAAATTTATTTGTGAAATCATCGTTAAAAGCCTGTATTTGCCTATGAACTCTTTTTGTTAAGTTTTTAAGCTTTCTTTTATCTTCAGGGCACCTAGATTGATGCCAGTTTTTCCTTCGTCTTCTCTTTTCAGCTGAGTTCTATTATTTTTGTAGGATACGTATCTCCTTTGGTTCTCTTGTCCCTGTGTGGAGTATTTTGCCAAGCTGCTTTTTGATTTGAATGTCTTCTATGAACCTTTGGACTCCATTGTTTAAACTTTCCAGTGTCTTAAGTGGAATCTTAAGATCTATATAGTTATCTAAGTCTATCTCTTTAGTCTAGCTCTACCAATGTGTAAACTTATTCACTAATGTCAAAGCACTCTTATTATATAAAATATTCTCACTTATTTCTAGATATATTGATCTGAACTCATATCACATTTGGATGATACATTTTTTATGATGAAAATATCTATGAGGTCTGGGATATTATGGGGATCTGTAGACCGGTATTTGGGCGTTCCAGTAGAAGCCAAGTTACTTTTTATGTCTTTCATAGCGCCTAATAATTCTCTGTCCGCAACATTCCCATATTTAAATCACAAACAATCTATTCGTTGAATTGTTATCGCAATTCCAATAAATGCTATTGATGACAAAACGTCTGGGCTATTTCAAATTAACACTAAAATACTATGCTAATATTTACACTAAATTGAAACAATTTATGTTATTTACCTACACCTCAGCCTACAGTAGGGTATTTTCAAAGGAAACGGTGCTTTTGGTGTAAGGTGTTGTATCTATTAACACGGTGTAATCTAGATATAATGCCTACGTAAAATGCAGTTTCTAAATGTAGTAACAAATTAGAAAATAAAGATTATCGTTTTCTTTGTTAGAAAGAAAGTATGAAAAAATATCAAGATCCAATAAGATATATAATATAAGATAGATAATATCAAGAAATAACTTCGGAATTATAAACCACAAAAAATAAATCTCAATCGCATAAAAATGGTTACTGTGGGTTATTTTTATTTTATTTTATTTATTTATTTAAGGTTCACCAGCAGTTGGTACACTAACACATTATAGTTAACGATTATTATAAAATTAACAAGATTAAATGCACAACTTATAAAGGTAAACACCACTTACACTAATATATGATATAACCATTGGATATAACAATAAACAGTTAGAAGACCTGACATAATAAGACTACAAATACACAATCATTATAAGTTATATAAAGTAAAAATAAAATAAAATAAAATAAAATAAACAAGACAACAAGATACAGTTATTGCAGGAGTTATTCTGAGGGCCTAAAGAAAGTGAATCATTACTTTGTCACCGAAGCAACGATACATTCCCTGAATACCGGCAGTGAATCTGCATGCACGTCAGTAGCTGAGCTCACATTGTTGTAAATTTTACAAAGTCGCGATATGGGTGAGTTACTCCCCATGACAGTTCTACGTAGGGGGGGGACCAAAGGCGTAATTGGTTTACAAGGATAGTGGACTGGAACTCTTTATCCATAGGATATAGACATACCTATACCATCCCGGACTTTTTTGTAGATATTTTTAAGATACACAATTCCATATAGTAGGTACATCATTTTGATATATCTCGTAAAGTTTAGCCAGCGTTAGTAATTTAGCTTCCTATTAGTGAGGGAATTTTTCAAATCTAAATAACTCTAGTTCTTTCTATAATACCAGTCGGATCTATCGTTCAGTTATTATTCTTTTAAATTTTGTTTTGTTTTATTTTTATTTGAGTTCTGCCGATTATTTCACCTGTGTTTTCCAGTTTATTTACTTATTTATTTATTCAGAATGTGTGTTGTTTGTTTGTTTAAACGGGCTAATCACTGGGACTACCAGTCGGATTCGAAAAATTCTTTCGCTAATAGGAAGCTACATTATCCCCGGGTATTATAGGCTTTTTATCGCGGGAACGCGGGTGAAACCGCGCGAGACAGCTAGTAATATATAAAGTTTAAAAGTTTTATCTGTGCAATTATTATGTGTACTTATTTATATTATTTGCAAATTGATTTGGCGGCTCTCATTTGCCCGGACGTATTTCCAAAACGTCCCTCTGGCGCCGGCTGAAAATCAGCGCTGTGTGTGTGCTCATTGTGCACAGTATTATGCTGTGCTGGTGGCCAATTTGTCTGCACACAAATTTCCGCTTTTTATACGTTTTTATGTTGTTGTTAATTAGTGAAAACCCCCTCAAAATCCATTGCGTGTTTTAGAAGGAGTTAGTGGAAGTGAAAACCCCATCAAAATCCATTGCGTGGTTTAGAAAGAGTTAGCGGACAAACAGTCAGACAGATAGACAGACGCGGAAAGCGACTTCATTTTATACTATGTAGTGACTATGATGATGATGATACTTATTGATTAATAATAACGTTTTTTTTTTCCAGAGCAATAGCAGCCAGGGACCGCATTGTATTCCCCGATGAAGTAGAAGACGTCAAGGCTAAAGCAGCAACTGAAAATGTGAAAAAAACCGATGACAAAAATAAAGTATAAGAGGCTCCTCCGGTTGAAGCGCAAATGAGAAGCATGATAATAGTCCCTCCCAACTGCCCTGAAGGCTACAAAATGGGTGCAGACGGCGTCTGCCGCGAAGTCTTCGACGAGGAACAGCCCGTAAATGAGGCTCCTCCGGTTGAAAAGCCTTTCCGCAAATGAGAAGCATGATAATAGTCCCTTTCAACTGTCCTGATGGCTACAAGATGGGTGCAGACGGACGTCTGCCGCGAAGTTTTCGACGAGGAACAGCCCACCTCTGTCTATATTTAAGTTTTTTTTTTTTTTTTCTATTTCTATTTATTTTGGCAACAAACAGTCAATATACAAGAAATATTAAATATTTGATACAAATGTTGTCTTATAATATAGACCAACAGTGCCGACAAGTATTGAATTTAGGTTTATTATTAATATATAGGTAGCCGATGTTATGGCGAGATTGAAATGTGAAAATTTGCAGTTGCGCTATGGAAAAGTTATTTTCAGCAGTACCTATTATTTTGTTCGAATGTTTTAATTCAGTAATGCAATTTATCTTTTTTTTTTTATACAACTTAGTCGGTAAACAAGCATACGGCTCACCTGATGGTAAGCGGTTACCGTAGCCATATGGACGCTTGCAATACAAGAAGCATCGCTCACGCGTTACCGACCTTATCTAATTTTAATTTAATGTTACGTTTTGATATTCATCTACAAAATTATAAATAACCGAGCGTTGCATAGGTTTTAACAAATGGAGCCGAAGTCAGCGAAAGAGCACGACGTTTTTTATTAAAAATATTTCGCTGACTTCAAATCAGTGTCAGATTAGAGTTATTTCATACTTCTTAGAGTATTTGGAAGTCGATTTTATTTTATAAATCACTTTTTTATATCGTCATTTTTAGATTTTCTAAAATGCACTAGAATTTGACAAAGTTTTTGAGATGTTTTTCCTTAGAAGACACCACACCCGAAGCTCGTATCAATAAGCCAGGCCGTCACACTTATTTGTCCATATCGTGAAAACTACTGAATAATTTTTAGTTCTTCTTAAATGGACTAGAATTTGCCCAAGGTTTTGAGATGTTTTTGATTTGAGAATGATTGTGGAATGAGCTCCCCGCCGTGGTTTTCCCAATGGAGACAGCATGGGGTCCTTCAAAAAGGGTGAGAAAGACCGAGGAAGAATCCACCCTGGAAATATCGTTGGGAGCGCATTTCGACCCGCCGCGCCGCCGCACAGAATAAAGTTGTCTGATTTTACTTCCCGCAGCTAAGGTGTTAATATCCGTTAAAACTCGAGATCTGTGGTGAAAACGAAACGCCTGCCTGCAGAAACCAGACCATGTTATTCTTACCTTGATGCTTGGTATAAATCGTTATTCAAATAAATCACATCGTATTCAAGGTTATTTTAGTACGTGTAACCTCAGAGTAGATAAATACTACGTACAAGTGTAACATTAATTTTAGAATTTTTGTACACGGATATTGAATGAATTTCATGACTCAGAACTGTAGTCGTCGATTAGGTGCACACATAATAGAAAGAATTCTATTATACAATGCGAAAGTTTGTAAGTATTACAATGATATTTAGCATTAAGAGAGGATTCGGATACGCCTCGGGGCGGCGCGAGTCACTTTTCATTCACGAAATCTCTCCCTAAAATGTGCACCTTTTTGTTAGTAAATAAAGTTCTCCTATTCTATTTCTATCTAAGCTTGCCGCGTCGCATCTCGGTGTGAACTGACCCTTACTAATAAACCTTGGCTAGCTGCTAAAGTATCAAGGTGGTATCAAGTATTGAGCGTTTCTTCATTGGGCGACACGACACGACACAACACGGCAACGGCAGCCATCCACGACATCAGTGGATGCATATTTCTATGAGATTGTACTGCACGCTGTCTCACTGGGCCTGCACGGCAACGACATGTCGTTGCAGTCGGCGACATGTCAGCAAGTCTCCCACTGGTGTCATGGCGGCATCTTTATGCATGTGTTGTGTACACACAAACGCAAGCTTCCATGTAGGCGTGCGAGTGGACGCGCCGCCTGCGCCCCCGCAGCTCTCATTATTACCGTGTCGTGTCGTGTCGTTCCAATGAAGAACGTAGCTGCCGGAGTCGCCCAACGACATGTCGCCGCCGGCAACGACATGTCGTGTTGTGTCGCCCCAATGAAGAAGCGCCCATTGATAGGTATTTTGATTGAGCATAGAGGTATCATAAGAAAACTCCTCATTTACAAGGTATGAATGGATTATTTTTTTGGATAATCCACCAGAAAACTGAAAATTTTCCCGGGCGAAGTCGAGCACGAACACATACATTTTTACATCTTAAAACCGCGGGATGCTTGCCAACTTATTGCTTCCAATGTTAATAAAACATTAAAATGCGTATGCTAAGTGCGATACTAAAATTGACCCCTAGACATCCTATGAGATCGATGGATAGCATACATTCTCGGCGAATGTGATAGTGGTAATAGCCGTACGTTTTTGGTATGCTTTTGTTTCATGTCATGTATGTACTTGTATGTGTCCTTGTTGATCGAGAGGTAGGTTAGGTACCTATCAGATTCTATGAAACCAAATACAATATCCGCCTTATGGAATCAACTAAAAACAACTAATCCGTTAGGTCAAGTAACTATTTAGTAATCTGTGGTTAGGTATGTAAACATAGATACGAGGTAAATGTTAAATGTGACACATGTGTCCGCAACAGTCCCATATTTACATCACTGTAAACAGGTAAACAATCAAGTCGTTGAATTGTTATCGCATTTCCAATAAATGCTGTTGATGATAAAGCGTCTGGGCTATTTCAAATGAACACTAAAATACTACGCTAATATTTACACTAAATTGAAACAATTTATGTTATTTACCTACACTGAATGTAGGGTTTGGTGTTTTCAAAGGAAACGTTGCTTTTGGTGTAAGGTGTTATATCTATTAACACGGTGTAATCTAGATATAATACCTACGTAAAATGCAGTTTCTAAATGTAGTAACGAATTACAAAATAAAGATTTTCGTTTTCTTTGTTAGAAAGAAAGTATGAAAAAATATCAAGATCCAAAGACTCCAAAGACCTGGCGCCAAGAGAACCTTTTAAATCATCATATTTTGGGGAAAAATAAAGTCCCGGAGACTCTTAGATTTTTTTTATCAATCGATGTTTTATAATGATTAGCACATGAAATAAAAAACACTGAATTATGCTAGAAAGGTGTGTCTTTTGCGTGTAATAATCCGATTCAATGATAACACAGGTAGGTAGCAGGAAAGGTTTCCGAAAGATAAATGTACAATTCTGAGGAATAGATTGGCTATTTTGCCAGGGAGTATTTGTTCAGTGAGTCACACAGACGTCATTGAGTGCACATTTAACACAAGATATCACTCGTAAAATATACGTATATAATAGTGCCGGCCGGTGGGGTTCGGCATCATTTTACTTTCGGACACTGACCGAACGCGTGTGCATAGTTCCAGTCCTCACATATCATCATCAATCAACTACCTACCTAAATGTAAGTGTAACTTATCAATCATTTTAAAGTGATAACGATGCAAGACATATCAGTTCAATTTTTTTTTTGTTATTATTATATATAGACTACCATCTATTCGTCCATGCTACAATCGAACATTTGCAATCAGTGATTATAAAATTTTCACAATTTGTAAACAATCTAATACTAGTGCTTTTAACTGCGTTTATTATTTGACCGGATATCTAATTTCCCTGGATTATATTACGAGTAAAATAATTCATATTTGTCATTACAATTTTATACCACTAAACCTTCGTGCAAACCAGTTTTATAGCGTCGCGTGTCGAGAATGCAGTTCTAAGAGCCTAAGGTCGCTATGAAATGAAGCATGAATCCCTTGACTTGCGGGTAAAAAATAACAATTGATGTCTTTTGTTTTCTTCGCCCGCGCAGATCGCCAAACACTTAAAAGGATAAAGAATTTGCAATAGCAAACTGTCGGTGTTATCATGTCACTATAAACTTGCTCCGATTTGTTCAAGTTTTGAGGTTGAACAAAAACTCCCTATTATCTAATAGCGTGAACATTGGTCACGGTGGCCTTCATCTGTCGTGACGACGCAGTTTTTGCTAATGCAGGGTAATGTTTCCTTTGGCCTTCAAACGTAACTTCACTATTTCTAATAGTTTTGATAAGTATAAGCACAGAATATTTAATAGTACATAGTATAAGTATAGCCCTGTTTTATGTCAATTGATTGTGCTTTTGTTTAGGTTGTGAGCTAGGTATTCAAAATGTCGATATGATATTGAATATTCAAAGTCATTTTATGACCTTATCTGTTATTATTCCAATGATCGATCACTGCTGTGGTGTCTCTACCTACTTATATTTTATTAATAATAACGAAATTATTTTCCAGAGCAATGGCAGACAGCGACCGCATTGTATTCCCCGATGAAGTAGAAGACGTCAAGGCTAAAGCAGCAACTGAAAATGTGAATAAAACCGAAGACAAAAATACCGTAGAAGAGGCTCCTCCGGTTGAAGGCTCTGCGCAAATGAGAAACATGATAGTAGTCCCTTCCAACTGTCCTGATGGCTACAAGATGGGTGCAGACGGCGTCTGCCGCGAGGTCTTCGACTAGTAACAGCCCACCTCTGTCTAGCTTTAAGATTTAATATAAGTAGGTATAGGTAGTCGAGGTTATGGTGAGATTGAAATGTGAAAATCGGCAGTTGCGCTATGGAAAAGTTATTTTCGGCAGTATTATTTTGTTCGAATGCTTTAATTCATTCATGCATATTTAAGTATCTAATTTTAATTTAATGTTACGTGATGTTATTAAGATTGTGTGTAATCAGTGTGTACAATAAAACACAATGTTTTCTAATAATTAACGATCATTTACTTTAAAATATTCATATAATTACATAATAATGGCCTAACTCTGTGATAATTAAAACATAGGGTCTAAGATAAAAAATTAAATATTATTTCTTTCTATAACCCTGACATCATAAAATATTTTTGATATTCATCTACAAAATTATAAATAACCGAGCGTTGCATAGGTTTTAACAAATGGAGCATCACTCTCACAGGAATTCCTGAAAAGAAAAGAAAATTGTATGAACACTTAATGTCGTTGACTGTATGCCTAAATGCTAAGTAGGAATATGAATATGAACAGTTTTTTTTTTGCGGAATTTATGTTGTCACCCTACATTAGGTACTTATCGATACCCTGAAAATAACCCCCAATTATTTCTATATCATGTACAAGTATTATCAGTAGATCTTACGAATGCAAATATTGATAGACACCTATAACGATTAACTAGGTACTTAAGCTAAAACAGACTAACCCAACTAAACACATATGACACACTTAATTCGCCGTGTTTGATGTTTATTGCGGCCCATGATAACATAAAAGGAATAGTTGTAAAGATTACAATCCTTTCGCAGAATTTATTACCTATATTTATTTTCTTTCTGTAGTCTTGTAATAACATTTGAAATGTTTGAAAATCGGTCATACGTAATAATAATAAATTACGATAGTTACGATATTACTTTACAATTATTTACAGGCGGACTTTTGTCAAAATGAATAGAATTTTTGAGATATCCGCCATGTTCTTCGCAAATAATCGAATGCGACATTGTCGTCGAACATATGAGAATCGAACTCAACTTATGTGGCGTGGTTAAGTATTAAATATTCTAGCATTCTAGCCTACCTACCTGAATAAATAACTGAATAAGGGGTTGCCATACCAAACAAAACTCTGCGTCCTTTAAGTATTTTTTCAATCGGAATATGAATGAGGCGATTTTTCAACCTATAATTATAGCTAATATTATTAATGATCGGTTTTACCTAGAGATTGTAATATTTAGGTTCTAATGATTTAATGATGTCGTGGAATAATTCGATTAAATAGCTTCTACAACTATCTATAACTAATATAGTAGTATAGTAAGCGGAAGAGTTTTTTTTTGTTTAAACGGGCTAATCTCTGGAACTAACAGTCGGATTCGAAAAAATATTTCGCTAATAGGAAGTTACATTATCCCCGAGTATTATAGGCTACTTTTTATCACGGGGACGCGGGTGAAACCGCCCGAGACAGCTAGTATTCAATAGAATTATATTATCGACTAACATATAATGCTTGCATACAACATGGCAAAAATTAACATACAAAGCATTTTTATTCAAACATGTTTTATTTAAAACAAAATAGATTACAGCGTGTATAAAAATTAAGTGCACTGAATAAAAATAAGATTGTAGGTACACACAGCTACACATCAAGCTCGACACTACTACGTAGGTACTTAATGAAAATTCTACAGTAAAATAATTTTCTACAAACAAAATTTTCGTACCCAAAATAAGTAGGTATACAAACAAAGAAACTGTTAAAAGAAAAAGTGCATAAATTATACCAAACATAAAATTTATCAAGTAGGTAGGTACCTTATTCTGGGAAGGAAACCTTACTAGGTACCTTACTAACTTTGTTCACACAAAATGTTCTAATTTGTCTTTAATTGATCATAATTTTAATTCGAATACATAACTAGGCACTTTTAAATATGTAGTTACTATTAACTTATCATAATTCACCTATTAAATATATTAATTTTCTCCCCTTACACTTACTAGTTACGTTACGTACATTAATTTATTTATATTTACATATAATCAGAATCAGACATGTAGGTAGGTATGTATGTTTTTCAATGACGTTAAGTTTTCCGCTGGATGGTTTTCCGAGAATTGTGTTAGTAAGTAGTATTGTGGAAGTATTTTTGAAATAGTCAACCCTTTGTTTTTGATATGTGTAAAACACAGTGGCGTAGCTACTTAGGGGCTAGACGGGGCAGTCTCCGGGGCCCCCAAGCTCAGGGGGCCTCTCGGACTGATTTACAAACTATAAATTGAACACAGACATAATAAGAAGAAGCAGACAAAGCATTCGCTAAAACTTGCATAGCAATTACACCTATATACGAAGTGTAGTCATTACAGTCCCGAACTAAGGCCGAGTTTTATTTATTAATAAAAATTCGCATAAAAAAAAAAAAAAGTTGACCCTTCATACGGATTATCATGACGGACTAGATGGCGGAACATGCTACGATCTGTCTTTTTTCAATGTGTGAGTGTAGTCTTGCTCCAGGTGTAAAAACGAGATGGCTCGAAATGAAAATTTTTAATAGTTTTGTTGGGGCCTAGTTTATTTTTTTTGGACCAAAGGCCCCTTTTTGGTTACCTAGCTACGCCACTGGTAAAACATAAATGAGCTGACAAGTACCTATTGAGCCTACCCATATTTTGTGCCAATGGACCATAGAAATAACATAAGTATGTTATTTCTATGCAATGGACCTAACTAATTCTAAATAATAAAAATAGATATCTAGTTAAGTAAATTTTCCTAATAAAGTCAATTTCAAAATAAATAATGTGAGAATTTAAGATCATGCAAAATAAGTTAAAGAAATAGGTACATAAGTATCAATACATCTAGAATACTAAAGTCTGGCAAACGAAAGTAGAAACTCGAATTAATTGCAAACTGTTTATATGGCACTGCAAAAAGAGCGCAAGGCTCTGGCTCTGTTTGCGGCAATGTAAATTGAGCCATAAATGACTGACTCTTTTTTTTATCCCAGGTACCTATTTCATACTAATGTTGGGATTGCTACCTACTGATAGTTTTTAAATTTGCCACGCTTTTTAGTCTACTTTCGTTTGCCAAACTCTAGTAATAACACAAAACCGACTTCAAAATAGTTCATGAAAAAAGCATAGGACTTACATGGGCTAGTGACAAAAAAAATCTGTCATCTAGCAAATTAATTACTTTAGTGTAATGACAGCTCGCTGATTTAGTCCAACTTTTACATTACCTATCAAAAAATATTAGACACGTATTTTTCTTTTGACAATTAAGTAAAAAAATACGAAGATATCGTGTAAAAAAAATCATAGCCCGAGGTGTTTTTTATATCAATTTTTAAGTAAGTATATTTTTGAAAAATCCCAAAATTCAACCTTTAAATATAAATAAAAAACAAATGATTGATATAGCCCCAAATATTTAAAAAAATTATAATGTGTAGTGTTGACTGGTTCTATCACAATCAAAATTACTGCCAATAAACATCTAGATTTTTTTTATTTAGTAATAGCAATTGTGGGTTATAGGTACTCATTATTTATTTCTTATTCGTTTTATTTTTAATTAAACTTCCCCGTGAGCTAGACTAGTAGTTCAGATCTGGATGACAATGCAATTTTTACTCGCTTCCTTGTCTGTGTATTCTGTACAAGTTTTAAAAGCTGAAAATGATTAGAAATCCACGCATTAAAACGTATTGCAAAGTATACAAGTATTACACTATACAGATTTTGAGTTTATGGTTTTCTGTCTTCGTTTGCCGTTTTAAAAGTAATAAGATTTTCTTATAAAATTGTATTCAGAAAATACAAAAAAGCCCTTAAAATTAAATGAATGAATTGAAAGTACGAGAGGTAGTTGTCATGCTCAATTATTCAACTGGCAGTCACTAGCAACACTAACAATGCTAATTAATGAAGATACAAAAAAAACTCAAGCTAAATAAAGATGCACCAACTACTATTAAATTCACGAGTACTTACTCGTCCTCCCATGGACATATGTCGTTCCGCTGCTTACGCTCACCGATGCCGCTTTTATTATCACGCTTAACAATATTCGAATCAGAAACTGACGATAGTTCGTCTTTATGAGCAATATTTTTCATCGCGTCCGACTCGGACGCCGCCCTGGTATCTGCCGAGATTCTCTGCAGTGGCGCCGAAGGCACTTTGTCCGCATTGTCATCGTCCACCCCGATGTCCTCGCAGACTGCGAGCGGCGCCACCGCCGGGATCTGCTGTGGCGGCCCCCGAGGGCCCTCCGCCGGGGTCGACATCACGGGGCCCCGCGGTCCCTCCGCCGGGGTCGACGGCACCGGGCCCCGCGGCGCTTCCGTCGGGCTCGGTTGCGCAGGCACCGGCACCGGCACCGGCACCAGGGGGAGCACCGGCACCAGGGGCGGTACCGACACCAGGGGTGGTGGCTCGATCTGCACCTCCACCACCGCGACTCGCACTAGCGCGTCCGTCGGCCCCGTACTGGGCTGAAACATCACTCGCACCGCTTCCACTTCACCGTCCTCGACGGATACGATCTCCGGAATGTCGCCGATTCCACCGGCGGCATCTCTATCGGAGGCCGGCTCGGTCTCCTTTAACGTCGAAGGTTCCCGGGATAGAGCACGGCGCACTGAAACGACGTCGTCCTCGGATGATTTCGTGCGATCGGAGTCCCTCGAGTCCGACACGGGCGCAGAGGTGGTGGAGTCCTCGCACGACTCCTCCGAGGGCGCGCCGGCGATCGACGCGATAGCGGATCTCACTCTTACGTTCACTTTGGGAGTATCACTCGGGGCGTCGTCGCTAGCTCGGTCGGGCAGGTCGGCGGGCGCGGGCGTGGGCCGGTCGTCGAGCGCGCGGCACGCCGGCCGCGTCGGCTCCGTGGGCGTGGCGTCCGCCGACGCGAACACCGACGAGGGCTCGTCCGAGTGCGCGATCGAGCGCGGCTCCTCCGGCGACCCGGTGCCCGCCGGCGATTCGGCCGACTCGTCGTCCGGCGCCGAGCTCACGCTGATGGTGGGCGTGGGGTGCGGCGGCGCGGCGGGTGCGACGGGCGGCGGGGGCGCGGGCGCGGCGGCGGTGGCGGCGCTGCGCGGGGGGCGCGGCGAGTGCGGCGGCGAGCCCAGCGGCGCCAGGTGGCGCGGCTCCACGGCAGACAGCCGCCGCAGCGGGGGCGGCGCGCCGCGCAGCCCGCCGTCGAGGGTACTCTGCTGCGGGAGGCGCCGCGTGCGTTCGCCGATCACCACGGCCGAGCTCACGTCCGACGACGAACTGCCGGAGTCGGCCGCGGAGTCCTGCCGTCGGCGGCTCGATCCGCCGTACACGCCCTCGCGCGAGGAGCACTCCCATGGCAGCACGTCTGCCGTGTCATCATCGAGAGCATCCCTGTAATCGTATTTTAAAGGTAAATCGGCGATGTATAAAACAGTTCCATGATGGCCTATAGCGGTATAATAAAACACAAAGGTATACCTGAAGGGTATGTCGGCCAGGTTGGACTGCGAGTGGCTGTGCGAGGGCCCGTGCGCGTGCTGGTGCGCGTGGTGTAGCGGCAGCGGGTGCGGCAGCGGGTCGTGCGGCGCGCGGGGCGGCTGCGCGGCGCACACGGCGAGCTCGTGCGCGGAGCCGGAGAGCGAGCGGTCGGAGCCGCGCCGCCGCGACAGCGCCACGCCGGCGCCGCTGCTGCTGCCGCCGCTCGTCGAGCCCGGCTTTTTCTTCACTTGACCGCCGAAGTTGAAAAACCTACGTAGGAGCACATGATGAGTAATAAACTAACGTTACACTCTAGTCGACTATGTGTTCGCGAAGTGTTGAAGCGCTCGCGGCTTGATTAGCCGTTCTTAATCGATCAGCAAAGTTAAGCAATCACCGGTGTGGACGGTATCCGGATGGGTGACCGCCTAGTGTTATTTTAACACTAGCGATACTTCCGCGCTTCGGAAGATACGTAAAGCCGTTGGTCCCGGCTATCACTTAATTGTGAATATTGTGATAGTCGTTAAGCTAATTGAAAGCCTTGAAAACTCCAACAGTATAGGTTGACCAATGACCACTAGCCGTCCGAAGTGGGCATGCGTGCAGGTGGAATATCTGCCCATTCCCTTTCACCCTCATTTGTGAACGGAGGCCTGTGCTCAGCACTACTCGGCAGTGGGACATTATGGGCTGATGATGATGAAACATGTTGGCAAAATGAGGGGTCGCCCAACGGGGAGCCACTTTCATTCGTGACTAACAAGGTGGAAAGTATTATTCGAAGACATTTGAAATTTTATATGAAACTAGCTGCCCGGCGCGACTTCGTTCGCGTGGTACTACCCTACCCTATAGTGCTACCCTACCCCACCCTACCCTACCCTACCCTACCCTACCCTACGTATAACTGCCCAAAATTAAAATATTGGTTTGTTGTACATGCTATGTATCAGAGATGGCGCTGTATGTGAAAAAAGATTTTCCCGCTTTTCTGTTGAAATTTTTCCTGAATTTTCTTTGCTATAAACCTCACGGAGCCCGAGACCTTTCCAACGAATGCAAAACCGTGGAAATCGGTTCGTGCGTTCTGGAGTTATAGCGTCAGGAAGGAAAACCCGACTTATTTTTATATAGTAGAAGATTAAACACAAAATCCAAATAAGTAACATACTTGGCCTTCTTCTGATGAACATTCCGCCCCTCAGCCAAGAGGCGTTGGAAGTGATCGGAGCGCACAAAGCGCGGGTAGCAGTCCTTCTTCAACAGGAGACCGTAGACGTGGTCGGCGGCGTGGTCCAGCGCGTAGCGGGATCCACTGCGGAGCCCTTCAGTCACTCGCTCCGCCGTTGCGCCGTCGATGTTTATCTCACACGGTGCGCCCGGCGCCAGAAATTCCCTGTTCATTTTAAAATATCAGAATACGAGTACGAAGGTTCGGTTTGGGTTAGCCGTTCGGGTGAGTTCGTAACTCATGTCTTCTTAGTAGCCAGCTTTGGTAGCCAGTTAATAAAGACGTAACAAAGTTACGAAACGTTTATCTGACACGTGACGTATGGTGATCGAAAGAGTGAGACGGAGGACAATATAACACTGAATATATTATGTGTTAAAAAATAAACTAGATTTTAGTAAGTATTGTTAGAGCTTATTTACATAACACAAGCCCTAAAAATAATATTAAAGATACATAGTAAAACTTCTGCACACACGCGGGAAACCATCTTGTTTCGATCTGACAAAACTCTTTATAGTCCTTGTCCGATACTAATTCGCTATAGAAACCTATGTATGTTAGTTGTCAATAAAGCATCAATGAGAGTGGTCGTACGTTTTAATTCAAACCATCCTATTCAGCAAAATTGAGCCTTAATACAATATACATAATGGTCATTACGAGCCGGATTAGTGAATAGGATGGCTAGTCGACCCGGCCGTGCGAATACAATAGCGATGCCGCATTCCTTAGATAAGAACGGAGTTGTTTACATCTAAAGTGCAGTTTTATAACTACGTAATTAAAAAAGTTAATTGAACATTTTTGTGATTAATTGACAGTGTTTGTGATTAAAACTATATCACCATGTCTTCACCAACTTTGGAACAAAGTGGATATTTAAGTACGTTGGAAGATTTGGCTAATATAATGAAAAAAGCGCAAGTAAACATGAAGAAATGTCCCAAACAAAGGCTAACGGAAGGTTATGTGAAAGCGAGATTAAAGTCTTTGCAAGATTATTGGAGTACATACAAGCAAGCGCATAACGACTTAACAAGATGTACACCGCGAGAACAAAGAGGAGTTTTGACATATTTCTTGAATGAAGAGTTTTTTATTATTGAAGACCTGTACCTCTGTTTGGAAGCTGAATTAACAGACTTTTTAATGCAAATGGAGTCACAACAGAGGCCGGTTGTTGCACAAATGTCAATATGTCAGGATGCCAATGGTCAGCCGTCGTTCGCCAAGCTACCTAGGATAAAATTACCGATGTTCTCCGGGAGGTATGAAGATTGGCCCACATATCAAGATATGTTCATAGCACTTGTTCACAACACGTCTATAACAGATGTACAGAAGTTACACTATTTAAAAACAAGTGTTGTTGGTGAAGCTGAGATGTTGTTGCGGAATATACAAATAACAGGAAGTAATTATACACAGGCGTGGGAATTACTCAAGGGACGATTTGGGAATAGAAGAATGATTGCGACTTCTCTTATAAAAAGAATATTTGGGCAGAAGAAAGTGATTAACCAGTCTGCTAATCAAATTAAAGCATTACTTGACACTACTACGGAGTGTATTAAAAGTTTAAACAATTTGAAAATAAGCACCGATTCGTGGGATCCTGTATTGATATTTCTGGTTGGGCAGAAATTGGATTCGGAGTCGCTAAAGGACTGGGAAGAACATGCGCATAAAGAAAATAGTGACGAGATGCCTACATGGACAGAGTTGCAGAAGTTTCTTGAGTCTAAGTTTCGCACACTCGAACTAATCACTCCGATTACAACTTCTACTACAAAAGAGAAGCCTCAAAACCCCAGATCATACCACGCCACAGCTATGGAAAGTGAAGAATTCCAAACTGCGCATGCTAGTGTTAATTCACAAACTTTATGTAGTTATTGCAACGGTATAGGTCATTATATATTTAATTGTAAAGATTTTGCAAAATTATCACAAGAACTTAAATATGATTTTGTAAGGAAGAACCGTTTATGTTTTAACTGCCTTAGACCGTACCATAATGTATACAGATGTAAACAAAGAACAACGTGCCGAGTCTGCAGAAGAAAGCACCACTCTCTTTTACACCAAGTTAAGGAAACATCAAATCAAGAAGAAGACACACACACACAACCACAAGAACAGCAACAACCAGAAGAAAAGCAGATTACAACAGCCCACTTCTCTAGAGAACAGCCTGGTCATAATGTGTTATTGGCTACAGCACAAGTTGAGGTTAAGTCAATGAATGGTAAAATGCACCAACTTCGTGCTTTAATTGACCAAGGATCAGAGGCTTCATTCGTTTCTGCGAGAGCAGTTGAACTGTTGGGACTGAAGAGAACCAATATCAACGGTGTAGTCTCTGGAGTAGGAGAAGGAACACAGATATCTATACAACACCAAGTTGACCTATCAGTGACGTCACGAACCAATGAAAATGAAGTTCTTCGAGTGAAAGCTTACGTTTTAAAGACAATATCTACAAGGCTACCCTCGAAATACATCGTGGCGGACTGGTCAGAGCTTCAAACATTAAAACTAGCTGATCCTACTTACCACACACCTGGCAAAATAGATTTGTTGCTTGGTGCCGACGTCTTTTGTAAAATTATAGAAGATGGGTTAGTGAAGATGCCTAATGGAGTAGTGGCTCAGAAAACAAGTTTGGGCTGGATACTTTCAGGTCAAAGCGAAGAAAATACGGTTAACAATCAACACAATTTGATTACATTACATATAACAAGAATGGTTGCAGAAGATAATGATATGCTAAGGAAGTTCTGGGAAATAGAAACTGGTTTATATGAGAAGAAGAAGTTAATGACAAAAGAAGAAGAAGAATGTGAAAAGATTTACAAAAATACAACTAAAAGAGATAATAATGGACGATACGAAGTACACTTACCTTTGAAGCACAGCATTGAAGAAACAGTAAATTTATGTGGAGATACAAAACAACAAGCTGTTACTAGATTTAAACAGTTAGAGAAAAGGTTTCAAAGAGATTTAAAGTTGAAAATGGAATACACAAAAGTTATTAATGAGTACAAGGAGATGGGTCATATGGAGAAATCAAATACAATAGATGAAATAAATACAATTTACTTACCGCATCACGCCGTGATACGAGAAAATAAAGACACGACCAAGGTTAGAGTAGTCTATGATGCATCTGCAAAGGGAACTAATAGTCACTCATTAAACGAAACTATGATGGTGGGACCTGTTTTACAGCCAGATCTGCGAAGTCTCATTATAACTTGGCGAACACACAAGATATGTGTAGTTGGAGACATCGTGAAGATGTATAGGATGATCAATATGACAAAAGATCATACAAATTTACAACGCATAGTCTGGCGAGATGACTCCGACAAAGAACTTGAAAGCTATAACCTAACTACTGTTACTTTTGGTACAGCAGCAGCTCCATATCTAGCTGTACGAACTTTAAATCAACTTGCTGATGATGAAGCATATGAATATCCTGATACAGCACCTGTAATAAAAGAATCCTTTTACATGGACGATTTTATGAGCGGAAAAGAAGATGTTGAGGACACTAAGAAGATGTGTGAAGAAATAAGAACTATACTACATAAAGGAGGATTTGAAATGCAGAAATGGTCGAGTAACTCTGAGGAAGTTTTAAAATATTTACAAAAGGGAGATACTAGTACAAAAGATAATATAGAGATCAAAATGGATAAAATTATAAAGATTCTTGGATTGACATGGGATAGAAAAGATGACACATTTAAAATAACAGTAAACTTACCTGATATGAGATGGCCGGTAACGAAGAGAAGCATTCTTTCTGATGTTGCCCGATTGTTTGACCCGTTTGGATGGCTATCACCAGTTGTAATCACAGCTAAAGCTATGATTCAGAAGCTATGGTTATGCAATTTAGGCTGGGATGATGAACTACCATCAGAATTGAGTGAAGAGTGGATAACGTACCGACAAGAGTTAACGCATTTGCAGAGCATAGAGATACCACGTTGGTTGAAAACTACAAAAAATAATTGCAAAGAAGTACAACTGCATGGTTTTGCAGATGCGTCCACTCAAGCATACGCAGCTGTTACTTACCTTAGAGTCGTTGAAGATGACGAAGTACACGTAACCATGATTGCATCTCGAACAAAGGTTGCTCCTTTGAAGCAAATGTCAGTACCTAAATTGGAGCTGTGTGCTGCAGCACTACTAGCAGAGCTAATTAATGATCTAATTGAAATTCTACGTATACCTAAAGACAGAATATTTGCCTGGACTGATTCAATGGTTGTACTGTCATGGCTACAATCTCAACCTAGTCGTTGGCGTACATTTGTAGCAAATAGAGTATCTGATGTAACACAAGTTCTAGACAACGACAGGTGGAGACATGTTCAGTCCGCTGATAATCCTGCTGACATCGCAACTAGAGGCATAAAAGCATGCGATCTAGCGACTCTAGAGATTTGGTGGTCTGGACCGAAATGGTTGAAACAAAATGAATCAGATTATGTTAGATGTAACATTCCACAAACAATGATAGAAGCAAAGGGTTCATTTCATACAATTTTAGAAGAAAAGCCAATTTGGGAAAGATTTTCAACGATATCGAGGATGAAGAGAGTATTAGCGTATTGCAGAAGAATTATAAAAAATGATAGAAGAGAAAAGAGATCTATTTATTTGACACCGAATGAAATGGAGAAAATTTTAGAAGTTTGTATAAAATATTATCAAAATTTAGTTTACCAGAAAGAAGTTACTGAGCTTGAAAAAGATAAAAGAATAGCAAAAAGAAGTTCCCTTATCACACTTTCTCCTTTCTTAGATGAGAATGGGTTGATAAGAGTGGGAGGTAGACTACAAAATGCTTCAATTGCAGATACGACAAAACATCCTATCATTATACCAAGTAACCAACATATTACCAAATTGATAGTGAATGAAGCTCATACTAAAACATTACATGGTGGCATTCAACTTATGATGACGTACTTGAGAAGCAAGTACTGGATAATTGGCTTAAAATCAGCAGTAAAAAAATGTATACGGAACTGCAAGATCTGTATTACTGATAAAGCTAAAGTGAGGAATCAGTTCATGGGTCAGTTGCCTATAGTGAGGGTCAACCCACACCGAGCGTTTATTAATAGTGGCGTTGATTACGCTGGACCTATTTTAATAAGAACTTCCAAAGGCCGCGGACATCAAGCCACTAAGGGATACATTTGCTTGTTCGTGTGCATGTCTACTCGTGCGATTCATCTTGAGGCAGTCACAGACTTGACGTCACAAGCATTTATTGCTGCATTTCGGAGATTCGTAGCGCGCAGAGGTCATTGTTCACATTTATGGAGCGACAACGGGACTAATTTCGTTGGCGCTGCCAAAGAATTGAAAACCCTGTTCAAGAAGAGTAAGGACAGCATGGTAACAGAAATAGCCGAACTCTTAGCTAACGATGGGACTATGTGGCACTTTATCCCACCGCGAATGCCGACATGTGGAGGTCTATGGGAAGCTGGAGTTCAGTCAGCAAAGAGACATTTGACGAGAGTGAATAAAGATACCAAGCTTACATATGAAGAGATGGTCACCCTTTTAGCGCAGATCGAGGCATGCCTAAACTCTCGTCCACTCTGTCAGATTGATAATAGTACAGAGACGCCACTGACTCCGGGGCATTTTCTCGTCGGTGAACCTCTTATAAATGTTCCTGATATATCCTATGAGCACCAAAAGGTGGGTCTTCTAACCAGGTGGCAGCTTATTCAAAAATTGACTCAAGATTTTTGGCATCGCTGGCAAACAGAGTATCTCAACACACTGCAACAAAGATATAAATGGCAAGTGGCAGTTCCATCGCCATCTGTTGGAGATATCGTGATTATAAAAGAGGACGATTTGCCCCCAACTAAATGGTTACTAGGAAGAATCAAACATCTTCACCCAGGTACAGATAATTTGGTGAGAGTAGTGACAGTACAATGCAAGGGAAATAATGAGTTGAAAAGACCTTTATCCAAACTTATACTCCTACCTAAAAATGAGTAAATCACGGTGGGCGGTTACATAAGCGGTTCCCTTTAATTATTATGAACTGTACCTAATTACTATGAATTTACTATAAATTATGAACTCAGTTATAAATTTATAGTTTGATTGATGTTACCTACATGTATTTTTTTGTGATTACTTAAGTTAAAATGATTTTGTTTTTTTGTTATGTACTTATATTGCTCTAATGTTTTTTTATTAATGAATTGTATACAGTCCACTGCATTAATTGTTATTATTTTTGTTATTATAGTCATTACTTCATATGTTATACAATTTACAATTTACTGAAAAACCTTGTTTTTGGTGGGCGGTATGTCCGATACTAATTCGCTATAGAAACCTATGTATGTTAGTTGTCAATAAAGCATCAATGAGAGTGGTCGTACGTTTTAATTCAAACCATCCTATTCAGCAAAATTGAGCCTTAATACAATATACAGTCCTTTAGTGACGTGACACGCTGATGCGAGAGTCGAGCTAGTGCTGTGACAAACTCGACTTAACAGTATACAGTACAATTTTTTACAAGTTGAAATACGTTTCGGTTTCGGCTGAAAATCTTGTATCAGTCGGACACCAATTTTTAGCAAGTGCGAATACAATTTTTTACAAGAAGTGTCTTCTTAATCACATGCTTATAACTCTTATCGAAATTAGTAAACGAGAGAGAGAGAGAGAAAAAATTTAAAAATGAGACTTTAAAAATCTTTCTGTTCTCAATATTTATGTTGTTTCGTTCCAATAGATACCTTATAATTTGGTACTTGTGCTGCTCATGTTGAAAAACTTGCAATTATGTTCTGTCACTTACTCGTAGATATCCTGGAGCTTCTTTGGTATTTGTTTAGTGCTGCTGCGGCGCAGGTCCGTGACGGCGAGCCAAAACCTGATGTTCTCATGAGAGTACTCTTTACGCAGGAAGCTGGTGAACTCCTGCAGACCCGTCGGGTCCGATACCAACTCGTCAATGGACACAGCCCATCGCTGCACGCGTTTCTCACTAGGCACTTCCACGCTGAAAATAATGAGAGAGAACTATTTCTACAGGAGATTGTCACAATAGGTAAGTTCCTAGCTACACATGGAAGGTCTTCTACTTTTCGGAACAGTTTCGAAACATACAAATCTATTAGATACTTAGAAGAAGGGATCTAAGTCAGGTTCTACATTTACTTAAGGGTTAGTAGGTGAACTCACAGAGGGCTGTTAATTTGCCAGAATAGGGTGTCGTCGCTGACCCACGGGTTCGAGGGCTGCGGCTGCGTGAGCCAGGGATCGTAGGGAGCGAAGGTCTCCGAGTAGGCCAAAAGGGCCTCTAGGGCAATTGAAGTCTTCACTCTCGTACGGTCCAGGCTCGCTTTAAGATGTTCAATCTAGAAGAAATAGAAAGAAGAGAAAATTATAAGGAAGGATATCCTCACTTTCTATATAGGCCAGACAGCTACAGAAACATAAGATAAAAAATATAGTCACACAATTAACGGAAAGAATAATTTCCGACAAAATTATAACGAGGAAAGGAACAAGAATGAGCAATCCAAGGAGAGTTATGTGGAACCATTTAGGGATGGGATAGTACCTCCCGCGTGATGTGGTGTATGGTCCGTTTCTTGGGCCTGGGGTGGCGCGCGCGCACGGGCACGGGGCAGGGCTCGAGCGCGCTGGGCAGCCCGGGCGGCGGCCGCGCCACGCGCCAGTACGCGCGCTCCTGACTGTCGCTCACTATCTTATCGCCCTTCTTACGCTCTTTCGCCAGCCGCACCTTTGCAACAATCGTACCTATTAGCGATATTCTGTGTTAACAGTAAAAGTTACTCGACTCGACATCAATATTCCAATTTATCTGAAAAGGTTCTTTGTATTTAAGGAAACTGCTTGCCCGAGTAAAATTCTAAAGATCTGTCAATCTCTTACGTCGTGTGATTTAGGAATATAGCCTTAGTCCCACTCGTTATTGGGGGTAGGTCGTGCCCCTAATAGTAGCGATGTGTGTCCTACTGATAAAGATCTATCGATGATGATGATGGCCATATTTGGCTGACATTTGATATTTGCTTACATTTACAAAAAAGAAACTGTACACTTTGTACCTTCGATGTAGTCTCACCTGTTCCTCAGCCTGCATAGTGATGAAGTCCCACTTGGCAGCGAGATTTTTCTTGAGGTTAGTGAGCGCCTCTTGCTCGTACTCCTCGAGTCCATGTCGCTGCTTGTTGCGCAGAGTTCGCTTGACCAAGTATATAGCGTACTCCACGTTATCCGGCCCGAGGGTGGGCGCGCTCGACCCGCCGGCCACACGCGGCGCTTGCCATGGCCAGTAATATGGACTCTGAATTAATTTATACACATAAGACAACAATAAGTTTAAAAAATAATTTCAATTGAAAAGCACACGGCAAGAACAAGGTATCCAAGAGCGGAGTTAAGCGCCCATGCCTCGCTTGCCGGGTGTCTTCCAACGTAAATCTGAGTCATTTACTCACTTGAAATCTATAAAGAGAAGAATCATCTTTTAACACAAGGTTTTTCGAATCATTGACAGGAAAGAAGTAACCATATTGGCAGAGTTGATTGGCTAAATTTATTGCTTCAACTGTAAAGAAAACAATAATTAAATAATAGTCCATAGAGTAGTACAACGTAGAAGGAACAACACATTATTTTACTCATCAAACGACAGCAAAGGCTCAGGATTATACAGCAGGAAACATTGAGTGAGTACATTTATAAAGCATTGTTATTATGTTTCACAATCGTCTGCAGCAGAAGAGAGCAGCATGCACACGAAGGTGATGTTCTACCTACATATCAACACCTGAGGGCACAACTTGAGCTTCTCGCTGTAGTTTGATTCTAGGGGTACACGACGTCTAGACCATACCAAGGTCCCAGTCCCACTTACGTAACACTCACCATTGCTAGTTTCGTCAAGATTAAACCGTTCCATTAGCCATTCGACAAGATCGTAACCTGAAAAATGTACAATATTTAAGGCTTCTGCCAAGTTCTTACTTGTAACGTTAACAAAAGTATACAATACTTACTGGGTGGATATTTCGAGATGGCATATTTTTGAAACCTATGTTGGGTTACTCACGCTGAACAACTTTTACTATGGGACCAACACTGAATACTTTAAAAAAATATTTTTACTTTTCATACATTATGATCGAGCAAGGTTGACATTTACTATGGAAAGTTAAAAAAAAAATTGAGAATTCGCTATTGGTCCTATAGTAAAAGTTTTGCAGTATGACTAACCCAACATCATCATCATCGTGATCAGCCTATAATGTCCCACTGCTTTGCACAGTCCTCCTTTCACAAATAAGGGTGAAAGGAAATTCAATGGGCAGATACTCCACCACGCGTGCCCACTACAGATTGGTGGAGGTTGGCTAGTGGTCAACCTACTGTTGGAATTTTCCAAGCCGCCTAGGAGGCATCCAACTAGCTTAACGACTATCACAATTAAGTGATAACCGGGACCAACGGCTTTACGTGCCTTCCGAAGCACGGAAACGCTCGATTTGAAATACCACTAGACGGTCACCCATCCAGGTACCGACCACGACAGAAGTAGCTTTAATTTGCCGATCGATTAAGAACGACTAATCATGCTACACCACGAGCGCTTCACCTAACATAGGTTTCGAAAATATGCCATCTCGAAATCTCCACCTGTTATAATAATAACATAATATTTCAAATCCAGCTAGATTAGGTACACAAAGTGGTTCCAGCTACACATACGCTCACAGAACAGGAGCAGCGAGAAATATACAAGCTGCCGGCGCCCGGTGAACGACCACACCAGACATGTAAATAGGTATGTGCTCGCTATTGATTTTACAATCAGACTTGAGACGGGGTTGTACAGAGAAATAACATAGACTAGCTTGACTAGAAGCCAGAGGCTAGGATTTCAGTTTAAATTACAACTCGTAAACATTTTCAATTTAAACAATGTTATATTCAGAGATGATGCTTACCCATAAAAGCTGATGGAATAACGCTTAGAAAAAGTTTTTGACTTCTTACTGGCACACCTGTTTCTGGATCTTGCATTTCTTTTATCAAACTTTCCATCTGTAATGTTAATTGTTGTGTTACTACGTGTTTCCCCTAAATAAACATCAATCACCACGTGTGAAATTCCACTTGGTTATTTTCAGAATAATTGCCTCTGTATTTACAGTTATAAAACATTCACTCTCTGAATCAGTGGAATGCAATTACCACAAATTACGGTAGGTACCTACATAGCGGATTTCAGTAGTTTGCTGTAATTCACTTGGTAGAACATAAGTAAGGCATAATTTAATATTTACTAGCTAGCAGTACTTGTATGATTTGAAACTGCGCAGAATGAGTCAGGTCATGGAGTCGGAGCTGACATACCAATTAAGTAATGAGCTTACAAGACCACGTTAAATATTATATTGTGGCGATGGCACATGCAGCCAAATCCGAGTTTTTAAATGCGTCGAAATATATTTGTAACAGATTTCTGGTTAGATAAAATGTAAGGCCATTGTGTGACGTCATCCGCGTCCTTTTAGGTCAACGTGCACTCGAACAGGTTGTAGGGGAGTCGAGGGTCGTCCACAACGGCAAGTGGCCGACCCTGCGGTGATTGCCAGCCAAGAGCCTCTCGAGTCAATCGAGGGCGTGCCTTCGGTGGTGACAAAGCCGATGCAGCTACCACAACCTCAATATAGTTATTATGCTTATAATGCTCAAAGCTTGTACCTAAGTTAGATATGACATTGATAATGTAATTTGAAACTTAAAAGAATACACATGGACTAAAGTGTTTGTTTATTCCTCATAATTGAAATATTAGTTAGGTAGTTCTGTTCAAAATTGAGTCGGTGACAAATCATTGGGGAGATATAATACATAGTTCCAATGAAATCACGCAGTAGATAGCGCTTTTTCCATTTTTTATGTAGTTATAATCATTGTCCGATTATTGTATGATTCAATTGTCTTGGAATTATAATAGTCATAATTTTTTTTTAATTATTATAGTTTCAAATGGTATGGTATATAGGTATATACAAACTCATAGGTATGAAATCGATTGGCAAGGTAAATATAAGAATATTTGGGGTTGGATCGCATTATGATGTTGAGGTGGACTTTGATTCGTCCTCAAAGACGCGAGGGATCGCGAAGGCTAAGGCGGTGTCGTCACGGGCGCGATCGATCTGGCGCGCCGCGCCGTGGCGGGCGCATGGTGGGTCGCATCTCATCCCGACTGCCGCCGACGACAACCTCCGGCGACCGCCACCCTTCACCGGCACCGTGTCGTACGATTCATTACACCTAAGGATTGTTTGTTTTCAACCACTCTACATTGTGAAAATTTGATAATACTTATTATAATGTCGGTTTAAAGATATCCACTTGCTCCGAACTCCTACCTAACTGTAACAACTTACGTATCTACAGTTCTTCGGTCAAGGCAAAATCAAGACCTCGAGATTATTTCAGACCATAGGTACTTGTTCCTAACATCGGATTAAAAGTAAGGTAACAACTTTCTTGCTAATGCGTTAGGGATGGGCGCGAAACAGTGCGTAGAACGGGTGGCGTATGCGACGGGTGCTGGGTAGCTTTAGCTATTATATAATTTCAACCCTTTAACATTTCGCTGACTCTTGCTCACGTAATAAATACTTCCTTAGAATTATTCAAATACAGTCGAGAAATTGTGGTATTTGCATTTCCTGGCAATGCGATTGATTTTTATGTATTAGCCAATGCATCAATACATAAACTCAATAGTTACTCATGTAAAAAATACAACACGAGTAACTTGTAAATATGTGTTAAATCAAAACATTGCTAAACACAGAAAATTTTGGTATCTCACTCTTTGTATCACTTTTGTTGTATCTGGCATGTTTCCAAAAGTTGGCTACGTAATAACTTTCTTATGGGTACAATTTATTGCTATATTTTAGGATTTGAGATTAATCTACATAGGTAAATTATTTACCTAGTGGGCGAAATTTCGCTAGCTTTAAGAACCATTCTTATAATCGAACATGCCTCTGTGTATTATTCAACCCTCCAAGTATATTGTATGTTGTTTCCCGAGCAGGGTACCTACAACAAAGCGGAACGGAGGTATGGGGTTCTTCACAATAGGCAATAAACTAGTTAGGTTATAAATCAAAGACATCAACTCGAATAATTAGCGCATTGCTATTTTGTCTGACTTCTTTGATTCCTTTTCTGACTTTCACTTCTTTTCAAGGGTAAAAAATATATTTTTAAAATTGTACCTAACTGTTAAACTTCTGTTACCTTTAGTGGACACGTCTGTGATGCTAAAATGGTTTCTGAGAACCAACACGAACAAGGTCGCTGGTCGAAGACCTCTTTCTAATCAGTTGGTTGCACGTGGTTGCTATAAGATCGTACGAAGATTCATACTTTTTTCTTGAAATATAAATCTGTCACATAACCCAATTTTACCTACCGTTTGCTTGCATAAATAGTAGTCAACGCATTATATAATCACTGGCAGACAAAATTTCAAGTAAATTCTCTGCCGACTTTATACATGGCAGGAAATTAACGTGTCTAAAATCCTGGAAAAATTCCTTCATCGCCAGATACTTTATGACTTGTTTCTTTGTATCTACATAAAAACTGTCCTAAAAATGTTTAAGAAAGCTTTAATTTAGATTGAATACGAGTGGCGTGCGATGCGAGCGGCAAGCGACGGGCACCACGTCGCGTCGCCGGCTGAGGCTAACCCTATTGATTTTCAGAACAAGAAGGAGGCTCCGACGGCTTTGTGTTAAAAATAAATAAGGGCGATAGCTCTGCTTTATTACCCCAATGCATATGGTAAATATTTAGCTTTGTTTGTTTATGCGTTGCCTGCTTACATTGATTGAAACAGTTTTGATATAAGTACACTGCATCTTGTCTCCTAGGGTGTTGCATTCATTTGGTGGGCACGGCCACCCCAGAATTGTCTGGTGCACACCTCAGGATGTTAGTTTTCCATCAGTATCGACACATATGCCATTGTTTTTAGGAGTCAGGTCACAATCCAGTCCCGCCTGGAATATAACTGTATATACGCCAAAGGTTGTTGTTGCTATCTTTTAGGAAAATCCTGAAGCTTACAATACTATAAGATACGTACTAACTTCAGTCAGGACAGGATAGATAAAGTCAGATAAGACGAATTCTCTCGCAAAACTACAGTATAAACAGGGATTACGGGCAAAACTACACTACGTAAACCGTTATACGTTGAAATCATTTTTTAGGAACAAGATTTCAATTTTGATCCAAGCTAACAGTAGGTACTTATTCTTATTATTATGTATGATAAATGTTTGCGTGTTAGGAAAATCCTGAAGCTTACAATACTATAAGATACGTACAAACTTCAGTCAGGACAGGATAGATAGAGCCAGATAAGACGAATTCTCTGGCAAAACTACAGTATAAACAGGGATTACGGGCAAAACAGCAGCAGAGATAGAACTCTATGCAACTAAACTAGGTACGTAAACCGTTATACGTTGTTAGTTTGTTTTTTTTTTTTTTTTTTTAAGATAAAATTTATTTATTGGAACAAGAATGAAAATGTACATAATAAAGTGTGCACGAAAATAGCCACATTAGTTGTTTAACTGTGTCGCAGCCATTTACGCCCACCTCCAAGATACAAGAGGCGACAGTGTTCCATCAGAAAACAACATTATTTTATTAAATTAATAATTACATTATTATATAAAACGAAAGAAAAAATACTTTAAATACTTGTGATTGTGTTTAAGAGTGTGTATGTATGTGTGTTTATATTTGAATATGTGTATCTGTATGTGTGAGTGTAGTGTGGGGGTGTGTGATGTTGTGTATGTGGTGTGGGGTGTGTGATGATGTGTGTGTGGTGTGGGTGTGTTGTATGTGGGTGCAGTAAGTCAGGAAGGGAGAATGCAGATTTATTTATTTAATTTTTTATTGCCGTCTAGCTTTTGATTATTTTCTCCATTTCATCATAACTGAGGGTATGGAGCCATTAATTAAAAATCATTTATTAGGAACAAGATTTCAATTTTGATCCAAGCTAACAGTAGGTACTTATTCTTATTATTATGTATGATACATGCGTGTATACGACGTTAACGTTCTTGGTGCATATCTACAAATCTTGAGGATGACGAAATATCGATGACTAGACGCCGCTAAAATGCTTCCGGGGTAATTCCACTACCTATCTATCGCTGATGCTTTAGAACATAAGTAACACGATGTTGATTGTTATTTAAACTGTTTATTAGGCCTCATTAACAGGTCTGGAAGACTGTAGTGCTGCTATTTTGATGCCAATGTCTTCTTAGCAATTGGTTTAGGTGCTAAATTGGGATGTGAAAAGAGGGTGATTTAATTCACACTTTTTATCAAGAATATTATGTTTCTTATTTAGGGATGATTGAGACAAAAGTCTTCCATAAGTTTATAATATAAAATAAGTGTTTTTTGTTACCTTATCGAAGGCGAGGGGTCGGTGTCGAGGTACGTCAGCGAGTTCCATGGCTTCGGCGGGGCGGGGCGGGGGGAGCGGGCGCGGGGGCAGCGCGCGCGCCGCTAGCCGACCTCCATGGGCGTCTGCCGCCGGGGCCGCATGCCGCTCGCGCCCGCGCTGCGCCCCCGACACCTGCGCAACCACCACAACACCACACTCAATTAATTAGACAATATTATACAGTTGCGCGTTGCAAATATTACAACTTTCGCGAGAATTAACAATTTATTTTGCCATAGATAAATAATTCCAAGAAATACGAAACTAGCTTTCTCCACTATCAGAGCTCAACCGCTCGATTGACGAGATCAGCCCGTTAAAGTATAAATGCATCGATAAGTTGCGTTTATTATGCACGTTAGTCGATAGATATGTAGGTACAGTCGAGGACATACATATGTATACACTTAGTAAAATTCAACAACGGTTTCCTCTTAAACTACTGATTGAAATTATGAGATATTATAAAGGCAGAATCTTCTAACATATACTATTATGATTTGTGTAATAGTTTAACACTTAGATGTTAAACATGCGAGAAAATTGCTTTTGAATTTCAAAAAGTGTATACATATTTATGTCCTCGACTGTACTAGGCAATGAATAGAAGCGATGTGCTAATCGTTTTTTATTAGCTTCACCTGTATGTATGTGTGTGTATGTAATGGAATCTACAAACGTAATTTTCATCGACTTCAAAATGTTGCACACTTACGATGACAATACATTAATTTGGTACCATCGAGCTGATCTGATGATGGATCCAGAAGGTAGGCACTGGAACTCCGTAACAGAATAACGTATGTTAGCTGTGTTTGGACTTGTTGGAATCGTCTTAAGATAAATTTTAATCTGTAGTTAAAATGAGTAGGAGGATAAGCACTGGACCTCCATAGTTGAATAACATTTTTGGTTATAGGTATGCCATTAGAAAGAAAAGAAAGAAGAAGAATCAATATATATCTATACTAATATTAATATAATAAAGCGGAAGTGATTATTTGTTTGTTTAAACGGGTTAATCTCAGGAACTACCAGTCGGTATCGAAAAATTCTTTCACTAATAGAGGAAGCTACATTATTCCGGAGTGTTATGGCTATCTAAACTTTTCATCCCAGGAACGCGGGCGCACTCTCGAGTTACAGTTCGGATCCAAATTGGATAGGCGTTTCTCGTTCACGGTAATACAACTGTTTTTTTAAGTCGGTTAAAAAAACTGTTACAGCGATATATTTTAGCAACTATTAATGCTATTCATTTGGAGTAGTTTTAAATATTGCTTCCCCAACTTTATTACGAATGAAAAAAAAAGTTATTTTGTTTTATTTTCTTTGCGAAGCAGGCCGATATGTAGTCCTAAAAGATTTGAAGATATTGACATACTTTTCGGGCGCCTATTCGGCCCTAACCAAGAAATATACCTACGTCCAAGGAAAAAAGTTTTTTCTTAGATTACCGAACCGGTACTGAAACATCCATAGACTAGATTTCACTACGCTAACCAACAAAAAAATATTTTTTTAAAGTGCCGCGGCTGGCTGGCCAGCCATTTATTTCACAGTTTGTTGTTTCAAAGGTTATTCGTAAATTTTTATCATGATTTGTGTTTTAGAGCATTAAACTACATAAAAAAGGATTCCTGGGTAATCCTTTTCCTGGGTAATTCCTGGGTAGCTCAGTCCGAAAACTGGTTGCGCTGGTTGTCTGTCTACCTTTAGGCTCTACCTACATTTGGAATTTGGTTATGGGTGTTTTACCTATCGGTGGCTCATAGCTGAACTCGGAAATAATATTATCAGTGTTCTTCTCAGTACATAAATAATAAAAAATAGAGCAGACTAAAGTACTAAAATAATAGGTGACAATCACAACATAGAGTCATATTTACAACTTTGGGTTTTTATCTGTAAGCTATGACAAATAAATACTAGTAAGTATATATATAAGGTCCTAATAAATTAGTGAATTTCCTCTTGAGGTATGAATGTATAATTCATTAGTAATCTAAAAATAATATTAGAAATATAATCCGTGGGTTTTTTTTTTATATAAGAAAATATATATATTAAATGTTTATACAAGATAAATGGTTAAATTAATACTTTGTACAGTCGAGGACATAAATATGTATACCTACACTTAGTAAAATTCAACAACGGTTTCATCTTAAACTACTGATTGAAATTATGAGATATTATAAAGGCAGAATCTTCTAACATATACTATTATGATTTGTGTAATAGTTTAACACTTAAATGTTAAACATGCGAGAAAATTGCTTTTGAATTTCAAAAAGTGTATACATATTTATGTCTTCGACTGTACTGAAATTAAGTTCAATTTCGGAATTATGTTTTGTTCCCACGGATTATTTTTTGATTACTAATGGCCTATACCTTTCATTATTCATCCCTCAAGAGAAAATTCACTAATTTATTTGGACCTTATATAGTAAGTTGTTACCAACTAACTAAAACAAAAAAATATTTTAAGGCGATGATAGAGCAGTGGTATTCATTGTGGTGTTGAATAACTTGACAAAGGTAGTGGGTTCGAATCCTATAATAAACAATCAATATGACATAATTGGTATGTGTGCTAGCTGGGAATAAAATTATTTGTTTGTTAATAGAATTTAGCGATATAGTTAGATATTGGTGCCGATTCTGTTGAAAATCGCACTAAACTAATTTTAGTCACATCTCAACTGAAGCTTTCAAATTAATCTTTGCCGTCTTATTTTACGTGTATTTAGGCGTAACCGCGATAGATGACAAACAAGCATTGATCAAATTTGACAGGACTAAATTTCTTACATCCTTTTCTTATGTTCTTTGTTAGAAAGAGACATAGTGAGATGAAGTTAGTTTAGTTGTAAATTGTAAACAACAGAATCAGGGCCATTGATAATCCAAGTTAATAAACGTTATAATAGTAGCTGGCCAACCGATACATATGGACAAACTATCATTTAGGGTTCCGTGGCCAACGGATATACTCAACGGGACCATATTTGATATATGTACTGTGATATTACGAAGCCTACGCCCGCGCCGTTTGTCTGTCTGTCACAGCCCACAGGGCTAAACCTTTTAACCGTAATAGGTAGCCAGTTGAATTTTTCACAGAATACTTTTTACTATCACTTCTAGAAGAAAAAAGAGTTACAGCCACGTTACAACAAGGCAATGTCAATGCCTTGTTGTAAGTGTGACCTACCTCAACAAGGAACCTTGAAAAATAAACAAAACACATAATTTCAATGTTTTTTGTTTGGGCTCTATTTTTTAAATCCCTTTACGTATTCATGTAAACAAGTAGTTAAGTAGTTAAAGAAATAGTAAAAAAAGTATGACTGTAAAAAAATATATATTTTGGTTGTCAATACTAAGTAATTTTATAAATAGCATAATTGTTTATTTTTATTATTGGTGACGGACGGAAACGGAACCCATCGTGGGCTGGTTTTCATATTATTGCATATGATTATTCATCTAACGTAGCTAAGCGTATACCTAAACAGAATAAGATTTATTATAATAGCAAAAAGATTATGGACTATGAGTGAACTGCGTGTTTACGACTCTGTACACTTAACTTGTAGGTAGGTAATACAATACCTAAATACCTCATAGTTAGCGAGCACGGTTGTTAGCGTGATTGTACTATATTATCATATCATACCTATTTCCATACTTGCTAAAACCACCTATAACATGTGCTTAGGTGCTAAACTCAATCCCTGCCTACTTCTTCAGGGAAGTAATAAATTCATAAATACATTGATGCAGATTTATATAGGTATCAAAAATAAATAGATAGAATATTATTGCATTACCGCCAGTTAATTTGATCCAGATGTTCTGTAGTAGGTATGTCCTAGATAAACTCATGCCCATGGATAAGCTATAGTTTACACGTATTTAAACGGTGGGCAGGCAGTCTGTTTATGTGTCAATCCGCAGAGATTAAACCCCTATCTATAGACATAAGGTAAACAAAACAACTCATTGTACCTTGACAAGCCACGCCGGTGAATTCACGAACTCGTCTAGCGACGTCATTGTGTAACTTGTGTACCCCTGAAAAATTATAATTGAGTGCTTTCATGTCCTACGAATTATTATAAACACAAGAAGAAATCTGTATATAATTGTTATAAAAATAAATATTGTCTAGTTAATTAATAAAAGTATGCACGATACCACAGACGATACCGCGTCCGCGCTCTGCCATGCGAGCAGCATGCGGGTAGATACTTAGATGCAAGAACAATATGTTCCTATGCACGTATCTAATAAAGATATGTGTTACAATAATAATCATATCAGACTTTTAGCTAACTATTCAGTGTTTACTTCGTTATTAAGCGAAAACATTACTAACCTTGTCCAACAAATCAAATCAAATGGAGCGTCTCACCCATCGTGCGTCACTGTGATAGAACTCATTGATCCAATCTAAAACACACGTGCGAGCAAATTCGTATGCACTACGTACGTACGTAGGGACCTATGTACTCGGTATGTAGAGACCCGAACATGTGCACTCGATGTTTATCCACGCAGAGTTGGACGTACGTTACGTATAAATATTGTCCTCGAACCACCACTACGCAGGGAGCCTTGTAATTCGACAAATTGCTATTGTTTAGAAACGACAGACGCGTACCGGCTCGAAATATCTTCTGATAAAACAGATAACGCCTCGTTCGCTGAAATCTCTTTCGAGTCGTAAATTTTAGATTCATGGGGGAATTTTGGGAGGCTTAAGCACCTTAAGATAAGTGAGATAAGTGCACGATACGCATGCGAGAGGCACCCTGAGTGGATAATAGCTTTGGTGAAGGTCTCAACCGCGTATATTGTGTTATAATGACTTTACTGAAATGCTTGGTGTTAAATGCGTTTAGATTTACTGTTGGTATTAAGGTACAGTCGGCATCAAAAGTAGTCGATCACCTTAGTAGCGTATCACATTACACAATTCACAGTTTTCATACAAGCTGGCAAGGAAATGTCGATATACTGTTTTAATGGATACTAAAGTTCTGTGTGTAGTCTGTACCAACAAACCTTTTTACTTTTCTGGGAAACGGGAATTAATTTGTGGATTTTCCGGGAATTCCCGCAAACTAGTAAATTATGAAAAACTGATAATTTTGTCCTATCAAAGAAAAACTCTTTATTTTATTAAACTAGCGACCCGCCCCGGCTTCGCACGGGTGCAAATCGGTGCAATGTCGTAATTTTTCAGTATACCTACAATAGTAGTCTGGTCGCCCCGGGTCGAGAGCTTGCTCGCCGATTTGTCCGCGTAAGGGTGCTAACGCTAAGGCCAACAAAGAAACAAAATATAAATAGTTGACGTCGCTACAACACCGCTAACGTTTTGTTACGAGAATCGACCCACTGCTAATTATGTAACTCATAGTGAAAACCGCATCAAAATCCGTTGCGTGGTTTAGAAGGAGTTAGCGGATATATAGACAGACAGACGCGGAAAGCGACTTCATTTTATACTAGGTATGTAGTGAATAAATAAATGTTTTATTTTTATCTATCTATTTTCTCATAAGTACTTCAAAGTTATCTCATCAATCACTAATAAAACAGTAGGTTTATACAATAGACACAGTGATTTCTTTGGAATGTAAAATTATATTCCAGAACAGGTTTTTTTTATGTGGAGTTTTTAATTTAAATCTAAAATAATTACGGTTTATATACATTGATGAAAATACATATTAAAGGTCAATTGAACTACGTTTCACACTAGCGCAGATTTTTTTAAATCATCATTTGGTCATAAACAAACATGCGGTTCATTTTATTATTTCATTTTAACAACATTTATGGCCCATACCAAGGAAGGTACGGAACCCTTGGTGCGCGAGACAGACTAAGATTCGAAATAGACCTGTTTTGAAAAAAATACCGAATCGTTACTGAATCTACGTAACGTAGAAAATAATCTTTTTGAAGTGCCAGCTGGCTGGCCGACAGACATTTATACTTATATGAATTTATTCCACAGCTTCATGTTTCAACAGTATTTCGTTAATATTGATTAAGGTTTATAGGGGCTTAAGAAAATTTCGCCAAAAAAAACAACTTTGTGAATGACCTATTTCCCGGGAATTCCCGATTTCCGGGTCCCGGGAATGAAACCAACGTACCTAGCAACAAAATCTTCAAAGAATTCGGTTCCAAGTTATGTTTGTTTCATCGAAAATTTTATTAAGATATTCATTTTTCAATCATCAAAAAGACGCCGTATGAATAACGACAGATGTTTTTAAAACAGTCGATGAACCCAGGTCAGATATATTTGGACTGGAGTTCCATAATAGACTTTTGGTAAGGTGACTCAATCGGGTAGGTATGAATTTTTAGCTCGTACTCATTAACTAATTATCTATTTATATTCATCACTCGCGATGGTAAGTTACAATGATACCACGAGAAGAAGAATATTGGTCAGGTACCTACGATTAGTGTAAGACCGGAAAATATTGCGAACGGCGTCAAAACATAGCCGAACCTTGGGCACTACAACCCAGCGGATTTAGAGAAGTCACTATTCAATTTATGTCGGTTAAAAAATTATGTACCTACACCTGTCTAGAATACTAGGTACCTATCATAAATACCTACATGTAATGTATATTTTATAGTAAGTATAACAATGCTATAATCATGTTGCAATTAATGCAAATAAGGTGTGTGAATCGTGAAACTGTGTTACGCAAGTTTGCCTGAAGATAAATAAACGTTCGTCATATAAGGACTAGAAACCGTTTATTCTGTCACCTTTGATAGGCATCTTGGCTTATAAGGATTGCTATGCTATCCTATTCAATTCGAATTTATTTAGTAGCATATAAATTGAAGTAGGTAGGTACAGTCGACGACATAAATATGTATACACTTTCTGAAATTCAAAAGCAATTTTCTCGCATGTTTAACATTTAAGTGTTAAACTATTACACAAATCATAATAGTATATGTTAGAAGATTCTGCCTTTTTAATATCTCATAATTTCAATCAGTAGTTTAAGAGAAAACCGTTGTTGAATTTTACTAAGTGTATACATCCTACTAAGTGTCCTCGACTGTACCAAAGAATTTTGTTTGTTGCTGGATATTGACAAGAAATAATGGCAAACAAAATAATAAACATCCATAAAGTCGTGAAACGAGGAAAAAATAACTGCTTTTGGTAGGTCCTGTATAAGTTATAAATCTTGTGTGTTTGCGAATATTTAGATCACCGGAAAACTCAACACGAATCGTAAAAAACAGTATGTTATTTAACAGTGTAATAAAATTACCCGATTTGCAAAAACATCGCACCATTTAGCGGTCGTAAGGTGGAAGATTGATAATTTGTTTTTACACCAGTGTTTACGCATGGGTAAATCAAGCTGCTGGAATCGTAATAAACACTTTCGTTTACAACTGTACTTACATGTTGTTAAAATAAAACAACGAATTAAAATCTTAAGTGAAAACTTTAATTGGGATTAAGTGTGACTGGATTAACTTAATCAGAACTTTATTTGTTGTGTTGATTAATAATACAAACAGTTGCAAAATTATTATAATCACATGTCGAAATCCGTACGTATTTAGGTACCCACTTCTAAACCCATAGGTAAAGATTCATGAATTAATAGAAACAATTGAGTCAATCGAAAGTAAAGTCCACCTCCGCGTAGTAGAGGTCATTTAGGTGACTCAAGGGACTTGTGGAAGTAAGCTTAAATGCCAATACATATAGAGGCAAGCAGATTTTTCACATACGAGTATATATATTCAGAATATTAAGTAGGTATCTACCTCACATCTGGGAGGCTTTCCAACCACTCCACAAAGCGAGAGCCTCCTCACAAGAGACACGTCTCTTCCCATCGCCACTTCACGTCTATGTACTTCGTCTCATTGCAGTCGTTATGAGCCAATTAACACTGATCATCACCTCGACCTATGCGTGACTCCAATGTGTAGATCTTCCACTATCTAAGCTACTAAAATGAATCAAGTTTTAAAATCGAGAGCGCGACTCCGTTCCGCCAATCGATATCTTCGGCTGCTTATCCACGGGCCTGATTTCTTTTGTTACGGGACAAATCTGACAGTAGAGCGCGGATTATTAAGCTAGTTTCGAATTTACTTTCTACAACAGTTTTTCAATTTTATGTAATAGAAAAGAATAACAGAATTGTTAAGTCGTGTTCCATAACAAAACATCTTATATCGCGACACAGCTACCTGGGTATCAATCGCCCGGTCGAGATAGTCCTGTGTTCCATTATGTAACACCCAACTAAGTAAGAACCTCTTCTTTAGTACTAACTTAGGTATACATCTAGGTTTCAGCAATAATATTTATTCACTATTTGGTGGAGTTAAGCAAAGGGGTAGGTATATCTAAGAAAATAATAGAATGAAGTAAAAAAACTAACCGATAGAACATCGGAGCAGTCGGATGCGCAACACACGACTGTCGGGTAAGAGCACACACCGGCGGCGGGCACAAAAATTCTAGAGGAAGAGTCCAGATAATCGAGGGTCCGTGACGTAGTGAGATAGAGCCCGGCCGTATCGTAGCAAGTGTTTTCGTGCTTGACAACGTTACCTATGTATTGTCATGAAAGGCGGGTGGAGGGCGGGCGGAAACCGCGGGGCGCGAGGCGATGCGAAGCGCGCGCGACTCTCGAGCCCGGCACGGCGACACCGCAGGACAAAGCGCGGGCCAGCACTTCGGCGAGACGGTGCTAAGCTACGAGAGAGCAGCGCACGGGAACCGCGGGATACTTTACCTAGCGGCGACGTAGCGAGGTGTGGGCCGCGTGCCGCGTGCGTGAGGCGGGCGAGGTTCGGTGCGCGGAGCGAGTCGGGCGCGGTCGTTCGCTGCGGTCAGCGGTCGCGTCGCGGCGCGGCCATGACGGCGGCGCGGCAGGCGGCGACGACTCGCGCACTGCCGCCGCGTCGCGCGCCGCCCGGGCCGCGCCCGCCGCCGCCACCGCCGCGCCGCCGCTCCCGGGCCCGCGCTTGCGCGCCGCCGCTGCACCGTCCCCGCCCGCGCTCGCACCATGCCCTTCGCAAATTGATCAGCCGGATCCTAGATTGCAATGAAATTTATGACAGTCGTGGATCTATTATCGACGTGATACCGACCGAGCCGCGGATAATAATTAGAATCAGTTTTGGTAAACGCACAGATTTCGTAATGAAAGTGGATTCAATCCATGACGCTTTATGTTTGTTAATTGGTATTTATGATAAAAAAGCCAAATAGGTAAAACTGATTGGTATTTATTTAGAATTTAGAATTTCAAACAATTCTCCTTCGCCATCAATGCAATCGAAGTATACTTTCTGTTGCATTCAATGATTATTTTATTTATTTACCTACTTACATCTACTTTTACAGGGATACCCTAATACAGTAGTGTCGAACATACTTCAAAAATTATACCTATTAACATTTCCGTGTAACACAAAATTTGGATTGCTATCCTTGTGAATTCGCTCAGAGTACAGTGGAATATGTCGGTTTCCGCAGCAATAAGATTGAGGGTGCGAAGAGCGCGCGTCAGCGGCCTCTTTCAGTAGTTTGGTACGCGCGCGGGGCACTGCCACCAGCTGCAGCCGCCGTCGCCGCCACACGTACTTGTCCGGGGCACATAATCCTATCTGCCCTAATATGTCAGCGTTATCTACCCTGCCTATCAAGCAAATTATACCAGTGGGGGTTAATATCATGGGTCTTATTAAAATCCTTAAAAATACTGAAATAAGTTTTCAAGTACTTATGTTTAAGCTAGCACGGAGCAGTATCATAGTTCACAATACATATTACCTACTTCTAGCTGCCCGAGCCGCTCCGCTGGCACCTAACAACGGCTCTCAGACGGTTATCTCATCAGTCTAGAAATGAAAATCTTGGAAAGCAGTTCCATTTGGCGCTTGCTTGTTACACTTGGTGTTTGTTTGCCTTTCTTCACCATCATTTTTTGGCTCGTCGAGCGATTTGGAATATCCATTGCCATTTGACTTCGTCGACTATGTCCCTTACTTGTTGTCCTCCGAAACTAGATCGCGTGGCCTTTAAAAATTATGAGCCAACATGGAGCCAACCCATTTTGTAGGTACCTGAAAGATTGATTTGAAATATCTCTTACCATCACGGGTTCGAATTCTGAGTCTCTAGCAAGTTCTTTCGCCAAATATAGGTTTCATCGAGATCTATGGTTTTGTCGATCTCTGGCTCAAGTTTTTCCAGAACATTCTGAACTGGCACGGCCACCTCTATATCTCAAGAAATTGTAATCGCCAAATTTGAGAATTTGTCGGATCTTGGTTCAGAAAATATACCTAACACATTTATTTTCATATGGAATAATCCAGTGCAAAGTCGCTGCAAAAAAGTCTGACAAATTAGGTACAATATTTTCTATAATTACATAAACAAAACAAATTTTAATTTCCTAAATAGTGTTCTAGTACTATGCAATACTATGGAATACAGGAACTCTACTAAGTATATCGATTGAAATTATGAAAATAGCTTTGAATATTCAGTTTCGCTCGAGTCACATACTATTGAATTTTAATTCTAGAAGCATGAAGATATTGGTAATATCATGTTTTCATTCAGTATCTGAAATGAATTAAGGATGGACTTGGGAATCGAATAATGTTAAGTGCGCTTGCCACTGTTTGCGGTTGATAACAAACTTGAGTGCAAGCCTAAACGTATAGCAAGTTACAATCACTTACCTAACGGTTATATGTATAATACCGGTATTTTAAGTATACCTACCTAGGTATTGGTACATTTCACGACCAGGTAATTACCGGTTAGCACTCACACGATTCAAATCGCTTTATTCTCAATATTCCATAAATATGCAACATGCCGACAGCGCTGTGGGAAGCAATTTTAATAGTGTAGATACCGTAGCCATTATTGTTCCGGTACTACCATACTGCCAAACGGTAACATATAACAGTGGGATTATATATAATTTATTTGTATTTTATCGTTTTAGAGAAAGTTTAATCGGTTTTTTCACTCGAGGTAAAGTTCATCACCCAGCCAGTACGTATCCTTTCAATCCTTAATATCCTAAAATGAAGAATGAAAGATTTATTACTATTTATATTACTACTAGCTCAGAGTATATAAATACTACGTACTACTAGCTACTAGTACTTATATTATAAATGCGATTATTTGTGTGGATGTGTGCTAATTAATCACAGCGGAATGGAAAAACGGATTTGGGTGAAAATTGGTATAATAAATAATACAGTTTATACCTAGAATAAGCCCATCAATCAGACCTTTAGTTTAGCCGTCTCTTCCTCATTTCCAATGAGTTGAATAGGGAAAGAAAACGTACATTAAAGTCACGCGATCGCGCGCTAAAGCAAAACTTCGTAGAATCGGGCGCCCCTCTATTCAGTCAATTTAGGATAAAGAAAGATTTCGGCGGCACGCAATCCCACGGTCGTAAATACATCTATGTGTAAGCTTGATCGATACGGTCAAGTCATTTGCCTCGCCCGCCGCTGCCAATGCTGCAATTCATTTCGCGATTTATATTTAGACATCGATAGCTAAATAGCCCATAGCACGTAAGCAAGTCCGTCTTCAGTACTTTATCTATGGAAATTTTAATAGTAGGTACAGTCGAGGACATAAATATGTATACACTTTTTGAAATTCAAAAGCGGTTTTCTCGCATTTTTAACATTCAAGTGTTAAAATATTACAAAAATCATAATAGTATATGTTAGAAGATTCTGCCTGCATAATATCTCATAATTTCAATCAGTAGTTTTAGAGGAAACCGTTGTTGAATTTTACTAAAAAACTAAAAACTATATTAAATAAGTAGGAATATAATAACGATACGAAGAACGAACTCTAATCTGCGGGCTACCGCATATCTGTAATTAATATAGTACCTCAGAGTATATAAATAATTTGATAGTACTAACCCTAGAAATAAGGCATTTTACTAACCCATGGATCAGTGAAATCTGAATAAATAAATTATTATTATATCTTTAGTGTTAATGAGTGGTGTATTATGACGTTTGACGACCATTTAACCATATCATTAGACGAAATTCATTATTGGTGTTCATTAAGATGACCAACAAAGATATGCGGTAGCGACTATGTAATTAGGTTCTACATAACAAAAAGAGAATTCTACAAAAATGTAAGGGAACGCAGATATAATACCATAAGAATAGGATAGAATAATTGCGACAGTCAGATAAAAAAAAAATTCAGTGTAGGAATGATGTTATATTTTCATATTTAAGTATTGCCATGTACACGAATACAACAATAGTTAGATACTAAATAATATTATAAATAAATAAGTATAAGTTATTAATTAACAATCTTATATATTAAATAGTCTGTACTATAATAAATATAACTGGGAATGCTAAGCTAATTCAAATTTATCACATTCAAATTTGGAAATATTGTTTTGAGCACAGTACGCTAGCATATATACATTATTTCAAAAGCTTTTTTGCATATTATAATTTATTTTGTGATATAAGTACAAATCGTAGTATAAAATTATGTCAACCAGCCAACTTACCTTTTATAAAGATAGTAGCCAATATGACACTTATTTCTTAACTTTATTGTTATACTCAAGGTGCTTGTTTGTGTTTGTGCATGTCGCCATAGGATCGCGTAATCGTATTTATACAAACCCAAAAAATTCTTTACCAAACCAATCGAGTGCTTTCACCTGAAACTGCTAATTTGTTTAGTTTGTTTAAGACATCGAGGAAAGATCCCTTTAGAGTAGTAATAATGAACAATATAATTCCGAAACTAGTCAGTGATTTGTCACTGAATTTGAACAGAAAGAACCAATCATTGTATCGTGTGTATTTGACTTGGCCAATCAGAGCGCATTGTCGGCGGTGGGAAATTGGCGGAATATATTTCAACCAAAATGAACGTCATTGCGCTTCTTTGGGCTAATTGTTCGATGGTTTAAGAGGACACCTAGGTTTTTGTTATTTGAACCCCGTTGGCGTTATGAAAACTACTGAATAATAAGATAATATTACACTCCGGAAGCAGTCGCGGTGTAGTACGATTGACAAAGTTAAGCTTTGACTGTTGTGGCCTAAGGCAAAGGGCCACCTGGTGGTCAGACGCGGGGTTAGTGAGTAACCCTCAAGCAAGTGAGCTCCTGTGAGTGAACAGCATCTCCGGCACTTTCCTGGATAGAAAGTAGAGGGCTACCCGTTGGATTAGTTTTCCGGCAACCCATGCTGTAGGCATTGGGTAGATGCGTGGATACGTATTGGGAAGTGAGCGCGCTTGACAGCTCCGGTACCATTCATGGAGAAATGGCAGTCGGCTTCTCTGGCGTCCCCAGCGGGGATTGAATCCGCGAGCACCCTAGGGTGTGTTTGTGCTAGTGCTTGCGCTTGCGTAAGTACTGGCACAGACGCAGCTAGTGGGGTGCGCGTGGTGAGCGACTTTTAACAGCTCCGGCACCATTCTGGACAAATGGTAGTGAGTTATCACGGTGTGACTCACATTTTCTCAAGAGTACCAGGGGCGAGTACTCGAGTGGCGTGACCTCGTAAGGGGTTGCCAGGTATAGTATGCCGTCTTTTATGACCGACAGGTTGGCAGAGGTGGCCACTATAGAAAATCTCAGTAGATTGATAAGGGTTTGTTGTGGCCGTTTAGGTGATGATGCGGCCGAAGGGGGTAAGCACACAAAGCCTAGAACTAGGAACAAGCTCTTAAGTGCAGCTATCGGAACACACCGAAAGGGGCTTGGCGACAGATTTTCATCTTGAGGGTGTTGGGTTTACCACCGTGCTATGATTTCCTCACGATGTTTTCCTTCACCAAAAGCCCAACTCTTTGTAGGATTCGAACCCGGGACCTTCGTCTCGGTATCCGACATCACTAACACTGAGCTATCATCGCCTTAAAATCAAAGACATGCGTAGTGGAGTATGCACATTCTCTATCACCCTAATTTGTGAAAGGAGGTCTTTGCTCAGTAGTGGCACATTATATTATAGGCTGATGATGATGATTTATCCGGTTATGGAAGTTTGTTGTTGTTATTTATAATATTCGCCAAAAGGCAGGAAAATGTCTGAGTCATACAGCCTAGTCGTATTTGAGTTATCCATTTTTCAGTTGTGATAAATGAATGACTCTTGGTTTTAAGCTTGGCAACCAAATCCTTTTTATTAGGACATATTTTTGCCAGTGTCGAGTTATAGGTTCTAGTCACTATAAATCACTTTCAAATAGTCCGCACTGTCAGTCACCCTCCATAAAAGAAAAGTCACGATAGACGCCGCATAATTCATTTCACTTCACTGGTGCACATAGATTGACTTTATTAATAACCGAATTGTAGTACTAAAATTATTATCACGCCTTTGTTCTGAGTTGACCTGAACTAAAGCGTTTTCTCGCGATAAACTTGTTTACGCGGACCTACGGCGACATGTACAAGTTTTAACCGACACTTAATAAAGATTAAAACATTTTAATAAATAATATTTGTGTTTCTACAAAACAAACAAATTACTTATAAATTAGCTGAAATTATTTTAAGGCCGATTCAGTACATGTACTGAACAACCAGAATCCCTGAAATAAAGCCCACGTACAAACTGAATAAGTACAGTCGAGGACATAAATATGTATACACTTTTTGAAATTCAAAAGCGATTTTCTCGCATTTTTAACATTCAAGTGTTAAAATATTACAAAAATCATAATAGTATAATATGTTAGAAGATTCTGCCTGCATAATATCTAATAATTTCAATCAGTAGTTTTAGAGGAAACCGTTGTTGAATTTTACTAAGTGTATACATATTTATGTCCTCGACTGTACCTAAAATAGTTTCAACTAGTAATTAATTGGACCTTATTGTTTAGAAATTGTAAAATTATGCAGTTTAAAAGGAATCATTTTAACACAATCTCCGTGCACGCTATATAAAAGTGCTTAAGAGTTTATAGATCTATAAATAGAAAATAACTTCTGTACCCTTCCCGATATCTTAAAACACTAAAAGCTAATTCGCGGTTGCGGCCACATTTATTGAATTTAAAATCGTTATATATATCTTTAAAAAAAAGTTTTATTATCAATAAACTGCGGTTAATATTCATAGCAACCGCGACCAAAATAATACAACGGTAAAGTAGTTTTATGCTCGGGATTTGTCCGCCTTAATATACTTGTCTAAATCGGCATCGCTGGCTGGATCAACTTGGGACAACTGTCTGAAACTCTCATCGTCTACAAAGCAAATCTCGTGACCGTCAGGATCAGCCAGGATGATAACTCGGACGGTAGCTTTCCCCGGGGTGTCCAGTGATATGAGAGGCGTAAGGATTGTTCCTTTTGCCTCTTGAATTTTGCTGTCGATAATCGGTTGCTCATCGAACGGGCAAGAAAACGCTATGCGACCGTACGCTTTTGCCCGGTTAATTGGTTCGCCTGGAATTAAAAAAAATACTGGTCAATAAGCTGATGTGGCTTGTGGAAGATGGAAAACACATACCTACAAAACTGTATCTAGAATTGTGTAAGAGCGCGATGGAATGCAGACTGTATTTTGGTTGGAAAGCGTGGATAGTAAAAATATACGATTTTATTATATTTAGGTAACTCATCAACAAGTATTTTCGTGTGAACTGCGTAAATACCGATAGGTGAAAATAATGTATGACTGACCAATGAATATTTCTACAAAAATATAGCGGTAGCAAATGTATCTACAAAGATTATCCCCAGTGGCGTAACAATAGGGTGGCAGGGCTGGCAAAATGCCACGGGCCCCCGACCCAAGAGGGCCCCAGGCCCCAGCCCAATTTTTTTTTTTTCATATTACCTGAATATTTTATTTTATTTGAAAAGTATATTTTTATAAGTTCTGCTGAGAAAACTAAAGACAACAACGAATACCAACGAATTGTTGGGACTAGCCTAGCATGATTTTTATCAGAAGCTAGCTGCCCGGGCGGCGGCGCGACTTCGTTTGCGTGGTGTCCTACCCTATACCCTAGCGTTAAGTTTTCTATATTTTTTTAATTTTCTACGCAGCTTTCTTTTTTTTTCTAAAAGAACCGTCTACAAAGGATTACAAATTTAAAAAAAAAGGTGGATGTTTTTTTTGTTTTTCATTTTTATATGGATAGAGAAGATATACCTATAGAGATAAGAAATACATTATTGTATTATACTAGCTGCTCGGCGCGACTTTGTTTGCGTGGTGTCCTAACCCTAACCTACCAATTTACTTATTTTTTTCCGTAAGAACCATCTACAAAGTATTAGAGAACTTTTAAAAAGAAGATGGACTAAATCGGTAAAGTCGTTCTCAAGTTATAGCGTGACAAAGAGAAATAGGGATTAATTTTGAAATACACTTTAGTAAAGGAATTTCCAATTTTAAGGATAAGATTGAAAAATATTAGATGACTTATCTATTACAGACATATCACACTATCGACACAGATGTCTACAGGATATATAATATTGACATTGTTGTAAAGTCACGTTTTCTTGCCTGAAGAGGCATATCTTATCACAACACACTTTGAATATAACATTGTTGCCTAAATGTTGCTAGATATCCAACGTAGATAGAGGTACTTAACTAACTACTTTTGCTAGTAAATGTTCTAGTTTGTTTCGCGGTTTCTCCCGCGTTCGAAACCTTCTTCTAAAATAAATGTACCTAGCCTAAGTTACTAGTGCCGGAACAAACAGACAGACATATTTAAATGATGTTAAATAATAATATATACCTCCACCTTACAGAATACCGCAGCCAAATAACTTTATGTTGTATAAAGTTGTGTTCCTGCGCATGAGTAAGGTCGCTAGAGCTCATAGGGGAGGGGGGAAAGGTCGGTAACGCGTGAGCGATGCTTCGTGTGTTGCAAGCGTCCATATGGCTGCTGTAACCGCTTACCATCAGGCGGGCCGTATGCTTTTTTACCGACTTAGACGTATAAAAAAAATATACCAAATATGTACCGTTTCATATGCATTTAGTAAAATGCTGTTATTAACCGACTTCAAAAAAAGGAGGATGTTCGCAATTTGGTTGAATGTTTTTTTTTTTTTATGTTTGTTACCTCATAACTCCGTCATTTATTAACCGATTTGGAAAATTCTTTTTTTGTCTGGAAGGGTATGGGTCTTCCCGTTTGGTCCCATTGTCATCAGATCAGGATTTGATTACGTGTTACTGTACTTTGAAGTCGGTTTAAGTTTTTTTGTAAAACAGTCCAATTATTTTGACATCACAAACCGACACTTCAATTTTATTTATTTGTATGTAATTCGTATAGATATATATATTCTTACAATTATAAAAGGCGTCGTTGTGTGTAATCATGTCTTTAAATATATCTTGATGATATGCAAATAGTGTAATGAGTCATGTTTAATATTAAAGCAAGTGGCAGCTATTAAAATCAGCAGCGTGTGTATTATAATGGTGCCTCTCCAGCGTTAACTCTTATCATCCACTTCACTTTGATAATTATCTTGATCTATTTCTGACCGAACTAACATCAACGTGTAAAAACTTGAAAAAGTAGCAACTTACCAATATCAACCAGTTCAAGTTTAGCTTGGTCGTCACTGAAACCGAGGAGCACAGACTTATCAGTTTTCTCATAAACTTTCAATGTGAGTAAACCATTCCAGTAGGCGACAGATCTTGCTAGGTTCGAACTTGCGAGGGATACTTTGACCACTGGATCTGGGGGCAAAATATTACCAATAAATGTCATGCGCAATAATATCTTTAAACCTTATTTACTTTAGTTGGTAAAATCAAGATTAATATGGTAATTTCATGGGCTTGGAGTTAATTTGTGGTGGCTTATGGTAAGTTGCCTACGCGGCAGATGGCAACCGAGCAACTAGTATCTGATGGCACTGGTGACCGGCCGCTAGGTTCAAATACGGGTTAAGTGTAGAACCCTCGTAGCGGCTTGCCACCGGAACATGCTCGGTTAGCAAGTATATGGATAACCATAAACCAGCTGTAGTAGCAAAGGGTACAGCAGGGGAAAGATGCGTGCAGTAAATTGAAATATGAGCGAGCTTGTAACGATGCGACCTCTTTCTTATTTCAATTATTGTTTCTGGTCATAAACACTACTTTAAAATTTTCATATAAAGAACGTCTCTTCAAATATTCATTCAATGCTTACACTTTTTTCATTATTGAACGAGACGTCTAACCAAACAAACCTAGTTTGGAAATAGTATAATTTAGTTCTATTATCATTTCATTGTGGAACAGTTCATTGAGGAAACCTTTCCTCAGGTTCTATTATCATTTACTGTGTATTTTTTGTCACAACCTATATAAATAAACGAATGGATGGATACCTCTTCATCAGTATACTATATGTATATAGTATACTAATTATATGTTTTTATATCGTTTTATTATTTCATTGTTACAGTTCTTTATTTCTATCAATAAACTTTTAAATTCAAAATCATTTATTCATATAGACCTTCCCGGGCACTTATGAAAAGTCCGATTCTAATACTGGTTCTCAGCAAATGCAGGTTGCATTCGCTGAGAAGAGCCCGCAATAAACTTAGCTTCTTATCAAAACAAGCTTAGGCTCATTACATAATATTTACATTATATCTAATCGCACTGACAGCAATTGCTTGCCCCAACGCGGCAGCAAAACTACAAAGTAGCCTGAATTGAATTGACGCGTGTGGCAGCTCTCGCCTTCCTCGCCATATTGGGTAACGTTTTTGATGCGGAAAGTTAATATAGCCACTAAAATAAATCTTTTAGTCAATGGGGACTTGGCCTCATGTAGAACGAAAAGACTCGTCCAATGATGAATATCAGTTTATATCCTGATTGAACAAGACGTTTTGTTGCAAAATTTTACGAAATGTTGTCGTGATAAGCTAAAATATTCCATCAGGTAGCAGATAATAGATCAAGGTGTTTATTTACCTACTGTTTGTATAGTTTATACCTATATTAAAAGATGTTTGTCTGTAAATACTATCTCAAGGCACCCCTAGGTAACTGTAACAAATTATTTGTGGATCTGCGCAAATAAATGTATTCACGTTAATAATTCATACAGAGAGGAACCTGGTTCTCAAGATACAGGTTGGACCTAGTTTGAGAACCAGGGCACTAACGTTGAGTGATTGAATTGTGATTACTTAGATTAGCTATATTGATTTGGTGTATCTAATTTAATTCTTGTTTCTGAATAAAGATTACTATTACTATTACTGTGATAACCGCATCCTAACTGAATCACCACATCACACATGAAAACTTCTTCCGTGCTTTACACTAACGCAGCCCCGGATTTTTTCGAACCGGAGTAAGAACTTGATAGTGGCGCCCCCTATCCGGCGTGTGAGACATTTAAGTGTTTAAAAAAAAACTTCGAAAAAAATTTAAGGAAGTAAGGAAGAACATACCATAACATATCAAAATCGATTGAATAACGTGCGTTGGATTTTGGCGCCCCTATAACTGCCGCCTGGGGCATGCGCCCCGGTTTGCCTACCCTAGATCCGGGCACGCACTAACGGATGGCCCTACGGAGTTCTGTCGCATCTTTTAATATGTTAGACTGTATTGAATTGACATCTACTAAGTTTCCTACTACTATTATATAAAAATATATTGTAACTTAAGATAAGTTATTGGAAATAAATTAATTTATTATTATAACTAGCTTTCTGTCTATTTAGGTTTGTGTGTTTATTACTCAACCATGCCGAAACATAGACATAAAGTTTCGCATCTACAATACCACAAGGATAATAATTAAACTTTTATGATGACGGGTTTTTCCTTATGTGCAATCCTAACATGCACTTCAATATATGAGTAATGACACGAGGCAAGGTTCTATTTGTCCAGACAGTGATCATATGATCAGCATGCATACTCACTATGACTATCTAAATACCTAAAACAATGTAATCTTTTATAGATGCCCGATAAAATCTTCTCAGAGCGTGATACCCATTTATCGCATTGAAGATTGTAATATCAGTCAATATCTAATTACCAAATCTCGAAAATAGTGTGAAAAATTGAATTTGATTAAGTTTAAATATTAGACCACAGAATAAATAATAGTTACAGAAGGCGCACTGCTTTGATTTCGTGGACTCGAGCGAAACGCAAACGGAACCTTATGGCTGTGTACAAACGATGTAAATGCATTGAAATATACCACTCTGGAGTGGCTGTGTGAGCCATGCCTGCGGGGCGATTACGTAACTAAATTTCAATCATTTCCGAATTGAAATCGGTTTCTATATATCGGTTTTCTGATAACATTTTTATTTCTGATAATTGCAAATACATTAGAAATGGAACAATTTCCGATTTTGAAATATTTCTACCGATTCAAAGGTTATTTCAATCTGAATTTCATTGCAATAAAGTTACGTAATCCAAGTACTGATTAGACTAGATTTCTCGTTTCGCCCCGTGGTTCCCGCATCAGGACATGCAGGTGAACACGGGGCGGAACCCCTACATCCAAAATCCTAAAAATATGGAATTTCCAAAGTCCTTCATTTGACCACGAAAGGAACCAATGTATACCAACTTTTGAGTTAATCGAGAAACGCAGTGAAATCGTCCCCTTAAAACATAAATAGGTAAAACATTTTTGCTCCGTTAGGGGTCGAATTTCGAGAAACCCAATAGCTTGAAACTTTATTTTCGGTTCAGTGTTAACCGAGTTTAAAGTTAATCGGATCGAGCGTTAGGTTTCGTCCAAACAAACTTTAACACCCCTATACTCTCTTGGAGAACTACCCCAGTTCTGAAATACTTATAAGGAGAACAATGAAACATTATAAAAGAGAGCCTTTGCAAAATTCACAAGGCTTCAATAATTAGATAGATATAGCCTGATTTTTTAATCTGATCTGGTAGTAAGTACATCGTAGCTCTAATCGCACTATTTTCGCCTAAAATATTCATGGAAGAGAATAAGAAAATTCATAAGAAGAGCCGAAGGGAAGCAAAGAAATCGCCCAAAAGTTTATAGTAAAAATAGAACAACCCAAATGCAAATTGAAATTCAAAATCATTTATTCAATTAGACCCTTGCAGGCACTTATGAAAAGTGTGACTCTAATACTTTGGTTTGGAAGGTTGCATTTGCTGAGAAGAGCCGGCAATAAACTCAGCAATTACTCTTTGCTAAACAAGCTTAAATTCATTACATAATATTTACATTCTAATAGCACTACATACAAATCCCTAGAACTGAATATTATATCAAGTGCCAGTCGGGTGCTAAAAAGTACCTTACCACCATGCTATGGTTTCATTGCTATATTTACTAGTAAGATTCAAACCCAAAAGCCATCACTGCCTAAAGACATAAAAATACTTGTATTTTTTTATTTACCTTTGTTAATTGGCTGAGGTTTGTTAATGATGAAAAATTTGTAACCACCAGGTGCTTCCAGATATTTCTGACCATTCTCTTCCTTTATTGGCCAATTATTGTCAGCAGCTCTTTTCAAAGTTTCGGAAGATTGAACTGTCAGTCCCACAAAGTCATTGCCTTGCTCATATTGTGTGATACCATAATTGTATGTGAGCTCTACAACAAAATGTGTGTCTTCTGGACCATAACCTATCATGGTTTTACTCCATCTGTTTGCATAAGGCCTATAAAAAAAGAACACAAATTATGATTCTGTTTATTTTGCATAGAGAAATATTGTGGGACAGCCATATCTTCAGCAAAGAAGTTTTCTTTTGGTGAAGATTATTGAAACATTCTGTAGCTTTCCTAAACTGGTTTATTACAAAATATTTAAATAGATGATTACCAATTACTTACCCATTGCATGCAGCTTCACAGCCTTCACTAAATTCTTCATGACGAAGAACCTGCAAAATCAAATTAAGTGACCTGTAATATTAAATATTGGACACAAAAAATAGTGTAATGTTTTCAGGATTCATGAACTTCTGAATGCTTGAGCTGATTTAGATGTGTGTGCTATTGTTAGAAGCCTTGGCATCTCAGGTAACAAAGGTACCTATGTACACTATCAATCAAATATAATCATTATCATGATTATAAATCATTATGGAGTTTGTTGTGTTTGCTTTTTTTGGTTTTTGTGTCTTTTATTTTGTAATGAAAGTATTTTTTTTTTATTGTCTTGTTTGGGAAAATATTATCTGAATTCTATAAAAATATATCTCTTCAGAGAAAATGCTTACTAATACTCACTAATATTATAAATGCGAAAGCTTTTACGTATGGATGTTTGTTACTCTTTCACGCAAAAACTAATGCACGGATTTGGATGAAATTTGGCACACAGATAGAATATGTTCTGGATTAACCCATAGGATACTTTTAATCCCGGGACAACATACAATCCCTCGGATATGCGCTTGAAACCGCGCAGGACAGCTAGTAATAATATAAGGGTTTTATAAGTTCACAAAACTTGTTCACCTTACAAGGAGATATACCGTTTTAATCGTCACATGTCTAGATGATAAAATGTAGTCTTCTAGCTTGTTGTTGAGGTTTCTTTATCACCTTTATTCATAATGCAAGCATTTAAAGTTGCAAAAAGGGATTTATTTATATAACATACTGGTTTTAATGCAATGTGTGACAGAAAGGGTATATCTATCGGACAGGGGTGAAGACTACATGAGGCCTGTCTATAAAAAATTACAGTTAAAAATAAATAGGGGTTGGTTGCCCCTTTCAAACAACACCCCTCACCCCCAGGAGGCATTTAGTTTTTTTAAATATGTGTTTGAAGTTATGTGCAATGGAAAATCATTTTGCATTCAAATGTCTAAAGTTTTAGTAGTTAGTTTGGGGTTTTTTTTTACCTCCCAGAACCAACTCGGGGCACTCCAAATTAAGTTTCTTAGGTTACGGTTTTTCTTTTACCACCCAGAACAGCCCTGTATTTGGGAACTCCAAATACAGTTGGTAAGGTTAGGGTTTTTTAACACCCAGAACCAACTTGAGGCACTCCAAATACAGTATGCAGTAGGTTAGGTTAGGGCGTTTTTTTTACCACCAAGAACCAACTTGGGGAGAGAAAATTACTTCTTTCCACACTTAAAGGAGGGCTTACTTCGCTGTGTGATTGTCCGCTAATCATCGTTGCATTCTGTAACTCGGTGTGATCGACTGATTGGCTAAGTCAAGGACACACTTAACATTTAGATGTGGTGATTGGGCAGTAATGCGGTTAAAAAAATAACATTGACATCAATTTTATTGTTATAATATGACCGCGTCCCTCGTGAGAACCAACGGGTTAACTACACGTAAGCAAAAGATTAAAATATTACTTATAGCCTTGACATTTCATAATTTTCTAATTTACGACTTGAGACAACTTAGATTATTTAAGTAATATTTTTTTACTACAGTTCATACCGTCCATCACTTACCTTCATGCCCAAGATATCTCTATAGAATTTTGCTGTGAGTGTTCTGTCGGCAACTTTGAACACAAAATGCAATGCACGGCCGGTAACCATCTTGCTACGTTATCGTTATAACTAATTTATTTTTGTTATATCAGCAACACAGTTTAGGATTGTAAAACTGTGCTATCGGCAAGCTTAGGCGAACTGACGGTAAAGTAAATAAAACAAATTGATTTACGTTATCTCGTATGAAATCACAAATGAAATGATAAAGTAAAAGCAAAAAGCACAGACTACAAAAAGTAAAGGAAGGCCGAAGGAGGAAGGCCGAAGGAGGAGTGCCGCGACTGGTCACTGGAGCGGAGCAAAACTGACAGTGACAGGTGACAGGTAGACAGCCAGTAATAGTAGTAGTTTTTCATTCATAAAAGGCAAGACAAGGGTCAATGAACCATACAGCCTTTTCATGTGTGATTTTATTTATAATATCACTTTCATATACCTAGTCCGATATTCCGCATTATCAGTCACCGTCCAGTCATGTTTTAGTACATTTAGTGCACGGAATTTTTGAGACAACTTGTAAAGTCTCGTTACACGTGCGTTACACATAATTCACTAAACTTTACTTCACTGGTGCACATGAATTGATCTTTATTGGATAAAATTCCACGATAATATGCAAGAAAACTCAAAAAACACGGATTTATGAAAATAAAGATGAAAACGATATTGATACGACAATATTGCGATTTTGTTTTATTTTCATAAAACCTATTTTTGGTTTAATTAAATATTAATGATAGCGTTTTATCCAATAAAGTTCGGACCATGTGCATTTCACATAAATTTAAGATTTTTCAGGCAATCAGGATTTCTCTAGATGTTTTCCTTCACTGAACCAAAACGAATTAATCCAAATCAAAGGTAAGGCATTTATTATTGTTACAATTTGACTCGATTTCCGGTGCGTAATATACAAAGACTCTGGGAAGCCGTTAGTATCCCACATTTACGTTTAAAAAATAAGGGTAGGTTTACATGCCTGTGATTCGAAATTCCGCCCTCACTAATTCACTTCTGGTAAAGATAAATATTGTAAGGAAATGTTATGTCATAAAAGTAAAACATCCAAGTTATATTAGTCAGCTTGATAAATTACGCCGACAATTTCACCATGAGTTCCATTAATATACCTACAAAGGCCACTATGAACCACTTGCTGCCGACCACCGACCCCTACAAGGCCTCTTAGGCTAGGCTGTGATGAGGAGGATTAAGGATATTTGGTTACTAAATTATATCTTAACCCCTAAAACAATTTAATCAAAATCCATTATTCAATTATTCACATAAAAACTACATATAATTTCATACAGAAATACGGTTAAATATATTTTCTCTTAAAATCTAAAACTACATTCATAATTTTGTGGGTAGGTAATATTTTTTTTACGTTTTCCCATAATTTGCAATAAATATAATATAATCTTATATAAATCTCGTAAGTACATAGTTTATAATTACGTTCTTTGTTTCTGCTATTTTCTGTAAATATCTATTATGATTTTATTATAATCTGATTATTTTTTTCAGGTATTCCGTTCGTTTAGGATATGATTCAGTAAATACATCGATACGTCTACGTACTTTTTAGTTAATTAAATGGTAGGTATAATCATAGTTTAACAATAAAAAATATGATGACATGTAAAATAAGATGGCATGTAAAAATATGACGGCATGTAAAATATGATGGCATGTAAAAATATGATGACATTTAAATAACTATACAATAATATAAATTTAAATGTACCAAAATGAATAAGTAGGGATTACTAGGAATACTTTACCTAAGCAAAATATATTTGAAGCGAAGCTTATGTGTAATGTGTAACGAACGTGGCTATGCAACGCGTGGTCCGTTGGATCGCCGCGTTATTCATATAGTACACACGGCTACACATTATGTTATACATTATAAAATAACCAGTATAACCTGATCTTGCATTGTATAGGATTTCCGTACAATGAGAGTTCAGAGTTTATTGGAAATGTATAGATATAGGTGTCCCACTAACCTCACTAGATTTTATTTTATGACTAGGCTATGACCGAAGATTTTAAAACATATTAAATACTTAGAAGTTAAATTTACTAAAGCCACGTAACCATTAACCCGTAAGCGATTAGATACTTTACATTATCTATCTTCGATCATAGTAAAGTTATAATAAATATTTAAAAGTAGGTAAAAACATTAATGATAATAAATTTAATCATGATAAGATTTAATATTACTGACTAGAAACATTTCATAGACGTATTTTATGCATTTATTTATTAGGTTAGTTAATTACCCTCAAGGTGTTTATTTTAATTAAATCGAATCGACAGTCCTTGAAAAGGAATAAGTATAATGGGAAATCGTAGAAGAGTTTTTCGGGCAGCTATGATTTTCGTTAAAATTTTCTTTAAAAAAACATTCAGTAATTACTATGCAACTCAAAATAGACACCTTAAGAATTGACCATCATGACTTCTATCCACTGAAAATGCAATAGATTGAGCTGAGCACAAATATAGTATTAGGCTTGAGACGTACCTTCCCTTAGAAATATTAAAAAGCTCTTCTAAAAAATACGTGCCTGATATTGCCTAAAATTTGTAAATATTTGGTTGCAAACATTATTATTCAAAAACCTGTTTCAAGTTAGAGCTCAATACAAATCCAAGTTGTCAATTTTGACAATATTTAACGGAAAGTGATGTCATTCGACGTACGATTTATGTGAATCATCATAAGAAAATAGCTAATACAGAAACCTTAAAATTTTATAAATATTTAGTTCATCCATTAACATAAAGTAACATCGTCGTAATGCCCAAGCGGTGCGTCTTTCAATTGTTAGGTTTTTCTTTTTCGTTTCCGTCCTTTTCCTTCTCCTTTTCTTTTTCCTTGTCTTTCTTTTCCTGCAGTTGTTGTAAATGAGCCGGCAATGCTTTCAATATGGCGTGAACCTTAAAAAATAGAATTCATGTACATCATAATTTTTAAGTACTCTTATTCAAAAAGTATTTTGTGAAAAATGCTGATTAAAACAGCTTGCTTGCTTGATCTTAAATACGCCCCCGAGATATTAGGGGAGGCTAGAACATTGGGGACAATATACATGAACTAATAATGCAATAATAAATAATGATGCCGCTAAAACGTTCAACCTACATAAATTACATATTTTTAAAGAACCTTCGTTTAGGTATTTTTCTAAAAGATGAACTAGTAAGTACCTATAGCAAATAAGAATGAATATCATAAACGAAATGTCGAATGATTCACCTCTTCAGCGACGGCCATGAGTACGAACTCAAACTGCTGTTTGGTGGCTACGGTGCGCGTGCGCTGGTCGCGGATGTGCTCGAGGGTGGCCGCGATATCGATCTCTTTAGCGCCCTTGGCCATGCGGTTCAGTACCATGTCAATGAGGCAGTACGTCCCTGTGCGACCTGCCCCGTCACTAGAAACGGATTGAAAATGTTTTGACACCACCTGCTCCACAACGTCAAATTAGTTATACATCATGCAAACCTAGCCTAAAGCACAGCCTAAAGTAAGTCATTAGAGCCCTGGCTGGGGTCTAGCTGGACAATAATATTGTACTGAATTTCATTATGACCCGCTGGTGCATAATGTGATTTCAATATATGGAACGTTAGTTAAATATTATGAAAACTTTTACCATATTTTTTTCTATTAAAGTACAGCTCTACCAAAAAGTTCTCACTTCATAGGTTTTACTGGTTTTAGTTGCCGTTGACGAACAAAAATAATAATAGTTCGAAAATCGAACTGGCCACCACGAGTAGAACACAAATAAAAGAGAAAAACGCGCGATTGTTAAGAATTTGAAATAAAAGACTGTGTTTGGTTGTCTCGCAGAGGCCAGAGGGTATGAAAAGTAGAGTATTCACCTCGAGGATAAAGCCTGTCTTCGTCTTGGGCGGCTTGAACCCCTCGCGTCACTCAGGTCTCTACGAGGGAGTTATCCTCGCTACGCTCGAGACTTAAATCTAGAATCCTTTGTTACGCTCAGGGTTCATTATGCCGCCCGTGACGTAAGACCTTGCTTTATTCCCTTGGTGTATAATCTACTATTAGCCTTTCTATTAGCATTATAATCTTTTATAGAAACATTCAATATTTGTGAAAGATTTTCACCTGCAGTGGACGACGATTGGACAGGATCTTCCTCTGTACGACTTATTCACTTTCCTGTAAGAAAAGGGTAATAAAAAATAATTATAATCCCAAACGCAGTTATATGTTTTCCTCACGATATTTTTCATCATAAGTGGCATAAGCTCGTCATAAAATTCGAGCTCATGACCTTCGCAATAGTATTCGACGTAACTATCACTAAACTATCATCGCCTTATCAATATCGATAGGATAAATGGAATTTCGTTTATATTTGATTGTTTGTGTTGCTATAGCGATGCGGTTTATTTAAAAAAATACTACCTCCTGAATTCCAGCAAAGCTTTGGTCGATGAGGGGACTCCGTTTTCAGGCCAAGAGAGGAAGTGGAACTGGGTGACGGTGCGCGTTTCGCCCGTGCGTTGATTCTTCAAGTAGAAGCTGCGGACCAGGTAGTCGTCGCACCAGATGTGCTCGCTTACTAGGTGCACCTGACAAAGTAACAATTTACTTGTGGTGTAGCAATAAGTAGGTTTCACTCACGTGAAATTATTTAAATGCTTACTCTAATTCTTTAATTATCTATTATTTAAATTTAAACAGCAAAATAGAAAACACCTAACAAATGAATTACCATATCTGTTCTGATAATCTTTACTTAAATCTCTAATGATAAGGTAAATACACGTTTTTTGCATCGCAACTGTACCTCATAGATATGGTATAGCTCGGATCCTTCTTCAGGCCAGTATCGGTGGCAGAGCTGTTGTCCGTTCTCGGTGAGTCGTGTGAGCATCACCATGACAACGCTTCCCTGCTCCCAGACCATCTGCCAGAAGTCTGGTGCGGTGTGTGCGAGGGGCCCAGCGGCTGCTATGTACGCGGGGTTGCGGGGGTCGTGATCGGTCTGGGAAAAATGTCATACTGGTCAGTCATACGGGTAATAGCATCATCAACCCATAATGTCCCACTGCTGAGCACGAGCCTCTTTTCACAAATGAGGGTGAAAGGAAACGGGCAGATACTCCACCACGCATGCCCATTGCGGATTGGTGGAGGTAGCCTAGTGTTCAACAGGGGCGTAGCTTCAGTCATATCAAAGACGGGGCCCTCGGACTATAGGGGCCCCGAACATTTGTAGGCAAAAATTTGTTAAACGTTATCCAAAATCTCACTCAAACTCTTAGGCCGTACGCTAAACTTCACAGGAAAAAAATCATATCTTATCATACTAGATCATATAGGTAAGTCAGTCATTCAGTTCCTCCTTTTATTATACAGAAGAAGATAGACAGATAAATACTTACTATCGTCGAAGCATTAATGAAATCAGAGCCGAGATGATTGGACAGCGTGTTAAGTGTGACCCTGGAGTGGTCGTAAGGAAGGACATCGGCGTATCGATTCTTGCCAGTATTCTCAGATTTTAATGCGGCAGTAGTGGCACACGGCTCAGCCTCGTAAGCGCACAGGGCACGCCATTCCTGCTCCAGACGGTCTTTGTTGCGTAGGTGGTCCTCCATGTAAGCCTAATAGAAGGTAAGCAAATTAATAACGGCAAGCCGATCTATTTGAAGGACCTCAAAAAACCGGTAAAAGCTAAATGTTATAAGTGGCACGCCTTGGGAAAAGCGACCGTTATTTATGGCGAGGAAAATTATTAGGTTACTGAACTACTGAAGCTATAACTATTCAGGTTCTACTGCTTACCAAAACCATGTGTCCGGTAGAAATGTCCATATTGGTAAGGGCTGGTTCTTCACTCCTGGCGAAGAAAAATTATGAAAATACAATTTCTAATACAGATTTTTGACAGATGCAGGCTGGTGCTGTAGTAGTAAAAATGTTGTTGCCGATATTGTCCGATGAGGCAGGTTATCTTACCACGAAGAAGTGCTAGATCGCGTAGAAGGTGAGTTGCCATCAGGTTCGCGTGACAGCGAGGTGATCCGCTGTGGCGCATCCGTGGGATGAGGGGGTGCCGCTGTCGTCTGCTGCCCTGTCCACTTGCCTGACATCCGCGCACGGCATAACTCCTGGAAGTAGGACACATTCATCATTTATACCTACCTAAACGTATTCATATATCAGAAATAAGTCACACCATCTATCCTCAAGAAGATAGTTTTTCAAGAAGGTATAGAGCATAAGACTTAAATGTGAAACCACTAGTATTGGACGTTAGGTAGCTAGATACTACCTGATAATCTCTAGTAGCCTCAGCATCGATATCTGCTGCTGAGGACAAGCCTTGCATCTTCCTCTTCGCACTGGAGTCTCTCTTCAACAACACTGTGAAGATCAGGCCTCCCATCATAAGAACTATTAGGCTTCCTAACAAAGCCAGAAAGACTGGTGGCTCCATATTGAAAATTAGCCCGCTAGATGTTTCCATTTGCCGTATCACCGGCCGTTTACTCTGCAAAATAAAGTCACTTTTAATTTCGTGGTCAAATAAAACAAAAAGTACCTGATTAAGAATTTGAGAACGTCTACTCTTACCCTATCTCCAACGCCAGTAGATAAAACCTGTGCACCAGTTTCACGACGCAATTCTTCTTTAATATCATCTGGAACATTGATTTATTATTTTTAATTATAGAAATCCCAAGACTCTATTAAGGCAATAACTCTTACTTACCTACGCGTCGCGCTACGTCAACAGCATCATATCCTTTGCTATTTTTCTCAACCTTAAACGTAACTTCGCTTGGATCAACCCTTAAACAATGAAACAGTTCAGATATTTCTTCAACCAGTAATTAAATAGACATAAATAATTCAGAAGCAATAAGTTACCGAGGGTTCGTAAAAGTGTTTTTGTCTAAGCCAAGCATTTCTTCAAGTCTTGAAATGAATGAGATGCCTTTCTCCCAGTCTGTTAGGAACCTGAGGCAAAGCGATATATTGATCAGAAAAGCCGTACAACAATTCTCACAGACAGGTGATCATTCTCTTGTAAAGTAAAATACCTGTTTTTTAATAAAACGTATGCATAAGAAGGATCATAATCATAGTCATTATGGTCATGATCTACACTCTTATCAGATTTTTGTGCATGTGACGTTCCGTGAGCTGGAATATAAAATCAAATGCATTAATTAGATAAGTCGTTCAACAATTTTAGGTTTGGTTGGACAAACGACATCGACAAATGATTAAATACATGCGAAGATGAAAATTAAGTAGGTAATTCATAACTGTCGTATTATCCCGCAGTTGCACAATTTAATTAATATGTGGAAACAACATCGATTCAATAATATAATAAAGGCGTTTTTACAGTAGTTATATGATTATGGAAAGTCCAGAGCATTCCTATCTAAACACAGATATAAAATAAGTATATAGACATTCAAACACATGAAATATTAGCGATACATTAGACACCGATGGATGTTACTCGAAGAGCAGGCGATTAAGAATCTGGCAGCCCAAAACTAATGTATGAAACATTGATGCCGGAATCCAAACGAATAATATTAAAAAACAGAACATAAAAAACGTAAGAGATATCACATATAGCCGACACATTTTATGGAGGATCACGTATTCCTCATGCTTTTGTTTTGAAATAAAATAAAATGTGCTAATTTAGGGAAACATTTAGTGCGGTGTTCTAGACAAGACGTGGAGGTGCGTTAAAATTTGAGAAAAGAAAATATATTTTAATGTTTCGATGCAGCATTAAGCTGTCATCTGGTATTACAGAGGGAACATCAATTATGTAAGGACAGCTAGCTTTGGCCGTCGTGACACTAACCTGTCACTGACTTATTCTGGTATAAAATCTTTAATGTTTTCGCGTCCAGACGCGGCCCAGGCTTTTTAACATCATCTCTTTCCCTACGTTTAAAGCCCCATTCGCTATTAAGCAAATCTTGAAAGTCTTCGGGATAAAATTTGGAACTTTCACCTGAAACATCGTCAGTACTTATCTGTAACACCATAATTCTGGTACGAATCTCGTTTTCGCGCATAACTTGGTAAATTGAAGGGGCCTTAGTAAAACAAAAGAGACAAAATCATTGGTTTAAACAAAACGATAAACTGAGAAGAATTAAGTAAAATGTTAGTAGATATATGTTGAATCTTCAACAGAATGTGTGAAATGTTACAGTTTGTACCTACAATGCAAACAAAGCAATGAAGCAACACAAATTGCCTTCTTTACATAGAGGTAACCTATTTTAGTGCCGTATTCGTTTGACTCACCCTGCAAGTCATCAGCTTTAAGTGGTCCTCCTTCAGCGTAGAGGGCACCTTGAGGTTTGGATTTCGCATCGACTATTTCTCGCCAGTAGTTCATAAGATATTCCATATTTTTTGAATGCTTAGCTTCTTGGCCGGGAGAATTAGTATCTGCAGTAAAGGCAATAAATTTGTTGTGACTTGAAATTAATTAATTATATTTAATTAACTATTAGAACAAAAACAATACCTCTAGGATAGTATGAATCTATTTCTCCGCTGCCGACGTCAATCGGAAAATCTTCTAAGCCACCTTCATCGATGTAAATTCTTTGTTCTGGAATATCACCTGAAGGATTTTCGTATTCAAACGGGAAACTTTTCGCTTCAAAACTTTGTTCGAAATTTTTTCGGGCGGTCGAACGAAGTTCTTCGTCTAATGGTGAAAATCGATTACTAGTGATGTATTCAGCGGTGAAAGGAGGAGCTTTAGTTTTAAATTTACGGAAATAAGCACTGCGTTCCTCATCAGTGAAAGCATTATTGGGATCGTTTGCACTGAGAATATCCGGTGACAGCGATTTTTTCTCTTTACCGATGATTTCTTTGGGTACTGTATTTGCGCCGTTGCGTAGTTTCGCTTGCTCAGTATGAATTCGTTCTCTGAATCCTTCAAAGGGTAGTATCACAGGTGACTCTTCATTTCCACCCATCATTAATAAATCCTGTAGTTTTTGACTCGGAGATTCTGCTTCCATTTCCGCAAGTTCATCTATAAGATCTGGCACTAAAAAATACAGAATTAGGTATCGTCTCGATAGCTTTTACGTAGAGAGTACTTAAGTGTAACTTATCATTTTATTAGTAGAAATAATTACCTTTATCTAGTAACGTAGTAGAATCTTCTTCAGGGGCGAGTGGAGGGTTGTAAACTTCGCTTGCGAAGTCTGAATCACTTAGCTGTGAATTTGGCGTAAATCGAACAAACGCAGTTTCTGCTGGCTCTACCTGCGCGACATCAGAAAAGGTAGCAATTAAGAAAATGAAATAATAATTGATATTTCTGTACTCGTTGAACTAATATTTGATATACTTACATCCAACTTTTCTTCTCCACCTTCCATCGGCTCAGAGTTTAATTTTGTATCAACAAAATTATCACATATCTTAGTATTTACATTCGCTGGGTCCCTAAAATGATATAAATGATTTTAAGGAAACTAATGCATGGAGAGGACAATTGAGTTTCACTTGCTATGGTTTATTCACGATTCATTACATTATATTTTATGTTTCATTACATTAAAAGCAGAACCACAATATGATTCAAGTCCACGACATTCGCAATCTGATGTTACTAAATAAAAAAAGGTTAAATACTAACAGATTTTGTCGTAGCGTGTAGAGCATGGCTTGAAGCACGCATTGCGTGTACGCATGCTCCCAGCGGTAGCCGCGGGCAGCCAGTCGTTGTAACTCGCCCTCGAACCATTGCAACTGCTCTGGGGTCATGTCATATCTATCGAACAGTAATAATCTGATCATATCCTAGTATTTCGTAGAAGTTCATAGAGTTTTCGTAGCATCATATTTACTAGTGGCTCTGAGCTAAAGACCTCTCGAGTATCGATAATTATATGAAATTTATTTGGTCGATGTGGTCGATTTAGTTTTTGGAAAATTTTCCAAAATTATATAATACTACCATATAATTACCGAACCTGCTCCCAAAATTTCAGGAGAATCGGTTGAGAAATGCGAACTGTAGAGGAGAACAGCCGGACAGACGAAAGCAAATCCGTCGAGTTCTATTAAGCCGTCGTCGTAACAAACAGACTGATAGCCAGAGTCGCGCGGTGGGAGAAGTATGACGTAATCGTTAATGTCCAAGCAAGAGCGAGCGTTTTAAACATTAATAACTACGTTATTTCTTGAATGATTGTAATCATTTTAAAAAAAATGCTTAGCAATGTCGCAATGTTATGTTGTAAACCATATTCATATGTCTGTGTTGTAAACATACAACTTACTAATCTGTGGTGCATACTCCGTAACCAAAAAGTTTATATTTTGTAATGTGAATGAACCTCATTATCGAGACTCGCAACGTCTACAGCTCACAGAGCTACTAGTTGTCTTATGCCCGGTTTTAATAATTGACGGACCGTTATCGGTTAAGATTCATTTAAATTTAGACTCTTATATCTTTACTAATAATGAAGCAAAGACCTCAAAGCTTTTCATAGCAGACCCTCCCATATGGAAGTAGCTATCACAGGTAAAATTATCTTATTTACCATTGGTAAGCAAAACGATTCTTTTTTGTTCATTGAAACCGGGCATTAGAAGAATCGTATCAGATGTAACATGTAACGTTCTCAATACATTCGTAGAGTCTCATAATGAACCCTCATTATTATCGTAGCAGTTCTTGGCTTATTATTCGTAGCAGTTCTTGGCTTATTATTCGTAGCATGTTCATGACACATTCGCTGTATGTTTGATTTATTCGTAGCTTTGACCTACATTCTTTACGAGTGTCAACCCACACAGAATGTACTGAAATTGACAACCACCCATCATACAAGAACCTAAATATAGAGTTGAAAGTTACTTACACGGTTATTAAAAATGTTATAAGGCAACCTACAGGGGGCCTACCCCCATCTTTTACAAAACAACCTTATTGCAATACTGTTTTGTTTCCAGCATATAATAACCTTATTTATATTCGTACCATGACCTCTACCAAACACTATTGTTATATGATTGTTATATTCCTGCTAAGAACGAATGATTTTTGAGAATTTGTCTATGGGCTCATTAAAGATGAAAAGAAATAACGCTATGGGCCTAAGCAACTTTCTCTCTCTTAACAATTCTCATCTCTGTCACTCATCCATACTCTCTCGCTCTTTCAAACAACCTTATTCTTCTTTTCGTACCATGATGTCCCTAAAACAAGCTTATTTTATGCATGAAAACAACCTTGTTTATTTACCATAATGGTTCATTCAATTCGTACCATGAGCTATTTTTTATAAGCTTTTGACAATTAACATTATTGTTTTAATGTCAAATTTAGCAATCTTATATACGTTGTATTTACAAGCTGAAAATAACATTGTTTTCCAAATTTATGTTATAAAAATCTATTATAGTGTCATATAAAGTAATTATATCGAATTTATTTACTTATAGAATGAATATATCGGGATTGCGAGATTAGGTATCATCCCAAAATAATATAACCGATTGTTTATAAAGTTTTTAATTGCACTTGTCGTTCACTACACAACTATGCATCTACGTTAGTAATATCGATCCCTCGACCCTTAGCCTTAAGATTTATTTAGATAAAGCGGATCTTTAAATAGCGTGTTTATATATTTAGTGACTTTTCATTTAGGTACCACCCACTATTAATATCCTGTTTTCATTATAACCAACGTACATCGAATAACCCCAGATTAATCCATAAAGTTAACTTTCCTGCAGTGTTAGTACACAGAGTAGTCCCTGTGTTCCTGGAATCCAAACTACCTAGATTCTCTGGCAAATTTTCTAAAATTGGTCGTAACCTACATTAGCCTGGATGGAATATATTATTGTCAACAGACGGACAGACGACAGACTTATAATAATCTATAAAGATAATCATTTTAACCATCTCATGTAGTAAAATATTAATTAAGTATTATATATTTGTATTGAAAACTCAACTCACAACAATCTGCTATACTGTTGCAGAGCAGATGTAACCGTGCGGGAAATTCTAAAATACACATCCATTGGACCTAACTTTCTGTAGCCTTTGTCTGTCTTGGTCTGAAGCTCGCTGATTTGCTCACACATTATCATCAAAACCTCGGCAAACCGGTTGGTGGGGAGCTTTTTGTGACAACGCATTAGCTTGGCTATCCAAAGAGGAAACACTGCCAATAACGAGCTTGAACCTGGAACCTTGTCGATGATTGACAACAGCGGCAAATATTTATATACCTACATACACATAATATGTTTAATTCCAAGACCTGCAACTACAGTAGGATTCCCGTCAATAACACAATGAATAAAAACACGAAAGTATTATGTACCTACATTCTTTATTCACATAAGTTTAATGAGAGTAAGATAATTATACACAATATAAGTATGGCATTAAACAATCTTGCAGATACAGATTCAAACTTTATTTCAGCGTTTATAGGTTCTTAGACTTCACTTTAGACCAGCCTCTCCATATCTACGTACACTTTTTTGAGAGTACTCCTTCGCTTGTAGATATCGATTGAAGGCGGTATTTTTGGTCTGTTTGTATTTAACCATTTCTACCTGCTGACTGGATCTCTGGCGAACTCTTCGGCTACAACTCTACAAAATGAATTGCAACATTTGTGCAACTTACAAATGTTTATAACCATGATATCTTAAATTTCATGCACTGAATATTACTGTCGAATATACTATTAAGATGTTTCCATATTGATTGCACTTTGTTTGTTATTAAATTACATAAACAAATGTATTAATAAAATAATAACTAAATATCTTGGATATCTTTATAAGACATTTGAGTATGACAAGAATGACAGGTAAATATTTTGTTCCGATTCATTTCATTTGATAATCTAGAGTCGGCAGTCTATATATTTTTTCAATTAATTTCCTTACTCTTCATAATAACATTTTAAAATATTTGTATGCATTTTATAGAAATTACTCGAAAATATTTTATTCTTTTAGTTACTTATACTTTACAATTAGTTTAATTTAATACTTTGCTAAAAGATGAAGAACCTCAAATCATTTCGGTCCAACGTGTGAAAGAAATGGCACTATACAGTTAATATATCGTTATTTCTTTTTATCTTTTATCAGGTTGTAGCAAGCCATAGACAAATTCTTACAAATCATTCATTCTTTCTCGGCACTTAGCAATGTTATATCAATGTTGAACGATTGAGCTCATGGTACGAATCAAAGTAATATTATTATAAGGTGAAAACAAAACAGTCTGGCAATAAGGTTATTTTGTGAGAGAAGATGATGGCCATATAGGATGGAACGGGACAAAAAAAATACTTGTCAATTGTGACGCACGAATTTTAAAACTCAATGTGCCCTGTTGCACTACATATTTTGAAATAATACAAATATTTATTTTATGTATATCGACTTTTATATTACTTGAATTAATATTACTTAGGTCAATATGAAAACAAGGCAAGGGGCCGCCGTTCAATAGTGATATTCAGTGAATGAAATTTAATATGGATGGTTACAAACAGAAGTAATTCAAGTATTATTTTATTCATTTTGCAGTGAAGAATTCGCCGGAATTCAAAGTAACTACTCTAAGAAATGTGCTGGAGAGAAATAGGTACCTAATCCTCAACTAGCAAAGCAATGGAGCACTTCTTGGTCATTACAAAAACTGAGACAAAGTTCATACATAAATATATACCTAGGTAGGTTTATATTTATGTATGGCACTTCAGTCTTAATACCTATAGTCTAGGCAGGTACCTATTGTCTTTAAATTATATAAATAAAGAATTTACCACAGGAATCAACACATATTTTTATTTATTACCTTTTGTCAGGAATGCTACTGTAGTTGCAGGTCATACAATGAAACATGTGTATTTAGGTATATAAACGTTTATGAGTACAGTACAATCACAGTAAAGCTTAATCTATACGATATTAAATATTTACAACAAATAAATGAAATACAATCTAGCACTCGTATATAAATTTTCCTCTAGGCTGCCGTAGATTATCGGCAAGGTTCCCAACAGGCTAGCCAAGCTAATGCGCGAAAAAGCTCCCCGCCCGAGGCCTCGATTATTTTGGTGACAATATGCGAGCCACTCGGTGAGCTTCAAACCCATACATGGTCGTATGGTTTCGATAGCAAATGGCATTTTGGTCCATTGCATGCGAAAGTGTTGATTCCTCACGTAGCATAGATGCATACCACGTCGCTTTCGTGTATCTATTATTGGCTTCTTTGGTATTTGCTTCCAAAAACACAAATAGTTCATATTCATTTGCCATCTTGAAATGCTAGATGGCAAAAGCTAGAAGGCTAGAGATACACAATTAATTCGATAAGTTAAATAAATACGATCTACTGACTTTATATCACTATAATAATAGATATTTTTATCATAAATTTGGATAATTCGTCGCGTATATAATGTTATATTTTGATTGATATATGCAATTGACATAAAAAACCATAATGCTAGTTGTCAAAAGACACATCATGGTACGATTTGAATGAACGATTAGAGGTGACGTCATCAAACCTGCTAACAAAACAATATTGTTTTATGCCTATAATAAGCTTATTTTTAAGGATGTCATGGTACGAAAACGCAAAATAAGGTTATTTTAACCTTGTTTTAAGAGCTTGTGGTAGGCCCCCAGGCCCCCTTAAAAGGAAGCTAAGCAATATTGCTTACGCAATTCATTTTTTCGATTCTAAAGGATGAAATTCATCAATTCCAAATCTTTTATTGAATTGAATTGTATATAATGAGTAACTATTTTACCATAAAATATTGGAATCACTTAGGATCTGCCGAGAATTCGAAAAAAATGAATTGCGTAGGAATATTGCTTTAGCTTCCTTATTAGCCCCCCCCCCCGCGCTTGTCGATGATTTACTTGGCAAAAAAATTATGCAACAACCTAAAGCTTACCGATAGAGAGATCCATCTTCTGGCTCCTGTTCATATATTGGTATGCACTTCCCAAAAGCAAAATCTAAAACGTAAATATATTACTTTATTCAAAACCTCTCAAAAATGAATAATAAAAGACATAAAATTATTAAATTACTCACCGTCGTAGCACCATTCTACTCCCTCTACGCATAAAGATCCGCTAAATAAGCAACCTGAAATAATACACGGTAACTTTAAATACAATATTTTAGGGTCGGCAACGCGCGCAAGTGTTACCCATGGTGTCGCAAGCGTCCATAGGCTACGGTAACTGCTTACCATCAGGCGGGCCGTATGCTTGTTGCCACGTAATTGGTATAAAAAAAAAATGAAAATCGATAACTATAAAAAGAATTAAAGAAAAAAAAATATGGTCCATTGCTGACGAGCCTGATTTTTTGATTATTGTATCAGTGGCTGCGGAATGTGGGTGCAAGCAGCTTTAGAAAAGAGTTAACTTCAAATAATGGGGATATTTACAACTTATTGAAATATAATTTCAAGTGTGTAGGAAGTGTGTTTTGAGAGAGGTAGAGCATAGCGTTTATTCGCTCAAAGAGCAGCTCGACTGGGGAAGTACCTCCACCTTACAGAAAACCGCAGCTAAATAACTTTATGTTCTGTAAAGTTGTGATCCTGCGCGTGAGTAAGGTCGCCAGAGCTCATAGGGGGAGGGAAAGGTTGGTAACGCGTGAGCGATGCTTCGTGTGTTGCAAGCGTCCATATGGCTACGGTAACCGCTTACCATCAGGCGGGCCGTATGCTTGTCTACCGACTTAGTCGTATAAAAAAAAACTACCCTTCTAAATTACTGGATTGAATAAATAAATGGCTTTGACTTTGTGTACAAACGCTTACCTATGTTCCCATCGGCTTGCGAGGGCGCCAGCGAGCAGAGCAACGCCAGCGCCCACAGAGCCTGCCGCGCAGACAGGCAACTCATTACATCTGACAACAACATTCACTAAATTAAACAATTAACTCCCGAAAATAAAAGTTGGTATAAGTTTGGGATGGTATTGGTGGAGATCCCAGTCCCGCCAGAACTGCCTTATTTTCTAGCGAACAAAATGTATGGAAATTAGCAATGTTAGTACGTAACTACGTTCTTTAAACGCATGAATACCTGCTAAGTTGTCCCGTTGGCCAATTTGGTATGTACTTTTCTTAATTCTGAGAGCAAATTTTTATATAGGTATGATACTCAGGGAACTATTTGAATACTTTTTGCAAGCAGCCAGACCAATCATAGGAGCCAAACATCCCCTAAACACAATTAAAATGTCGCTTGAGTATGAGCGTACATACATTTGAAGTGCGTACTAACACTACATAATTCTATACATTTTGTCCGTCAGAAAATAAGGCAGGTCTACCGGCCCTGGGATCTCGGTCTAGTAGACGAAATAAATGAAAAATGTAATTCGTAGCAGTGCTACGAAGTCAATTTCGGATAGGTTGTGATGGGAAGGTAGACTAAATAATTAAAAAGGAATTCGTAGCAGTGCTACAAACGCCTACGAAACATCTTCCAAATCCAATACTTTTACGCGGTAGCGTGTCAAGCCAAGTTCAATGCAAGAAAAGAGAACTGGCGAGCAGCACCGTGTGTAATATTACACGAACCATTTGCGGCCACTTTTGATTTAATTTTTAACTCAATCTATGTAGGTCTACAGGTTTCTATATATTTAACGTAGCACTCTATGGAGGAAAACATCTAACCTATGAACTGAAACTAAAATCAGTCAAGAGTAAGATATAAGTAATATCCAATGCATATTTGCAGAACTACGAGCAGACGCAAAAGAATGACAATAGAAATCCTATTAGAAATTCTTCACTATTGCATAGATATCAATTTAGCTTCTATACAAAAAGGAAATTGGAATTGAACTAATAAGAAAATATGCAGGAACCTCAGTTATCTACAATAGATAGTTATGTTTGTTCAGATAAACAGCATTCGTTATAAATAAAATATTTGTGTATACCTAGATGTTTGTGGTTCAAGCACAAATTCGTATTTGAATGTTTGACACGTAGTTAGATCATGCTTGAATTTACATATTTATAAAGCATTTTTGTTCTTTTTACATTCTAAGCAAAGTAAATTGGGGGCCGGCGCTCGGAATTTTTTAAAAGAGGTCATCTACAATTCTACGTGTTTCACGGGGCTGTCTCAGATTTGCTTGTCCAAGTTGTCCACGTATTGATCGGTGGTTCATCGCAACTACTATATACCTATGATATAGAAAGTGCTCTTTCACAATTACAATTTATTGCTGACTTTATTAACTATGGATTTTATGCATTAATAGACTAAATAAACAAAGTTAAGCTGGCTCTTAGTTTAGGCTCTCTTACAAGCCACATGTCTCTGTTTTCTTACGAACACAAATTAACTCCTCCGAAACGTTATCGTCTTTATTAATGTACTGGAAATAAGGCATAGTAGATACCTACACCTTGAGCTGAAAATACTCGTGGTTTAGATAAGGGTGTAAATAAGCTTCCAAATTTATTTGCCAAACTTTGTTGTATCTATTATGGTAAAGCTGCGCAGTTTAACTAAGCTATCTACTATGCTTTGTGGGGTGAAATACTTAAAATAATAGAATAATAAGAAGAATAAACATGAAGTTTAAATGAAAACGAAATCATCATCATATTAAACAATGTAGTTATTTAGATACAACGGTCAGCAGTGTAGCGTCCACGCACTGACACCACTGCACAGATTAGTGACTAGTTACTCCGTAGCACTGGCTCACCACTACACCAGGTCCGAGCGCAAGCGCACGTCCAACCCGCACCGCGTCTAATGTCAGACTGGCCGGTTGACAGCTACCCCCTCTACTGGTGTACATGAGATAGTGTATTATATCTACTGTATAGATACAAACACTACATCCCTTCCCTTTTAACAAATTTTAATTATTTCAAATGTAGGTAATCAATACTAGAGATAATTATTATTTACTGATGCAAATTACACTTTTGATATTTGTGGCTTTCACCCAGTGTCGCGACAGACACGTCTTTAATCTTAATACTGATTCTAACCAACACCGGTGTACATGATACAATGTATTATATCTACTGTATAGATACAAACACTGCATCCCTTCCCTTTTACCAAAATTTTATTATTTCCTTAGATGGTACTCGCGGTCCTTTACATGAGTGCTTGAACCATTCACGTAAACTTGGAAGATATCGGTTACAAAACCATCTTTGGAACATCCCTCGCATCTCGCAAACCATCCACTTGTAAAATTCTCTAAACTATGGATCCAATTCAGGGATGAACCTGCATTTATTTTTTTCTTTAGCAAATAAATTTTTGTTAAAATGTTTGCCATGAGCTTGTGATGGAAAGCATTGTCTGAAGTAATAGGACTGGGTATTCTTTTCATAGATATTATTCTTTTTAGAGCTAATAGACCTTTTTCGACTGATTAATCTTGTACTACTTGCAAATGTATAGCTCTAATCTTGCTCTAACTGCTAAACAAGTAAATAAACATATCCACAATTTAAGTTTTTTCCATTATCCAATTTAAGTCAATAACCAATAACTATTTCAACGCAATGGGAACCTGTACCTTGTTACCGTATAAGGAACCTACGCAATATATTAGCAAACAACGTGAAATCGACTCACCAGATACTGCTTTCAAAGCTATCCCAAGCACCACCACATGGACACCAAATAGAAAGTAAGTGCTCACATGAGACCCCCGGCACCAACTGGAGATGACAGCTTCAGGCCGCTATCAATATGATTGATGCTGCCAGCATAGAATCACCACTATCGAACTGCAAATTATTCCAATAGAATGGAATTCTAACAAATTAATTCAATCCTTATTGAATGGAATTCATATAAAGTAATTCCAATTGAATGGAATTCAAGTAATTCCTATTGAATGTAATTCAAGTAATTCCAATCGAATGGAATTCAAGCAATTCCAATTGAATGTAATTCAAGTAATTCAAATTTAATGGAATTCGAACAAAGTAATTCTAATTGAATGGAATTCAAATAAAGTAATTCTAATTGAATGGAATTCAGGTAATTCCGATTGAATGGAATTCAAGTAATTCCGATTGAATGGAATTCAAGTAATTCCGATTGAATGGAATTCAGGTAATTCCGATTGAATGGAATTCAAGTAATTCCGATTGAATGGAATTCAAGTAATTCCAATTGAATGGAATTCTATTTTGTGGGTGTTTGCATTATTCTTTCCTTACATTTCTTTTGTCATTTAATTCCAAATTTCATTTTTATGTATGCCTTGTCAATGACATTTCAATTTTAATGTATGCTGGTCCACATCTTGCTTAACATCGTTCCATATACTACTTAAAACTGTATACTACTGTAAAGCTGGTCGTATCCATGTTATTTCTTTCTTGAACCATCCATCTTATTTGCATCTTCCATTTCTGTTATTATTATCTCTAACTGCTTGCTTATTTCTTCACTAACTCTCTCAGAATGTGTACTTCTGTTATTATTGCCCAATTCCGACAATTTCCAATTTAATGAAGGTATTAATTTAAAATACCAGACGATTTCCAATTTAATGGAGGTATTCATTTGAACTTCCCGACAATTTCCAATTCAATGGAGGTTCTACCAATTCGTCTTTATCTGATTATTTTCAATTTGATAGAGCGTTTCCTTTCGTTTCTTTGCGTTTCGTTTCTTTGCCTTTCTCATTTCTTTCTCATTTCTTTCTCATTTCTTTCTCATTTCTTTCCATTTCTTTCCATTTCATTTCATTTCATTTCATTTCATTTCATTTCATTTCATTTCATTTCATTTCATTTCATTTCATTTCATTTCATTTCATTTCATTTCATTTCATTTCATTTCATTTCATTTCATTTCATTTCATTTCATTTCATTTCATTTCATTTCATTTCATTTCATTTCATTTCATTTCATTTCATTTCATTTCATTTCATTTCATTTCATTTCATTTCATTTCATTTCATTTCATTTCATTTCATTTCATTTCATTTCATTTCATTTCATTTCATTTCATTTCATTTCATTTCATTTCATTTCATTCGACTTGACTTCGACTTGACTTCGACTTGACTTCGACTTGACTTCGACTTGACTTCGACTTGACTTCGACTTGACTTCGACTTGACTTCGACTTGACTTCGACTTGACTTCGACTTGACTTCGACTTGACTTCGACTTGACTTCGACTTGACTTCGACTTGACTTCGACTTGACTTCGACTTGACTTCGACTTGACTTCGACTTGACTTCGACTTGACTTCGACTTGACTTCGACTTGACTTCGACTTGACTTCGACTTGACTTCGACTTGACTTCGACTTGACTTCGACTTGACTTCGACTTGACTTCGACTTGACTTCGACTTGACTTCGACTTGACTTCGACTTGACTTCGACTTGACTTCGACTTGACTTCGACTTGACTTCGACTTGACTTCGACTTGACTTCGACTTGATTTTATTTCAGGGTCATAACATTTCAGATGGTGGTACCTGATTAGTCGTAAAAATATGATTAGTCGTAATAAATACCCTAGTAATATAGATTTCTAAAAACCTCTAATTTATTGAAATTCAATAGGTATGGTACACGCTAAGTACAGTACCTCTTATTTAAAAGAAGTCTGAAGCCTCAATTTCAATTTAATGAATTACTTATTGTCTTAATTTACTTATGTAACGACAATTCCCAATTCCAATTTTATGAGACAATTTACAGGTGCTTCAAACACGTTCATCTTTCTCACATCCTGAAGAACACTACCCTGCCACATCCAAAACTAACAATGTTTAGTTCAGTATCATATTATGTTAGTGCAATAATAATATATCTTAATCTTCCTAAACTGATACTGGAAGAAAATAAGTTGATATACTTTATTATTTATATCCAAATTAGAAAGACTTTCTTATAAAAATACTTTTATAATCTGCAGGAATTCTTCAAAGCTACCACAGATAAATATGCCTGACATGTAACTCATATAATCAATATACTCTGTATTACATACTATTCTAATAATACTCATTCCTTATTTTTGTTGAATTTAATTGGATTTATGTATTTAATTATTACTTAATATTATTGTAATGTTGCAATGCCCTTGCAGGGCTTATGTATTATACCTAGGGATGGGCAGGGAAAGAAAAATATTGGGAAGAAAAGAAAGATACGGGAAAATACGGAAAAGAATGGAAAAATACGGGAAAATTCCCAAACGGCGGGAAAATACTCAAACGGCTTTATGTTCCTCAAAAAAAATCTTTTTTGATGGTTTTGATTGTTATTTTAATCATACTCGCTGTTGTATGTACCTACATCACCTACGCGCCGACCTAGGCGGACCTTGGAGGAAGTTATCACACTTCTTTTTATACTACCTAGGTAGCAAACAAGCATACGGCCCGCCTGTTGGTAAGCGGTTACCATATCCTATGGACGCTTGCAACACCTCCCTCGGGACCCGGGACGGGCTATGTAAGCGTCGTACATTTGCACACGTGCTCTTTCTGCACGAGAGCCCACCCCCTTTACAGTGCAGATGTCGACCATTTTGGCGTTTTGGGTGCAAGCCTGGCATAACCTGACCGCTCACCCCGAGGTGGTCGGGGATCCTATGGGGATATTCCCATGAAAAAAAGGGTTACGTGTGGATTCTCCCAACGCCCTGCGCGCGTCGATTAGAAAAACGGTTACAGTGTTCATTTTGTAGAACCATTTCGAGAATAAGTTAGTCTTGTGACCTTGCCTTCACCAACTCCTCATCGCCGATAAGTCTATCATCGGTACATGGCGGATCCATCCGAAATTAAAGAATTTTGTTTGATAAAGTCATATTCCAGGAGAGCACGCTGGTCATTGATCTCCAAGAACATATCCTTGAAAGTTGTCAGAGAGTACTTTGCATGTACTAGAACCGCATGTGGCCTTCCACCAAGATTTTTACCACCGGGTTTTGATACTGAAGACCACATGAAGTTGCATCCCCAAAGTTGTTCTCTTCGACCTGTAATTCAATAAATATATTTACGTCTTTGAGCTCAATCCACTTCTCCAATAAATTCCATCGCTATAAACTCTTCTTCGCTGGTACTAGCATCCTGCGCTGTGGTTTCACACGTGATCTATCGTGACACGAGTCGACTGAGTGATCTAGTGGCAAGAAGTAAGGGAAGCGCTCGCGTATTCGTAACGAAAGCTAAGTCATAAACGGTTTTCCCTGCGTGGTCCGTCTGCGAAGAACCGAACCACACTATGGTTACTAGTACTATTAAATATTCTGTGCTATGGTGGGCTATAAAGTCTCCGATGGCAATCACCTCGGTTATGGGGTACCGTGGGGTACAGTGTCGGTGTCTTCTTGGACGCGTTCAAAGAAGCGAGATTTTCTTTTTTTGTGTATTGGCCTGTGTTTGACCACAATCTCACAATGGTAAGTGATGATGTGGGCGAAGGTGGTAAGCACACAACGTCTGGAAGGACCTGGCTCTCAAGTGCAGCTGTCGGAACACACCGATAGGTGCTTGGCGACAGATTTTCAACTTGAGGGTGGTAGCCAGCCAGATGGGTATTTCAAAGTACCCTACCACCGTGCTATGGTTTTCCTTCACCGAAAGCTCAAGCTCATTGTAGGATACGAACGTACCTACCACTGAGCTATCATCGCGTTAAATCCACCGTCATCGCGAGTTGTCTCAGTGTAGCCCCGATGAGACTTGTAGAGGCACACCAGTCCACCCGTATATCACATGCGTAATCCATGCGCAACCAGAGAGTAGACAGGTCTCTGTCTTCTAGGTTATTCAGACGTCGACAACAGCAGATTTGCTGATAGTTACAGACACTGAGACAGATAGTTTGCCCTCTCGGATAAACATGCACACCCCGGCCTTTGGAACGAACAAATATTCGAGATTTTAGCTGGGATAGTGAAGATACGGTGTATCGATCGGGCAGGTTATCTGTATATCTCTCAAGATGTTGATGAATGGCGTTGATATAACTGTGAACCTCTTGATATTGCAAAAGTCCATTCTAAACGTGGAAGGGTGTACCGCTGAAGGAAACCTTTTTCTCTTTTTTCTTGTTCTTCCCCGAGAGTGCTTGTCTGTTTTTACTCTAGTATCCTCCCCTGGCAGGACAGACACTCGGCGGGATTATGCGCACGGTTTGGAGGACTGCCACGTGGGCCGGAGGTTATAGGTAATTCCCAGTATCGGGTCCCCTACTAGCCGGCGGCCAGCAAACAGCAGTTTCACCGGGTCTCCCTGACCCCCTTGTCAACCAGACACCAGATGATATCAGAGATCGCCCAAATCGTATCGTAGGACCCCACCATCATACATGCCGCACACTTCGAATCTAGGGGGGCTAGCTCTCGTGAACCCTGTCGAAACAAAGCAAACTATTTCCCGACAGATTCACTCACAAGGGTGATCGCTAGCCAGTCGGACGAGTACGTACTACCACCAAACTGGGCGGCATGGGAATTGTGTGGGGCTGCCGCCTGTCCACCACAACCCTTACACCCCAAAACGTCGCTTTTTTTAAAAACAACGCGCTGCTCCGTCACAATTTTTTTTATTGTTTTTTTATTGTATGATATGAGTATGACCCTAATAGAAATCATGTGAAATGTTATTCAAACGATTTGGTAAAGGTATTTCTCGCTAAATCTACTAAATATGACCATTTGAGTATTTTCCCACCCAATGGGAAAATTCCCGGGTTCTTTCCCAATAAATTGGAAATTTACTCGAAGTTGGGTTTATTCCCGGGAAGAAACCCAACCCTAATTATACCACTTTATTCTTTGTAACATCTTTAACATACTAGGTACCTATGTACCTAAAATGTATGTGTAGGTGTGCTTCATGTGAAGCAGCAAATAAATAAATTGAAATACCTAATTAACCTGCATAGTTTATTACATATATACAGTCATGTTCATGCACACAAATGCATGTCCTGTGTGGGAATCGAACCCATGACCTGCGGCACAACAGGTGGAATCTTCCAACTGCGCACACGGGCCCGTCACTATATTTACTATAGGTAATTAAGCGCTTCCTTTAAGTATGAAACAAATAGGTACAATAAAGCCTATAGAAAATACAATATTACCGAAAACAACCTGCTAATGAGAGTTCAAAGCAACCTTTATATGCTGGTATAAAGGTATTAGTGACATCTTTTTAATTAGGAAGATTTGTAGCTCAATGCAATCTCCTTGTACCTTTTTTGAATAAACAATAATCATTTATTCGACAACACATTTGTTTTGTTACCTTTGCGGAATAATTTTGGACATAAGTAGCATTTTTCATTCTATTAATCTTGTTAAAAGATAAGGAAGGTAGGTACCCAAGCATCTTATAGTTTTTCTTACATTATAATTTATTCTCTCATCAATCCATAATACCACTGACGAAATCGTCACTTCACTTAAATAAGTGGAATGAAATGTATTACATTGGGATTATTTTGCGTAAACAACATTCCATGACGATCCAACTGATTATTCTTACTATTGTACTACTGGGTTCGTCTACTTAGGAAATGTTATAAATATGGTATAATATTTAGTACGCATTGCATAAAACTCACACACTTTTTATTGTCACCTTCCTTCCCTTTTAATAATAATTGAATTTTATTTACTGGCCTTTTACACACGTTTCTCGTACTTTATCTCGTCGCCACTTGTAGCGTCCACGCACTGACACCACTGCACAGATTAGTGACTAGTTACTCCGTAGCACTGGCTCACCACTACACCAGGTCCGAGCGCAAGCGCACGTCCAACCCGCACCGCGTCTAATGTCAGACTGGCCGGTTGACAGCTACCCCCTCTACTGGTGTACATGAGACAGTGTATTATATCTACTGTATAGATACAAACACTACAAGCAGCATGTGTTGGAGATGAAAATATCGCGATGGAAGAAGTAGGAATTAATATATTCAAGTAACCATGAAACTAGCCTCATCACTAACAATATTACAGTGTAAGTAATAGACGTTACGCTTGATACTGGATAACAGTCTCATCTGGGTGAAAACAGGGTAAGTTTAAAGGTTAAGTATATGGTTTTGTCGGATGAGAATATAATAGGAGATTGGAAAAAATGGAAAAACTAATTGAAACTTGAATTATAAAGACGTAACTACAATATACGAAAAATACGAGTCGGGTCTTACAAGGGTTTCGGTCATATGACTAACTCTATGGATCTCTATGGAAATAGATCCCGTAACAAAAATGGTCTTACACTGAAATCTATGGAAGGGGCTCCATAGATTTAATTTTTAGACCATTTTTGTGAAATTCATATTCCTGAAAAATAATTTATTGATTTTGGGTTACGATTTTGCGTCCAAATTTTAGGGCAGTACTTAACTAATTCCGTTTATAAGCTAGAGACTCTACGTACCTAACTTACGAACAGACAGCAGAGTGACAGCAATATGGCTCCATTGGCCTGAGGTCTCAGTGAGTTACGGACCCCTAAAACGAAAGGTACCAACACGAAACCGAAATAGGTAATGGAAGAGGCAAAGAAGACGATAAGATGTCCAATTATTAACTGGTAAACATTTGATAAACAAGCAATTATATAGAGAAGTAATGTTTTGATTGTGAGAATTTTTTGAAGATTCAAGTTCTAACAACAGTCATTTCGAGAGATAATTAATGGATAATTATCTTGAGATCACATGAGACTAACCTTTTTACTTCAATTAAACGTAGAATTCATAGCATAAAAAAGGGGTTCAATTTAAATTAAATTACCATGAAAATAATACTGATACCTTTAGTTTCATTCATTCAGTACCAAACATTTCAAATAGAGTTCATCTTAATTTTCCATCGTAGGTATGTTCATTCAAATCAACATCAATTTCACCAGATCACAGGATTACATTTCGTGTTAACGAATTTAATGGAAATCAATTTCCTTGATTTGGTGTAGATTAACTGTTAGGTAACCCAGGGTAAATTAGCGACGATTTAAGCCAGTGTAGGTGTGTACATTAGTTAAGGACAAATGGTTACAGGTTCTGATCCTTCAATAATACGGCCTGAACTTTCCATTATAAATACAATGGAAGCTTTGTTAAGAGTGAACCGACAACCGACGCTATTTATACTACCCTGCTTTTATCTATTATAACAATGCTATTAGTAGTCAGGTACTAGGTACTAAACAATTGTTCAAAACCTCAATGTTTAAAACAAAGTTATTGATATACTTGGATCGATGTTTACAAACTCTCCAATTAGAATCTGTAAACCTGCGAACAACAATTGACTTACTTAATTGGATTGGAACTTTAACCTTTTGGAATCACAAACAAATGAACGGAAACATTAAAGATTCTTCTTCAGGAGCATAGTCAGCAACAAACTACATAGGTACCTAGTTAATCTATGGTCTCGTCTTGTAAGTAGGTATGATGTGATGGAAATTTAAGAACACCTGGTAATATAGGTATCTCTATATTTTTTTGTAAGTTTTTACGTATGTAAAAACTAGCTATCCCCGTGGTTTTACCCTCTTTCCCGGGATTAAGTAGCCTTTGTCCTTCTCCAATGTTTGAACAATTTATTAGGACTAAAATCAAGTCAAGCAGGTATTTACCTCAATAAGGTTATAATAATATATACCAAATACTAAGGTAGGTTTTGAAACAACCTACTGAAACACTTCAAACAAAACTAGAATAGGTAATAGGTCCGCTATGGGGACTAAAAAATCGAGAAATAAAGTCTCTGTCTATCACATTGTAGTATCTACCTACCTACAACCCGGCTTAAGTAAATAAAAGAAGTTTGAATCAAAAGAATCAGAAATAAAAGGTAGAGCGTGGGTCGAGCAAAGAGGAGTGTCCAAGGAAAGTTCAAAGTCCGTAATTCAATATTGAATGAAAAATTACAAGAAATACCTTGCTTATCTCCCATAGTAAAATACCTGCGCTAAGGTTTTATTTAAAACCTCTTTTCCGTGTTTAAAACCATGTACTTACCTCAGTAAGAACGTCCTACCTGCAATTTTTTTTCTACTCGACCTTTCATTAGTAATAAGCACATAATAAGTATTTTTTTTTTCGAATGAAAAAGAATTCAAGAACAGACCTAATACTTAGGTTTAAGTATCAAATGTAAAGTAAGATTGATCGATGATCACTTAATGAATGTTCTATAGCATCTATAGGTCGGTATGTCGCGTCCACTGACGTAGGCACTCCTGCCCGTTGCCTCCCGAGTCCCGTCCCACGCAATCGGTTCCTTCATGACATTTTTATAACTCCAACATTCAATTAACTAACGCATATTCTATTAATAGATATCCACCTATTGAAATCAATAATACTATAATAAAATGATGTAGGTAACTGACATAAGTACGTATTAACTCAATTCACTAACTACATACATAAAACATGGAAGGCATCTAGTTAAACTGAGAACAGTTGGTTATTAATCTATATACCTACTTATTTAATGTGTTTATTTTTCACACTGTGTTTTTAAAATCAAGCCTAGCTTTGAGTTGACAAACAAACATAAAGTTAACATAGATGTAATGAATTGTTATTAGCTGTTCGTGTAACAGGTTTTATGGCGACCACTGAAAACCGCAGTGGGAGGAAACTGTTAACTGAATAGATATGACATATGTACGCACCGTTTACAGCCGTCGATGCCACCGGAACATGTCCGAGATAAACTAGATGCACTTAGGTCCCTCACAGTAGGCACTGAGACACAAGTTGAGGCGATTTGGCCGCGGATGCGAAGCCACCAGCTGTGTATTGTCGAGGCGGGCCTGCGCACTCCGCTCTATCGATCCCGCGCCCGTCCATTCACGTGCTGCCACTTCGCCGCCTACACGACGCACCGGCTCGATGTTACACACCAATCATCGTTAGATAAAGCGATATTAGCACTGGACTCTCGGAGCTTCCACACTTGAACCACTTCACCCGGACACCAATTATTGCTATGATGCGATAAACGCTACAGTGCTTAGCTGTTAAGACCCACGATCTTTAATATTACGTAGATACCTAGTACCGCGACAAAGCATTTACATAGTAACTACTCACGCTTAATATCTCGAAGATCGCCTTGAATGTGGAATATATTTAGTAGAGCTAGTATTCTATGGTAAATTGATAGTAGAGCCAGATAGTGTAGTGCCCACGCGCTAAGTTATCGCGTGAATAGCAACCTGAATGTTAATGACGTTGTTTTTACGATAACGTGGTCGGGAAGTAATGTTCATGTGCAAATGAACATGTCACACACATACATACATACATTTTATTAATCGTTTTAATTTATAAAAAATAAATTAAAAGTTAACCGTGTTCCTTTAATTTTGTGAAGTACTAGCTTAGCCTCTATCTTGTGGCTTAACCCGCGTTCCTGAGAGGATCTACTTAATTGTTTCCTTTATACTCCGCAGGGTTTGCTCTACACAGGAACTTCGTTAGCATAAAGTTGAAAGCGTCAAATTAATTAGCCACGCTAATCAATCCAATCTAATTTTCCCGTTTTATGAGGCAATAATTAATTATAAGAAATAATAATATTATTTTAGACTACCCACTTTCGGTACTTAATTATAATATAGGTTTCATTTGAGGTACCAACATAATTAGATTTTAATTGGGTTTTGCTTAATATCATCGCCCACGCGCTTTCGCCGTTGAATCGAAGAGCACATACCAAATCTGTGGTATTTTGCAGTCTGGTTCGACCAAGATTCGACAAATCCAACAAGTCGTGACCTTTTTACTTGTAGCTTTAACGTAGATACCTAGATACTTTCTAGTTTTAAATAACCACTCTGTGATAGATACATAGGTACACTCTACCTACAATCGTAGGTAGAGCTTTATGCTCAAGACTTAAATGTCAATATCGAATGCATTGCTATAATATTTTACGCTTTATGGGAGTGTACGGACCATAGACTTACGCTTCGCTAAAAAGATCAACGAAGCGTGGAAAAGAGATATCACCATCCATATGATATGAACATTTTCCGATAGAGAAAGAGACGCATACAACATTTTAAGTAAAAACGAGTAAGAGGGTATAGCATGAAAATAATTACGAATAAAACTAGAAAAGTTTATGGTTGGTAAAAATTATAAGGCTCCAAAATCAGTTTTTACAACAGGAAATCTCTATATTATATATGAATGTAAGTATGTAACAAAACACTATTTTTTCATTTTCTCCATACAAATCCCTAACACTTATTTTTGTCGCGTTTCGATCTGTCTCTATGTTTCTTGTACATACAAGATGTTTGGTACGAACGCTTTTGATGTTATGGACGGACATCATGATATGTTTTAGAAATTAAAAGAAAATACACTATATTCGTTTTTGATATAATTTTTTAGAAATAACTGTACTTTTGTGTCAAATCGCGATTTTACACGCACCGTAGGCACCGTAGCAAGACTCGACGGAATCACCGTAGAAGGAACGCGACGTAGAGCTACGCGCGACGTAAACGGAATAACTCAGATAAACTAGTCTGCAGCCAGTTCAGTCGCACTCAGATAATACTTTATACGATGCAAACTATTGAGTTGAAAGGTCAAGTGCACTTTATCAAAGTGTAATTGTAAAGGTCATAAAGGTGAACACATAGGTGTACGTCTATCTATGAATACATTATATAACTCTAGTGCTCTGACTGAACAATGGGTTAATAATATTACGTACCTACATAACGTAGTTTCTACGTGCAGCTCGCTACGATGGATGACCTCAGTAGCCTATACAGGGTGGAAATTTTTGACGGGTCAGTAAGGGCAGCTTCCTTAAGGGTTGAAGCCACAAGGTACAGTCAGCGAGAAAACGTTGATTTTTGAAAAATATTTTTATTAGCTTAATCGATCCTGTCTCCGACGAGGATCATTAGAGCACCTTCCTAGATTACCTTAGAGCCTTCTAAGGGGCCAAGTTAGGTTAGGGTACTAGAAATGTCAGAAATTCATAAAAACTTTTCGCATACTTGTTGCGTAACTTCAACCCTTAAAGTGGCTGCCCTTACTCACCCGTGTAAATTTTCCACCCTGTGTAAAGAATTTTAATAAAACTGCAGAAATATTACGTCGGTTGCCGACCTTTTATTATCACCATACAAATACAATACGTTTACGTGATGTTATAGCTTATATACAATAGAACTGTACATTTATACACGTTCTACACATTTGAACAATATTTTCCTTAATTCCAATCCTTTCAGTTAATGGCAAAATGTTTATACAAAGACGGATGTTGTAAAAATATCTCGAAGTTAGACGTTTTATACAACAATGTGATGTGATGACAGTATCCGAATTACAAGTATATGAAAAAACTTAATCTAAAATATAATTAATATTCTACGTTAGTTGCAGGAAACGGTTGCCTGGTGTTTAAAATGAATTGTAAAATTAGCCTACACTTTTGACTTTTATTACTAAAAATACCGGCCAAGTGCGCGTTGGATCACGTGCAGTTTAGGGTTACGTAGTCAGTACTATGCAGTATAGCCTTAAACTTAAGACTGAATATAAATTAAAGGAACATTCAACTTTCTACCAAATTACGTTTCATGAAATACAGCCCACCGAAAGACGGACGGACAGAAGGACAGCGGAGGCTTAGTAATAGGGTCCGGTTGTTGGCACCCTTTGGGCACGGAACCCTAAAAATGTACCCAACTATGCAAGAACCAGAGAAGAAGAAGAGCGCTCGTGGTGTAGCATCATAAGCCGTTCTCAATTGATCGGCAAGTTAAGCTACCACCGTCGGGTCGGTACCTGGATGGGTGACCTAGTGGTATTTCAAATCGAGCGTTTCCATGCTTCGGAAGGCACGTAAAGCCGTTGGTCCCGGTTATCACTTAATTGTCGTCAAGCTAGTTGGAGGCCTTCTAGGCGGCTTGAGAACTCCAAAAGTAGATTAGCCTACCTCCACCGATCCGCAGTGGGCACGCGTGGTGGAGTATCTGCCCATTCCCTTTCATCCTCATTTGTGAAAGGAGGCCTGTACTCAGCAGTGGGACATTATAGGCTGGGAGATGATGACAATACAAGAACCGGTAGGTAAAAAAAAAATGTTTCTACGATTTATTTGATAACTGCTTCTGATTGATTATCAGCTTTATATCACTGGTAGTCTCCGAGTAAAATGACCAGGACAGGCGGACATGATGAATCTATAAGTTTGACTACGGAACCCTAAAAACAAAGAATAATTTCCTTCACTGGATTTGCATAAAATAATCCTCTGACACTGATAAAATATGACATATTATCGAAACCGCACGCAACATATTCAAAATAATCTTAATACTAAAATAGTATGCCTTTACGCAGCTGAGTGTTATTTATTAGCAATATTTACATTATAGTCCTTTTCATGACATTTACTTAAACAAATGTTATTGTAATAATTTAAATTATCTAATTAAATACAGTCGCCAGCACGTAACTTGGCAAGATTCGTTTGATTTTCTTTTTCTTTAGTCAGTTCTAGACAGACAGAAGCGATAAAAGTGTATTTTTTGTTGCAGTGTTCAGTCGAGTCAGTTATGTTTTGATTCTAAGTGCTATAATTATGTATACCACCATATTACCACTGAAATGTATATTGTTAAGCTTATATTAACTATTGCATCCAAGAAGATACATAATGTTGTAACAATAAATGGATATATCTCATTGTACTCGACTGTACATGCGTGAACGTACTCCCTTAGGCTTGCCAAGTTACATGCCGTACCCAAAGAATTTAAAACGTCCAGAAGGATAGTCGCCTCTATGGCAATATGAAATAAACAAGCCAGAATTGACAGTATTTGACAGCCGTGCGCAGTACAAACTGAGAGCGATTTGCTCAGGGAGCCCCTCAAGCGGAGTGAAATTAAATGTCATGCTTTAGTAAGGCGGATTATCCATCTGGGTAGAGGCACGATGCCCTATGAAAATCTTTGGCCGTACCTTAACTACGGTATGAGGCACGAGTGGTGAGCACAGATAGCGCAAGCTCGCGCATGTACACTTTTGGCCAAATCACAGTAGCCAAATGACACGCGCGAATCCAATAGACGACTAGCATCGACTGATGAACCAATCGCGTGCAGCTCGGCGCTCCCCCCGCCTTCATTCCGCCAATCAGAGCGAAAAATGAACTACTGCGCAGGTGTCAATCTGTGCTCAACACTCATGCCCCTTAGACTGACTGTAGTTGGGACATTGTAAGGTGCATGACAGAAAACTCGAAAAGTAAATATTTCGTGGAACTAACTACACTAACAGGTACGTTATGGTGAGGCACCATGTGATGTCAGAGTTATTACGTAACTAAATAAATAGCACTATTATATCGAGAAGATTTCCTCTATTATAAAAACTTAGAAACATTACAGGCTCATACATTCAGTTGTCTTTCATACTAGAAAAAGTTAACTATAATAATTGAAACAAAACACCCGAATATGTTATATAAAAATTAAGTGATGAAAAGAGGAAAACAAGATCTGTAATCTATAGAATTTTGAGTATACCTTGAATCTTGTAAGGTATTGTAGGCGGCGACAAACTTACCAATAACCTAAATATGTTTGTTAGTGGTCTTGAATTGAAAATATATTTAAATGTTTACTACAAATACGTATTTATTGTAATAAGTATATGTTTATCTGACAGAACAGAACGTAGCCTATAACCATCGCACGGTTTAGAGAAATCTATAGACACCTCATTTATTAAAATCCATCCAGCCATTGGGTTTTTTCGAGGATATAAAGAATATCAAAACAAAAATAAAAAGATACAAAGATACGCGTGAAAAACAAAACCCAGTCTTCGCTGTCGCGTAGCCGGGTAAAATAATAATAGTTACAGTAATCGAAATCATCCGAAAACAAGCAATTTAACCAAGTAAATTATGAATTTTGCTGCGATCTTTTAATCAACAGTATATGGCGCTTTGAAGGGTCTTATTTTCGGTATGAATACGCTAGACCTAGACCTCATACCAACAATATATAAATAACACTAATGACAATTATTTGTAACGCGAAACTAGAAGAACACTTCACTATCGATGAGAAACAATCCATATGACACAAAAAATAATGGAAATGAAGTACGACAGGTGGAAAAAGACAGCGCTATACTATAAGCTGTTATTTACCGAGACGGATTTTTTGCGCCTACCCAACATCTAATGTAGATAAAAATCTATATCGATGTTTGTACCCACTCGTACCTTTACCGCATGGAGTCTCAGTTAAACGACATATATATTACATCACATAAGCGATTCATATTGAAAATTAAAAAAATACATACAAAAGAACAAAAAGAACAGATCTATGATCAGAAATTATTATCTAACCAAATTATATCATCAATCTTAAAATTAAACTATTTTAACTTATAAAAGCTGATACAATTTAAGGGCAAAATGCCGATATATAAATCATAACATTAGGTGGTCAAATACTAAAAAAATACCTATAGAAAATCACACCAGCCTCGCGTGACTGCTTGATAATCCCATCAGTCTTATATGAATTGTCATTCCAAAAAAGAATCTATTTTGTAGTATCTGTAGTTCAATTTAAAATGGCGTTTTTTCTAGATATGTAGGTATATACAAAAACTAATTTGAAATGACAATAGCTCTATCAACCGACCAGCATGTATTAAAGGCACACAGATAACATTTGAAATATCGGTAACTTTATCAATACGTTAATATCAAATCGAGAACATTCCGAGGTGTCAGTTAATGCTAAGCGTCCACCACATTGTGAAAAACTAACCAATATTTAAAAAAATCTGAGTAACATATCTCGTTCAAACCAATTTTCCTTAAATTTGAGTATTAGGTTAGGTACTACAAGTGTGCAGATTTTATCATGGCACGGGTGGAAAATTAGAAGGGTGGGAGGGATATCCCTCAGATTCAAGTGAGGGATGCCCTCAAAAATAATCTTTACACAATTTTACAACACGACTATACGACGCACAGAAGACACAGCCTAGTCGGATGGACGGACGTCATTTATAAGTAGTCCTTTGCCAAATTCTATTTGGCTATGGAAACCTAAAAAATAACCGTAGATATCCGCTTCTAGTGGACACTTAGCTTAATACATTATTGAGTACTATTTAGGTTTAGTGGGACAAGGCGGCGCCGGGCGGTGCGGCCGCGGTGGTTCTTCATACACCTCGTCATACAAACACGTATTAGTGTACATACCTTGCGTGTTCCCATACAAACTCTGGTTCACGTCCGCAATCTCACTGTAAAAATTACTAGCGGCATCGTTCACTTCGTCGTACACAGCGCCACGAGACGTCGAAGCCATATTCGACCCGTAATTAGAATACGCATAATCAACATTCTGATATTTCAGCGCAGAGTAATTCTTAGAATTCTCCACGCATTCACTAAAATTGCGCAGCTTCTCCGCTTCTTCTTCATACTTCGGCACATAAATGTTCTTCTCGTAATCGTTGCCGGTGTTCGTCCTGGTAGGCGTCGACAACTTAGTATAATAATCCTTAGTTTCTAATATAAACTGCTGTTGCGCGGGATTTATATCGAAATTGTTGTAAATCGGTATGTCGTTGTCGTTGTTCGACCCGTCCGCGGAGGTGGAGGGCACGTTGTTATATAAACTAGTACTGTTCGCGTATATATTTTCACTATTGCTATTTTTTGATCTGAGATTCAGCGAATCCGAGATTCTGTCGTCCAGCGACATTTCAGATATACACTGCGATAAATTCGGCGCGTTATTTCTCTCCATCGAAAGAGAATTTGTGGTCGTAGGGAGCGTTCCATATATTGAGTTATTTGGGTTTACAGAGCTACTTCCACTAAGAGTCATATTGTTGTAGACTTGAGATACATCCGCACTTGCGGAGTAGTTGTTAGCTGCATACTTTTGAGATTCTTTAGTTCTGCTTGGTTCAGGTAGTATTTGTATTTGATAGTTTGGTCTGCTAATAGCCGGTTCAGCCGCGGGCCAGAACTGTGACGTATCGAAGGGATCCGGTTGTGACGTAACCGGGAGGGAACTGCTCGAGGGCATCGCTAGATTGTCTAGTGATTTAGCACCGTATAGATTGACCGGTGGGTAATTTTGAACCAGTGCGTTCATTGAGTATGAAGGTAGGCTCTCTGTACTTTGATCCACCCATTCTGTTTCTAGTCCTGTAATTGAGAGATAACATCTATACTTGTATACTGGATTACAGACACATAAGACCTAGTAAAACTGCTCAAATCAAGTAGGTATTCAGATATGGCTGCCAGAACACGCAATGAGAGCTATATTTTTTGGTCACCAGTTGGCGCCACTAGCGAGTCAGGTCCTATCACAGCCATTGAAAAATGTGCGTTTTGGACTCGCACACGGAGGGTTCAGTACAATATTAACAAACTCATTGTGCTATGAAAACACAAAAAAAAATAACGTTTCTTGTATGGGCGCCCCCTTTAATTTTATTTCATTTTTATTTTTTGTTGTTATAGCGGCAATAGAAATACATATTATCTGAAAATGTCCATAAAATATAGCCCACTGACAGACAGACGGATAGACGGACGGATAAACGGACGGATAGACGGACGGACGGACAGACAGACAGCGCAGTCTTAGTAATAGGATCCCGTTTGGCATCCTTCGGGTACAAAACCCTAAAATGTACATATTTTTTTAGAGCAGAAAACATCCGAGCCGATAATAGAAACAGACGACAAAGAGAGTATCGAGTTTCAGGTTAGTCGAAATTCCGCTTACCAAGTTCAGGTACGTCAATAGGCTGGTCTAGTATGGACACGTTGTTCTGGTTTGGCGGTTTCTTAGTGGGTGACCTGATTGACGGCGGCAGATCCAAGTCTATTAGTAAATCTTCTTTCACTGAAAATAAATTATGTCAAATTTTAATATAAGTCTAGAACATTTTTAGTGATCTCATGTAGGTTTCTCACTAGTATCATCCACTATGGGATATTTTAAACAACAAAAATATGAGGAAAGGACAAGAAATGGAACACATAGAGTAAGAATATTAATAGAGGGACTGTACTAGAGTATGTGCAACGCTGTCTTGAAAAGAACTGCGCATTCATAGTTTAAGGCGATGATAGCTCAGTGGTAGTGACGTCGGATACCGAGACGGAGGTCCCGGGTTCGAATCCTATAATGAGCTTGAGCTTTCGGTGAAGGAAAACATCGTGAGGAAACCATAGCACGGTGGTAGGGTACTTTGTAGTACCCATCTGGCTGGCTACCACCCTCAAGTTGAAAATCTGTCGCCAAAAACCTATTGGTGTGATGTGACCAAATGACAACGAACTCATATATCGATTTTTTTTTACACTAGTTATAGTGTACGATATATCTATGAATGCATCTATGTATATGCAAACGGTTCGTACAAGGTAATATTGCTAACGCTATCACTATTAATATTTTTTCAACACTCGCTCGTAAACTGGCTCTTATTGCACCGATTTTGGTATCATAAGACAGCTTATTACGAACTGTTGCTTTTTACTTTACATTACCTACCGGACAAGTGTTTTATGATATTATCCCGATTATGTTAAATTTGTATCTCACTGTAAGTGATATGTGTGTAGACGAAGCATTCTTAATATAAACAGCGCACCGCTGTCAAAAAAAAAACCTGCGTGCCATATTTGTAAAAGTTCTCATTGTGTGCTTGATGATTATCAAAAAATCAATTTAAAATATTTTAGTCTGTTTTTTCCTCGCAAGTGTGTTGAAAAACGTATGCCACGCGTGTGCATTGATCATTACACTTTCGGCTTCCTTAATTAATACCGCCACGTCTGTAATGACCAACTTTGCGCACATGTACCACAATGTACTACTACTCTATGGTATGAAGCTAAACACTCACCTTGGTTCAAACTCTTGGAGAAGGCGTCTCTGGTATTCCTGGAGAGCCTATCATTATGATTGAGCGTGGCGGCTCGATCATTAATCAACTTGTTATAGTTAAAGTGCTTGCTGCCCGCCTTAGTGGCGCGCGTGGTGTGCGGCTGAGTCGACTCTATAGTGCGCCCGCGCCGCACGCGCACGCTCACCGAGCTTTCGTCCGATAGCCCGTTACTCGCGGTTGGACTTGACGATGCTGATTGCTGACCTTCAATCAATCAATTCAGGTCTTTTTACAAATACAGTCCAAATTGAATAGACAATAATAAACATTATCCCCCTTATTACATAACATTTAAATAAAGCCCTGGTTATGTCACCGTATTTTTGTGAAAACCGTTAGTTTATAATCTACCTAGCGAGATTATAAACTCCCCGATATATTGTGAACTGTATCATACTGCTTACAATATAACGTATTAATTTCCGATAGTTTATAATCTATCCGTGACAAACCCTGGCTCTACCCTGGCTCTTTTGTTGTTGGTATGACGTTAGAAAGTGACGTTTTAATTTTAAACCTGGGTTTAACTTTTTTTCTTTATAAGACGAAGTCGGTAGTATACGGCTTGACTGATGGTAAGCGGTTACCGTAGCCAAATGGACGCTTGCAACACACGAGGCGTCACTCACGCGTTACCTACTTTTCCCCCCAATAAGCTAGCCTTCCCCTGTCGTGTTGCTCTTTGAGCGAATGAACGATATGCTCTACTTCTCTTGGCTTCCTCTCTAGACTTGCTTTAAAGTAACTTTTGTAATAAGGTGGTATAAGGCTGATATGGATGACATAGGGACGTGGTATTTCAATGCTGGCCGCATAAATAAGCTCAGAGTCAGTCAGCGAGCTATGGAACGAGCTCTGCTCGGAATTTCTCTACGATACAGGGTCCGAAACGGGGACATTCGTAGGAGATCAAAAATTACCGACATAGCTTGTACAGTTAGTAAGCTGAAGAGGCAATGGGCAGGCCACATAGCTCGAAGAACCGATAACCGATGGGGAAGGAAGGTTCTCGATTGGCGACCTCGTACTGAAAAGCGCCGTGCGGGATGACCTTCCACCAGGTGGACCGACGACCTGGTCAGAGTCGCTGGGCGCCGTTGGATGCAAGCGGCCCAAAACTGTTCGAAGTGGGAGTTAATGGGGGAGGCCTATGTTCAGCAGTGGACATCCTTAGGCTGATATGATAATGATGAAGGTCTCATAAAATGTTCGGAATGTGCAATCGAAGCAAACAAACACTTGTGTGTAGGAGCAGGTACTATGAAGATAAACATAATGTAATTTATAACGACGATTTAATTTTGGTTAAAAACGTATGTTATCTAATTATGTTTTAAAACTAAATCGTATTATGATAAAACCTTTTTCCATGACATCATACAATTGTATGACTCGTATGAAAAATATAAAAGCTGATAATACGGTAAAATTAAGAATGTTAGGTAGATATATATGGTATAGTTAAATATGATATGTGGATACACATTGTTATGTACGTTATAAACTTGATAAATATTCTAATGAGTCAAAGTTAAGGTGTAGGTGCGACACGTTTATTCAGGTGACGCGTATGTGCACAACAGTGAAGATAAACGTCCACTTAGTCATAGATTAGCATTTTCAATGCTAAGTGCGTCTTAGATAGGTGCGACGTGCTCGCGGCATAATGCTATGTCGTATGTAATAAATCGCTATTCAATCAGTTAAAGATCTTTTATCGAGGATTCGAATTTATATATTACTAGCTGTCCCCCGCGGTTTCACTCGCGTTCCCGGTATAAAAAGGGGTAGCCTATATCCTTCCATAGGCTATCTGCATGCCAAAATTCATGATGATCCGTTGAGTAGTTGAAGGCATAACAAACAAACTCACTTTCGCATTTATAATATTAAGTTAGGATTGTGAGAATTATGTTTGACAATCCATCTGTCCTCAATCAGCAAAAAGAGTTCTGTCGGTTATACAGTAATGTGTGTACATACATTACAATGCAAGTTTTTAAATTCAGGCTAGATTTTGAAGTTTAAATTTAAGCAAGAATCATCTAACAATTAACCCAAAGAAGCGCAATGAATTTTGTTTGAAATTTATTCCGCTAATTCGCCACCATCGACCATGTGATCTGATTGGCTATGTCAAGGATACGGTTAATATTTAGATGCAATTGGGTTGGTTGGTACTGTTATCAATCAGTGAAATATTTTTTCCTCGAAGGCGGAATTCTACACTAGAATGCAATACACCAAAGAAATAGTACTTTTGCACGTACTTAACTGCTCAAAATACTAAAGAATCATTAAAATAGGAATAATCACAAACAATACAATGAAATATGAATTAAAAACCTACAGCAGTATAAATCTTTTATAGAGCAAGTGTAATGAGCGTTTTTCTTATGATACCTGTCCTCAAAATACCTGTCAAACTGTTGATAATTCGAACCAATTTGAACCTTAAGCACAGGTATTTTGAGCATAGAGGTATCATGTGAAAAACGCTCATTTATGGATAAATTTACTTTCATTAAACTTGATTGAACAAAGTAAAAGTTCTCAGTTTGCATAGCTGCCATAAAAATGAACGTCATTATAATTGAGCCAACATTACAAACTATTGTAAGCTACATTTTATATCTTTATAGTACAATAGTCAATTAAAAATTCTGTTTCATTATTAACTATGCAATAAATATGGTCACTTACCTTTTTGAACTGGTGATAGAGTCTGAGATTTCTTAGGTGTTTGTACTTTATTTTTGCCAACGGTCACCAAATTGCTGGAATTTAAATTATTTATTTTACCTCGAGGACATTTATATTAAAAAGTATAACTGGGTACCAATTAATAATATCAAAAAGTTTCCTTTTACCTTGGAAACAATCCGACCTCCAAAGACCTTTGATTCTGTCCTTTCCACCAATGTAGCTCCGGTCGTTTGTCTATGAGGATAATCGCATCGCCCGCGTCTACGGTCATCTGCCCTTGTCTCTTATAGCTGTAAGAGAGAGCAACCATAGACAGTGAGATTGTTATCGGAAACAACAGCATGTTAAAGTTAATTAGCTACTCGATATGAATGTGTGTAATTAAGATATGAGTTAGTATCACTTTCCAAATTAAAGTGTTTGGGACCTACAATAGGACTGCTTTTGTATATCTTAATTTGACCGCGTGAAATATCTTTTGATTAAAGAATCATGGCGAGATCCATACATTGATTTGTACAAAAAAATAAAAACTTTTAGAGGGTTTTGAATCACTTCCAATGTTGTGATTACATTACCAGTAACATATTAATATACTTGAAATATTTTATAAACCCCGCAAAACAGAACAACATAACGGTTTTGGTCGCGAATAGTCGCGATTCGCCGGCATGCCATAGAAATTCGCATTTTTATCCCGGGGTTCTAAAAATATTTTACATGGCTCAAGTTATTCCTTAGGCACCAAGGATCAATTATAACTTCATTGTAACGTCTCTAAAAATCTTTATTTTTTTGTACAAATCTCGCCATGATCCTTTATACGTATGTATGAAGAAGATTTTTAAATATTAAGTCAATTCAAAGCAAATATATGTTAAGAAAATTAGGCACCTATTTCGTGGCGAGCAAAGATGAACACACATTTGCCATAAAATAAAAAACACAATCAATCACAGTTCAAAACCAGCGGGGCTAACGCATAAGTCAATATTTTTTTTCTTATTGTTATTTTAATATGTATAGTGTTTGACCGCAATCTCACCATGGTAAGTGAGGGGTGGCTGAAGGTGGTAAGCACACAAAGCCTAGAAGGAACTGGCTCTCAAGTGCAACTGTCGGAACACAACGATAGGTGGTCTTCATTAAAATATCTGGAGTTTTATAGCACTTACTAGACGAGTCAATGGATGGCTTTCTTAACTCGTTTGGTATTCACATGTTCATAGAATTATAGAAAAAGCGAGACCATTAAGTTCATTTAGATTGAAAATAAGGAAGGGAGTGGAACTTGCTTCCGGTGTCTGTGTTTCCTGACGCTTACAATCTAGGAACTTACAAGGTCAGAGTGAATAGGTTTCTTCTAGGTAAGCGTGTTTCATCTTAGGCTTCGTCATCGTCCCTTATGGGCGGGACAGTGGCCAAACGAAACCCATTTAATAAAAAAAAAATACTTCGCGGTAGCCCCGAATTTTAAACTTAAACACCTTTCTAAATATCACTTACCTGAGAGCAGCAATAGCCGTTTCAAACTTATTAGTCTCCATGTATCTCAATATGCCTGCAAACGTAGGCCTCTCCTTCGGGTTGAGGTCCCAGCACTGCATCATGAGCATGTACACGTCGGGCGGGCACGCCGGCGGCGCGCTCAGCCGCTGCCCTTCGCGCATTATCAGACGCAGTATCTCTGAACCGTTCAACCCTGAACGAGGTCAACGGGTCACTTTGGTATCACACGATATAATTAACAAGCAAAGCCAAATACGAGAATTATTCATGCTTCCACTAAACTTGTAGTTGTATCAAAGTCAGCAATGTTTTCATTAACCAATAACCGGAAATTTGGATGAATCTTTACTAATGATATAATCATCATCATCATCAGCATATAATGTCCCACTGCTGAGCACAGGCCCCTTTCACAAATCAGGGTGAAAGGGAATGGGCATAGATACTCCACCACGCGTGCTCTCACTGCGGATCGGTGGGGGTAGACTAGTGGTCAACCTACTGTAGGAGTATTTAAGCCGCCTAGAAGGCCTCCAACTAACTTAACGACTATCACAATTAAGTGATAACCAACGGCTTATGTACCTTGCCGAAAGCATCAAACGAAACGAATTTTAGAATTCTGTATATGAAATCTAATGAAAGCTCGCCCACTTGCCCGCGTCGAATCGTCCGAATCTGTAAGAACCCCAGAAATCCTAGACGAATTCGGATGACGTCATCAGATTCGGCGCTTATGCGGTCGAATCGACCGATGCGCTCGATGCGGTCGCATCGCATTCTATCAGTTGCATAGCAACACGCGAGTTGTTTATAAATATTGTGCGACAGGCGTAAAGTAAATAGAAATGATTTCTTCAGCGCGGTCGATTCTTTCGGCGCGGTCGATTCTTTCGTTGTGGATATGTGTGCGAGCCCTCATTTACTTCGATTCGTTCGCCACGTTCGGCTCTGATAAGTGTGCGTTTACCTTTAGTATGAAAGATCATACTTCATGTAGTAATATCGCACTATGGGTTCCATTTCTGAACGCACTCTTATTAACCATTAACATTATATAAGCGTTAAGCTAAAGAACATTTACATTACAAAGCATAAAACAAACCTATCCATGGTTCTTCTCCAAAAGTAAACATCTCCCACAAGGCGACAGCAAACATCCACACATCGGAGGCGTGTGAGAAGTGCCTCGTGCGGAGCGACTCCGGCGCGCACCACGGGAAGGGCACGCGCCGTCGCTCCGACATCACGTAGCAATCGTCCGCATCAGGGAGCGCTCGCATTAGACCAAAGTCACCTATTTTTACCTGTATTATGAGGAAAAGTTCAGTTTTAAAGCCATAAGGGTGAGGCCAATGAAGATAATCTTTTTGTAAATTAGGATATGACAGAGTGGTTAAATGATAATGTCACAGATGATTAGATAAGAATGAGGTATCCAGCCATGTCACCCTTAAACTCCAACCCCCTTATTAATAAATAAGGTTTAAGTCAAGTATAAATACAAAGTATTATTTATTTATTTAGCCCGTTAAACTGGGTGAGATTATTCTTTATGACTGTTGTATGATTTGTTTGGCTATAGGATGTCTCTCAACTCAGTGTGCCTTTTGGCAAAGGCCTCCTCCAGTAGTTTCCATTGCTTCCTGTCTTGAGCAACTCTCCTCCATTTGGGTCCCGCAGTAAGTTTCAGTTCATCTTCCCAGCGCATTTGTTGTCGTCCTCGACATCTCTTGCCATCTCTTGGATACCAATTTGTTGTAATTTGGCTCCATTTTACTTGTATAGATCTCAACATATGGCCGGTCCATCTCCATTTTTGGAGGTCAATTTTTTCCAGGATATCGTTTAATTTGGTTTTTGCTCTTAATTGCACATTGCTAATTCTTTCTTGCCTTCTTATTCCTGTCATGCTTCGTTCCATACCTCTCTGGCACTTACCTAGTTTGTCTCTATGGTATTTTGTAAGGGACCATGTTTCGCACCCATAGGTTATGCATGGAAGAATACAAGTATTGAATACTTTTCTTTTCGTTGCCATATTGTGATCTTTAGATTTTACAATTTCCTTGAGAGACCAGTATCTTTTCCACCCATTAGCAATCCTCTTGTTTATTTCCTTGGTTGTTTGGTCTTTAGGGGAGATAATCTGGCCCAAGTAGCAATATTCATCGACATATTCTATTTGTTGTCCTTCAATTTTAATGGGTTCCATTTTTGAGTTGGTCATCAGTTTCGTTTTTGTTATGTTCATTTTTAAACCCACTTTAGAGCTCCCAGTATTTAGAGTTTGGATCATCTTCTCGAGTGCCTCAGGATTTTCCTCTAGTAAAACCAGATCGTCCGCAAATCTTAAATGGTTTAGTTTTCTTCCGTCTATGTTGAGGCCTAGATGTTCCCAGTTGAGGTTGCGAAAGACGTTCTCTAAAACTGCTGAAAACAACTTTGGGGACATTGGATCTCCCTGTCTAACTCCTCGCTTGATCCGGAATTCTTTGCCCAAGGCTTCTAATTGTATTTTTGCTTTACTGTTTGTGTATATGTTTTTAATAATGTTAATATATGTTGCAGGTATACCTTGCCTTTCTAAGCTCTCCCATATTGCCTTATGACTAATGCAATCGAATGCCTTTGCATAATCGATAAAAGCTACATACAATGTTTTGTTGAATTCGTTATACTTCTCAATTATCTGTTTGAGTGTGTGGATGTGGTCTATTGTTGAAAAGTTCCGTCTGAAACAGGCTTGTTCTATTGGTTGGCTTTCGTCTAATTTTGCGCTAATCCTGCCCAAAATGATCTTTGCGAATATTTTGTACACATTCGACATTAGGCTTATTGGCCGGTAGTTCCCGATTTCGTCCTTCGCGCCTTTCTTATGCAGTAGGATTATATATGAAGTTTCCCATTGTGTTGGTATAAATCCACTTTTAAAAATTTGGTTGAACAACTTAGTAAGTATTGGTACTAATTCATCAATAGTCCCTCTCAACATTTCGTTTGTAATTTTGTCCGGTCCAGGTGCCTTCTCCATTTTTTGACTTTTTATTGCCTTTTCCACTTCACTCTTCAGAATATCAGGTTCACACTCTGTCAGGCTGTCTACAGTTTTACTCGTAAATGGTTCTGTAAGAGGGTGTCTACATGAGTCTTTGTTTGAATATAGATCTTTGTAGAATTCCGTGGCCAGTTCGTGTATACCTTTCCTTTGTGTGATAGTGTCTTCTTTTTTCCTTAGTCTAGGCACCCACTCTTTTCCTGTTTCCTTAAGTTCTTTCAGAGCTTTTCTTACACCGCCTGTTCTCATTATTTGTATCTCTAACACTTCTAGTCTTTTGTTTTTACGGTCTCTTCTAATATATTTATTAATTTGTTTGCTTATTTCTGTTATTATTTTTATGTTTTCTTTGTTTTTCCCTTGAGCCAGTAAAGATTTTCTGCGGTTTATGAGTTGGATGGTCTCATCGCTGAGTGGGTATTTGCTTTTACTTTTGTTGGTATTATTAGTGATAGTGAGTTGTTTTTCCAATTTTCCATAATTTGCTATGATATCGCCTTCATTTTCATACATCAGCTCTTGTAGATTGTCTGTTAACGACTGGTCAATTTCTTTGAAACTCTCTGTGGTGATTTGAGTTGGACTATATGTGTTAATATTCTTCCTTGCTTTTTTTGGTGGTGCTGGCAGAATTGTACTTCTGACCATACGATGATCTGTGTTAAAATTGAGTTTTGAGATCACGCTTGTATTCGAAAATGCCTTGGGAAAATTGCTTATTATGTAATCTATTTCATTTTTATATCTGCCATCTGGTGAAATCCAGGTCCATTTATTCTTTGAGTCTTTTTTGAATATACTGTTCAGAAGAATTAAGTTGTGTTCTAGCAAAAAATCCACAAGCTTTTGACCGTTGGAGCTTCTTTTACCATGTCCATATTTGCCCAATACATACTCCTCCTCATTTTGTTTTTCTCCGATTTGAGCATTAAAATCACCCATCAGTATAATATGGTTGTTGGTATAATTTCGGATGACTTTTGCCAGTTCTGCATAGAATGTCTCTGTCTCTGATTCTGCAGCTTGCTCGGTTGGTGCATATGCTTGTATGATAGTCCAAGTCTTTATATAGTTAGGTATGTTGATATTAAGCACTGCTATCCTATCAGAGATACCAAAGATGCTTTGTATCTGCTTCTTCAGAGTCGTCTTTATGAGAAATCCTACTCCTCTTTTGCCTCCTTTTTCGCCTTTGTTAAACAATATGTAATCTTGGTATTCATAGATTGTTTCACCTTCTCTTCTCATTTCGCTGATTCCGAGTATGTCCCACTTTATGTCTTGAATGGCAATATTCAGTTCTGCGAGGGTATCTTGGGTTCTTAAAGTTCTTGTGTTTAATGTTGCGATATTAATTCTGTTTAGTTTTCTACTATATTTAACTGGAGGGTTATGGTCTAAACTTCCCTCGGTGACCAACCGTGGTGGGAAGGTTTTTTGTACATGTTGTTTTAGATTATGTTTTTTCTGTATTTGTTTTGTTTTTCCGGTTCTAGTTGTTGTTGTTTTTATAAGTTGTTTTTGTGTGTTTGTTAGTTTTTTGAACTTTCTGAGGTTGAAGTAGAAGTAGTTCTGTCTCTTCCCATATAGTGTAATATGTTTGGTTTCAATATTTCTTTTTGTCCAGTAGTTTTTGTTTTATTTGGGTGGTTTTCGGGCTCGTTATGAATGTTTGGTTTTTTCAGTGTTGGCAAGTTGGGGGATACAGTCTTATCTCTCTTCCTTTTTTCATGCTGATTGTCCTTCTGCTTTTTAATTACAAGTTGGTCTCCTCTCATAAAAGCTATGTTCCCCTTTTTCCATTCTTCCTCAATTTTTGGCTGTAGTTTTTTCCGAACTTCGAGGACCTCCTTGGGGAAGTCCTCTTTGACATAGATGCCTGTTGGTAGCTTTGATTTAGATTTTAATATGAGATGTTTCTTCCACATAGTGGAGAAAGTAACAACTACAGGGCGGTTTTTGCTGGTTTGCGCTCCAATTCTGTAGATGTTGTTTATTTCGTGGCTGTCTAGATGAACTTCCGCTTCTTCTATGATTCCTTTTATGTAGTCAACAAGTTCTGGCTCTCTTTTTCCATTTTCGTCAACACCAAAGAATATCAGGTTGCTTTTACGCTTGTCTTTTTCCAAGGTAGTGATTTTATGTTCCAGTATTGTTAATTTAGATTTTAAGTTTTGGTTTTCTTCCATTAATGTTTTCATCTTTTCATCAATTGCTTCCATAACGTTTAGGGTATACAAAGTATACCTAGGATTAAAATATATCTATGTACTAATACCTGGGTATTACAAGACTGACTTACTTCTTATTTATTAATAGGGGGGTAAATGTTTGGAGTTTAAGAAGAACCATGGACAATGTATGTTACACTCCACATTGGAGTATAAGATACAAAGATTATTGTCATTTATTTACCATTCCATAGATTTTTTTATGGTAGCCAGGTCCCCCTTCGCTGGTTACTCACACTTGATGGGTTAAGGATGGTATGGAAGATCAGAGGTCTTAAAATTTCTTATCACAAATCAAGCTGCTTGATATTAAACATGCATGAAGATTTATCAAAACTCCAAAACCTCAGATATTACATTTATGATCATAAAAATTTATAAGAGTTATATAGATTTAACTACGAATAATATTGGGAAGTTATTTCATCAAATATGTTTATAGCATATAAAAAAATTCATATGAATGGTAATTGACACATTCACTCAATAACTCAAATCATTGTCACTAAATTGTTTTTGTTTATTTTGCTGATAGTTTAATAGAAGTGGAACTAAATTATATTATGGTTTTTTAAGTTGGAAGGAATAATTAATTATTTCATTCTTTTTTATTATTTCTTAATTTTTAGCTAACAGATTTGAGTATATTTAATCCTTTGCATTAAAAAAATATACAATAAAAACCACTGTTATTATAGGATGCGCATACCTTGTGAGACCAATGGGTTTAAATAAATGGTTATCATTCTATCAATAATAAAATAAAGGTGTGGATTGATCAGTCAACCCTCAGCAAAGTTAGCATATCATTAGGTCAACATATTGACATCATTATTTACTCACCAATTCTAAAGTGGATAGTAAAATGTTTCTGCAAGCAAGGTCTCTATGCAGAAATCTGTTTTTCTCCAAATGTGCCATGCCAGCTGCCACTTGTCCAGACCACTTTGAAATGTAGTGAAGTGAGACTTTTCCATTTTGTGCTCTTATGTAATCTAACAAAGCACCCATAGGAGCTAGCTCACACACCATCATCAATGGATGAAACACTACCCCATGAAGTTTAATAAGATTTGAGTGTTTCAAACTGTGCATAGCCTCAACTTCCCTTCTGAAGTCATCATAAATGCCAGGCTGTGAAAAAGCATCAGCTTTCAACACTTTGACTGCTACAGGCACCGTCTGTGCACCTTCTGATATTCTCCATTCTCCTTTTTTTACTACTCCAAATGATCCATTGCCTAATTCATTATGCAATCTGCAAAATATGAATGCTCATATTAAAATGTGTTCTAACAATAAATGTGTTGTGTATTGTATCAAACAAGTCAACCGTTACACTTACACAATATCTTTTTCTAGAATAATACAAGTTGTTCTTGCTTCAGTCTGTGTTGCGGGTCGTATTGCTAGGTCAGTTTTCTCCCTAGAAACTGAACTAGATGACGACCCAAATAGCTTATTCCAAAATTTCCTGTTCCATAATTGAAGTTTCTTTTTTCTTACTGAATCAAAAAGTCTGCGTACACCAGGCTTACTTATACCTATTCTTTCCAGATCTTCAGCATGCACATAGTCAAAGTGTGCTAGCCTCGTTATCTACAAAATACCATTAAAAACATCAAATACAGTTTGTAATTATTCATAACAATAAATAATTAATATAGTTTACCTGCAATTGATCTCTGATTGGTACATAGAACTGTTCCAGTTGTACATTCTGCAGTATCTCACAGAGCCAGTCTGTCCCAGATTCCATCTTTGGTTGTTGCATTTTCAATTCAACTTTTATATACAGAAAAAGGTGGCATCTCGAGCAGGAAGTAGGGAATTGCAGAGGATGTGAGAGCGTCCGAGTGTATTTGTAATAAAACTTACATGAATAAATAAATAATAAATCAAACTTAGCACTTTTAAGAAATACCAATAATACAAAGTATTATTTTTCTATTTATAAATTACGAATCCTATCTAAATTCCCCATTTCCTTTTCTGTGAGAAAAAATAATTGCATGCAAAGAAGCAATTATATTATTTACGCAAATGTCATTTACAGACAAGTTGTTGTTGTTTATTTGGTTCGGCAAGGGTTAAAGTCATACAGCCTTAAACAACTTACACGAATCACTTCACGCATATATGTCGGTTAACTAAAGCTGGCACGTTTCAACACATTTACACCGTCTCTCTCGCGCAAAGTCAAGCTTATGAGTATGAAGGAGACAGTTATTGTTTTGCTTTTGCTACTGCTCATAAATATAGAGTGGTCTATTTTTGCATTCGTCCATTAGACTTGACTGATTGCAAATTTATGAGTACTGTGAACGTGCCAGCTTTCGTTAACCGACCTTGTACACGCATTAATTTCATAGCACTTCGCACTTGGTCTTTATTTCATAAGAAACTAGGCCTCTTATTCATTAAACCGTATTTAACTAAAATACTGAGTAAATTAAATCAACGAAATAGTAGTTATTGTTATTTTCAAATCCGTCCTTTTTTTAAATTGGAGCTGGAAGCATTGGAGACAAAATAATTATGCGACTGAAGGACTTTATTTCCATGGTCATGAAAAATTAAAATACTATTCAATATTGATCTGTAGTGGGAAATTCAAAATACCAAAAGGCAAGAGAGCCGATATTTAGATATTTCGCATCTAAAACTCAAAGAAATATAAAAATGGAGAATTTTTCAGATGAAAGTATATCGACGATCAAAGTCGTTGATTTTGGAAGCTTGCCTATAGATACAATTGCAGAAAAATACGTTTCTGTTGAAAATACTTCTGATGTAAGAATAATTTTGTTGCATGTTCTGCTGTTGCATGCAGATGATCTAGGTTACATGATCGATCGAGCTAAGACGATGGAATAAATATAATTTTGTATCGTTTTCAGAAAAATCTAACATATCGTGTCTCCCTCATGTACATTTTGAATAGTATCGACCATGTGTTCAAATTGTCCATCACCTCTACACCGGTGATGCCAGGAGACTGCGCTCAAGTAAAGATTACCTTCAAGCCCAACATCCCGGGCCAGTCTTTCACTGAATACTACATTATTGATGATACCGCTTTGAATAATTATAGGCTGACTGTGTGTGGACAGTGCTACGGTAAGACCACATTCATAGCAAATCTGCAGCTTAGTAATCGTAGATCACATGGCCCTAGACTGGCTACCTAGCAATGATACCTAACTGTTTACGAACTCTTCTTGTTTACGAAATAAGATGCATATCCACTATATAAGTAGCTACCACAAATTACTTAGATACGTAGCTACCTGTCTTTTTCTAGGACCGCGAGTGAAGCTTAATAAAACGAAAATCATGTTCAGAATTTGCAAGAATGTAACAGAACAAAGAAAAGAAGTTATCAACATTGTCAATAGATCCGCCGTAGACACGACTTACCAATGGCTCTTGCCTTATGGTGGACAGGGATATTTTCAAGTAAAAATGTTTAATTACTTACCCGTCTATTTCAATAACAATTTCTATACTGAACTGTATGGTAAATGTAGCTCTAGCTTATCTAATATCTTCTTTAACCCGATGTCTGCCGGCGCGGCGTGTAGTGTTTGTTCCGTGCCAAAATTATATCGGAGTGGTTGAGTAACAAACATCTAAACATACTTTCATATTTGCAATGGACAGAATCACTGCCAATGCTGTGACGGATGTGATTTCAGACCAACTTCTTCAAAGCTTCTGAAATGGATATTCGATATGCACCTAAAAAAATATCAAATCGATGTAATAGCTTAGTTGGTCATGTCATCGTTGTATATTCATATTCTACAATGACCTAGTTTTCAGTGAAAGAGCACTTCTTGCTGAATCCATAGTACTACCTAAGCGCATGGCTGAGACCCAGATTGCCTAGCTTTTATTTGTTAAGTTAGAGCTTTTATTTAGTTAGTTATACATTTGAGAGCTTTGATTGCTTTGAAGTTTTGCTTCCTGGGTTTATCCACGTCATCTCTATTTAGCACGGTGATTTTCAAACGGGATACTTACCAAAACGTTTTTATTTAGATGACAGGAATTTGTGGACTTATTAGAGCGTTTGAAACAATCACTACAACAATACTTTTCAATGGCACAGCTCTCGGTGTTTACACAGCGGAATTGGTTTGTCTGGTGTTGAATCAGGTAAGGAAGGGACACTTTTTTTCGCTAAGTTCTACCTACTGAATGTAATCTGCTCATAAAATAGACGAGTAGCCAGCCAGGTCTATAAGTTCCATTCGCGGGATTGGTGGACTGAACAAAATCTTCTAAACTTGGTATTTTTGATTTGATTGCCTTACGGTAAACAGCTCAAAAACCTTATGATCGATTTCAATTCTTTTACTAGGGCTCGACATTTTGTAGTTGTATTTTTTTTTCAGGAACCACTATTCTTGAACGCATTAGCAACAGTTGTCCTTCCCGGGAATCCATTGTTCAATTGCCAAGACCATGTTTTCGAAAGGAACTGGAAGCGAAAGGGTCGTTCTGCTCATTTCATGGAGAACAGCCTCAATCGATTAAGCCACATACCGTCTGCGTCAGTTTTTGAGAGATACTTGGATTTCGGAATGGGCAGTGTTAAAGATATAACTATGAATATATCGCAGACTTTGTGCGTGACTAATCATGAACAAGTGGAGGGTTATATACAATGGGGGTCAGGTTTGTTCACCAATATGATAGCTCCAGGTGTCGCGTCGGACATATTATCTTATCTTATCTTGTGCAGGGGCCGAGAAATAACTCGGACACTTCGACCCATTGGGATCTATTGTGGTCCCCTAGATAAATTACTCCTCCCCAGTCTCGTAGAAAACTCCTTTCATGAGTTTTACAACGAGGCTAGGAGATATGAGCCTATAGTCTTCTGGTTTTGGATATCCGATCCCTAGGAGACTCATTCGCTTACCAGCCAGTGCATCGCATGTGCACAGAAGGTGCTCCATGCGTTCCGTATGCTCCCCACACAACCTGCACATGGGTGTCGCGGCTAGACCCATCTTCATGAGCATGTCGTTGGTTCCAAAGTGCCCAGTAAAGGCCCCAAGCAGGTAGCGGATTTGCCCCCTGCTCATATTCCAAATATATTCCCGGGCTTTGAACGTAGAGCCCAGAAACATCTTGGAGTGTTGTAGACCGGTGTTAGACAGCCAATGTTTTTGTTGTCTGTGATCAGCAAACTCCCTAAATGTGGCTTTTACGACACACGTCGAAATGCCTACACATGGTTCTGGACCCACAAAATCATTTGCTGAGCCCTCTCTTGCCAGTTCATCTGCCACTTCGTTACCATGGATTCCTTTGTGCCCAGGGACCCACATCAGTCTTACCCTGTTATGCTTCCCAAGCCTGTTTAGGGTTTGGACAGCATCCAGAACAAGTCTGGAGTCCACTTTGTAGGATGCCATGGCTTTGATTGCAGCCTGACTGTCGCTAAGAATATATATGGATTTACCTCTGGTTCCTCTATCTATATTCTCCTGAGCACAGGTTATTATGGCATATGTTTCTGCTTGAAATACAGTTGCCATCTTCCCTAAGCTTTTGCTACATTTGTAACCTTTTGCGTATATTCCAGCTCCTGTACCTGATTCCATTTTGGATCCATCAGTGTACCAAACCAGACTTTCTTGTTCTGGTGGATCGAGTCCCTTCGTCCAGTCCTCTATTGTAGGGATTTGGACCTTGAAAGACCTTTCAAACACAAACATAGTTTGCATTTTGTCGGATATCATGCTTGTTACCCGATCCAGGCCTTCATTTTCATCGAACCTTGTATGGTTTGTCTTTGGCTTGGAGGCATCCCATAGTCCAGCAACAGCAAGACGATGTAATGCCTTCCTTGCCTCCAATTCAACCATCATATGCAGAGGAGGGATATTTAGGTATCTCTCAATCGCTGCCGTGGGTGTTGTCCTGAAAGCACCCGTGATTCCAAGACACACTGTTCTTTGTAACCTAGTGAGTGGCGCTTTGCACGAGGCAAGCTTTGTTCTTGGCCACCACACTATGCTGCCGTATGTGATAATAGGTATTATCATTGTCCGGTACAGCCATCGTAAAACTTTGGGCTTTAGCCCCCAAGTTTTACCGTAGGTGGAACGACACATGCCGAACACTCGTAGGGCCTTTGTCGTGATATTTTCCACGTGAGTTTTCCACCTGAGTTCTTTATCAAGCGTTACACCCAAATATTTAACTTCAGTGGACCAGGGCAGCTTTATTCCATTGAGGGAGGGCTCTCCTAGGTTACCTAGTTGTCTCTTCCTCGTGAATGGAATAATGACCGCTTTGCTTGGATTGATAGAGAGGTGGTTCTTTGTACACCATTGCTCTGTCATCCTCAATGCCTGTTGTAATAATCCAGAGACTATGTTCGGGAATTTACCATTAACCATTATAGCTATATCATCTGCATAGCCTACTGTGTAGAATGGTCCGTTATTGAGTTTGGTGAGTAGCGAGTCTACTACCAAGCACCACAATAATGGTGACAGCACTCCGCCTTGCGGACAACCTCTTGTTGTTTTTGCACTAAGTCTGTCTCCCATCAGTTCCGATCTGACTGTCCTGCTTCTCAGCATATAGTCAATCCAGTTGCACGTGGTATCATTGATGCCATGTTCCTTTGCAGCAATGCGTATGGACTCAAATGTTGTCTTGTCGAAGGCTCCCTCTATGTCGAGGAACGCCCCGACGCAGATCTCTTGTCCCTCTAGCGCAGCCTCGGCTCGACTCACAACATAGTGCAATGCCGTTTCCGTAGATTTTCCAGGGCTGTAGGCGCACTGTAGTTTATGTAGAGGGAATACCTTAAGTGGTCCCTCTCTTAGGTACCTGTCTACCAGTTTCTCCAGAGCTTTTAAGAGAAAAGATGATAGACTGATGGGCCTGTAAGCTTTAGCTTCTTCGTAAGTCGGTCTACCCACCTTCGGTATAAAGGTGACTTTGACCTCCCTCCATGCCTTGGGTACGTACCCAAAGGCAATGCAGGCTCTGTAGAGCTTGCTTAAATGGGGTATCAAAATAGATGCCCCTTCTTGCAATAGTATTGGGTAGATGCCATCTGGACCAGGGGATTTGAGAGGCTGGAAGCCCGCTATGGCAAGCTTCAGTTTATTCTCATCTACCACTTTCTTTGCCGTGAGCCAGTTATCTTTGGACGTGTGCCTTTTGAGCTCGTCACTTGTAACTGGTTCCTCTTCATCGCTTTCGCGCAGTATACATTCCGGGAAGTGAGTCCTAAACATCACGCCCAGAGTGTCCTGTCCAGTTTCCGTGACATGCCCATTTTCATCCTTTACAGATGATAGTGGGTTTGTCTTAGTCATGGACATTGCTTTGCACAACCTCATTCCACTCGGCAGAGCTTCGATAGAGGAGCAGTGCTGTCGCCAATTGGCTCTTTTGGCCTTGCGTACCGCCGTGCTATACCTTGTCAGCATGCTAGAATAGCCAGAAAAATCTTCCCTGGCTTTTGCATCATTGAAGGCCTGTCGTGTTTCCTGACGTATTTTAGATAGTTCAGGAGTCCACCATGGTACCTTTTTACAAAAGGCCTTTTTCTCTGGGCAATTATCTTCCCATGCACCGATGGTGCCCGCCTTAATTCTGTCCGCTTCAAATTCTATGTCTAGTATGGAATTAAGCTTACCTTTAGGGCTCCCTAGATTTACTTTAAGGTCCCTCCTGTACGAGTCCCAATTTGTGTGCCTTGGGTTTCTCCTTCGTCTAGTTTCGGATTCTCCCACCGTCCTAAAACTAAAGCATATATAATTATGGTCAGACAGAGAGATTTCGTCCGATACATGCCAATTTTCAATATGAGCACTGGCTCTGTTTGAAGCCAGTGTCAGGTCAATAACTTCAGTTCTCGCAGAGGTCCTGAAAGTGGGTTTATTGCCTGCATTCAGGATTTGTAAAGAAGAGCTTACCACAAAGTCCAACAAATCCTCCCCTCGTTTGTTGACATCTGAGCTGCCCCAAACGACGTGGTGTGCATTCGCATCGCAGCCAAGTATCAGATCAAGGTTTTCTTGGGTGCCGTAGTCAACCAGTCTTCTGATCAGTGGTGTTACTGGTTCCTTTCCTTCATATGGGAGATGGGCAGAGGCAAGGATAATTTTCCTTTTCTCTGTTCCCGTCCCCACTTGGATCAAAGTTGTTGTGAGATCCCTGTAACAGAAAGTACGTAAGGGCATTGCCTCTATACCGCCCCTGATATAGATGCAAGTCCTCGCGTCATTAGTTGGACAGTCATAGAGCACCATGCCCCCTGTCCCACCTAAGCCTTTTATAGTCCCTTTATACAAATAAGGTCGGACATATTACTTATAGGGATTGGATAATTATTTCAATCCTGAAAAACATGTTCATGTACATAAATCTTTTTTTTTTATACCACAAGTGGCAAACAAGCATACGGCCCGCCTGATGGTAAGCGGTTACCGTAGCCTATGGACACTTGCAACACCAGGGGTATCAAACGCGCGTTACCGACCCTGCAAAAAATTTCCCCACCCCTTTTGAAGAACCCCATGCTGTACTCCATTGGGAAAACCACGGCGGGGAGCTCATTCCACAGTCTGAGCGTCCGCGGAAGGAAGCTCCTTTGAGCCCGCACAGTACGAAACAACTCAGGTTTCAATATGTGAGGATAGACTCCCCGTCGATGGCGAGAGTTGCGATGGTTGAAGGTAGCCGTGAGCATTCAGAACACCGTCCGTTGTACAAGCGGTAGAACACACATAAGGAGGCAAAGTCTCTCCTCAGACTGAGGGGCTCTAAAACGCTTGTGAGCTCGGGATCGTCGACAATTCTGATGGCACGTCGTTGAAAATCTGTTTTATGGGTGGTTATCTACCCTGTGGAGTGACAGGGAAGGTATCTAAAGCTAGCAAATATTTTATCGGACGCGATATAGGTCACGAACGACTTACCTTGACTGAATATCTCCATACGTACGGTACAAACAAGCCTGTGCATACCTACTATAAGTTTGTCTATGTAACTCGTCACACATTTACTTATTTTTATCTCATATTTTAGATCCAGATAATGTTTTTCTAGTAGATCCCATTGCGTGTGTCATCCCGCCTAACGAATCGAGATTATTTACCATCAGATTTAGGTTAGTAGGTAACTGTATAAAAAGACTTTATAGGTATATAGTGTTATATATTTTTGGATTTTTCCATTTATCCTTCATTTTCTACCTAGACCCAAAAATGATAACGAAGTGTATGGTTATCTTCTGTGTGGTGATTTTCAATATAAACAATTCGACTATGATAACTGCGATAATGTCAAGATCAAGCATACCTGGTTCCGTATCCCGTGCATCGGTAATACATGGTTACCATGCACCGAATTGACAACGAAATGGGAGAGTCCTACTGAGGTATTGAAGAAACACTTAACTTAAGTCTATAAAATATTTTTACCTATGCAGTATTCCGTAAGCTATATATATCTCAGTGATATAGCTTACGGAACAGAGGCGTTGTATTTTACTGCTGGCCTCATAATTAAGCTCAAGAGTGATGTAGCGAGCTATGGAACGAGCTATGCTTGTAATGTAAGAAAAAAATCTCTAGGTGACGGGGTCCGAATAAAGGACATCGGTTGAAGAGCCGATAACCGATGGGGAAGAAAGGTTCTCGAGTGGCGACCACGTACTAGAAAGCGCAGTGCGGGACGCCCTCCCACCAAGTGGCTCGACGACCCGGGGCTCTACCGCGTAACTTTGGTGGTAATCGTAACGAACACCATTAATGAATTTCATCCAATCAGGGCCCACGAATGGTCATCGTCGCGTCATACCGCGTGCGCGTCATTGGATGAAATAATTAATGGTGTTCGTTAATTAATGGTGTGGTACGCGGTAGAGGGGCGGCTCAGTCGCTGTGCTCCGCTGGACGAAAGCGACCCAAAACTGTTCGATGCGGAACTCAATAAATGGGGAGGCCTATGTTCAACAGTACAGTACATTCTTAGGCTGATATGATGATTAGCCTGAATCGACCCCACTTCATCAAATTTCATAAACAGATCATTATTGTTCAGGTAGTCTTACCACCGACTGTGCCCGCAAGAACAACTTTTACGAACTTCGTGCTATCGAATAAATTAGAAATACCTATGTATTTCAAATTTGAAGCACCATTTGGAACGTAAGCTATTTTAATGTTTATCATTAATATGAATGAACCGTAAATAATGTACCTAATTAGATTTGATTTCAGGAATTTTGTCATAGTCCCGATGTGCGGTATTGTACTAAGTCGTGGATGGCAAATAATTACAGTCGCGTTAGAACCAAAGACTTATGGCGATTATTATGAAACGTGGGATCTCGTCATTAATAAGGTTCAAAAGGTAATGTGATTAGTTTCGTAAGTGTAGGTGTGTTTTTATCAAATTGCATCACTGTCTAAGTTGCGAGGAGTGTACAATTTATATGCAACAGGGACGAATATGCCTATGTGGTAATGCGGAAAATAGCCAGATAGAAGTAATGTCAACTGGATATAACCCGGCCACTCACGCTATGTACGAGTTCCCGCCTACTATCACAGGATGCACCAACTACTACGTTGCATATCTGCATAATCTCACCAGAATGGAAATACAGTTAAGATTTACAATTTTCGTTTTTTTTTCGAAAATCCTTTATTTGATGTTGGGTCGAGTTCAAATATAGATGTTTTTCAGTATGAGAATGTTGAACACTGTTCCATGGCTCGGTGCCGACAGCTATGGGGCGATTGTATTACCACCGAAAGAAATAGTTCGTTACCATTGGTGGTTTTTCCCAAAGACCCCGGATTTGGTATATAAAACCACAATAACGTGTTCCTGTATTTGTCTAATCAATGGCAGGTGAGTTTATGCTAAAATATAATGTATTATTATCGTTTTTAATATAATGTTTATTAATCTAAACTAATTCCAGGCCAGTTGGAGAACCAGCAGAATTTTTTATTAGTATCTCAGGTTTTTCAGAGTTACCAGATTTGAAAGTATGGAACTTTTTATTAATTTAAATACAAATTTTATTATTTTCTATTATATCCTCCATTATTTTGCCAGGTTTTGCCAAAATTATTAAATTTACATGATGTTGTAGTAGGAGAGAATAAGGAATTATCAATAACTCTGTACAACTATGGATCTTGTTACTTTACATCTAAACTTTACCATCTCATTAACGGCATGGGGGATGATTTTAGTAACGACAAGATACAAATAGATTCGACAGTGGTAAGAATCATATTGAATAAATAATAGAGTTTGTAATAATGTTAAAACAGTGTTGTTAAGACCATGTTAATAACAGAACAGTCTGAAACCATCAAATCACTGCGAGGTTAAAATGGTAGTCGCGCCGGACGGAGCGGGCTCCAGACAAATAGATATCAAATATACGGTGTTGTTTCGCACGGAGTACGATGAAGTAGAAGAGATACAGCCAATCACGAAAACTATTTGTATCATTTGGTACGACGGGATCTATCCTACGCTTAAGGTAGGGACGCCTATTGTTGTGAATAGATAATTAAAAAAAATATTACCATGTAACTTTCACTTATATTTTGTTGGAAGATGGATCATTTTTTTCTTCGTGGTATATTCAAGAGTACCTCAAGGTGCGAATTTTAAGCACATCATTCTATGTGTAGGAAGCAGAATAGTAGGTACTCTATGAAATTGGAACATGTTTTCAGATAAAGAGAACAATATCAGTGAACTGCCCGATCATTTTGAGCAATCACTGCGTATGGAATATAATGAATGTAGAAGAGTACGTATAAATATAAACCTATTTCTTTTTAAATAAAATTTGCTATTGGTCATACAGGTTTGGTTTTGCATTCTCGCCTTATGGAGGTTTATATATCACGTTTATATATTTACATGAATTGAATATAATTCGAAATTCGTAAAATGACTACAAATAAAAGTCGGGGAGACAACCTGCGCAAATAAGTATGTCGGGAATAAAAAACCACCTGTGTTATTCGGGATGAATATAGCTTCCCCTATATTATTCAGGTTGAACAAAGCTTTTACTGAATGTCGGCCAAACAAACCACTCAATGTTAACATTTACGCTCCTGATCTGTGCGTACGATCTGGTTTCGTTGAAATCATATTCGTAATGGGATGCGTGTTTGCGGTTCCCGTGCCGTGGAGTCTTCGCAGAGAAAAGTTATGCGACTGCAGCATGGTAGAGATACAAATCGGCATTTCAACATACGAGATGAGGCATACATGTGTGCACAGGCCATTAGTGAAATTGTCACCAGCAAATGGAGTCGTATCGGTAACACATCTCTTACTTCGATTTATTGAAATTTGGAGATATTTGTTAAATAATACACTATTTTCAGCCCGATAACCCTGGATTATTATATTTGAAATTCAGTTACGCTATAGAGGGTCAAAACAAGCTATGTTACAAAATGACAATGCCAAATCACAGAACAATTTACATATATTTGAACATATTCGCTAATGCTGTATCTCAGGGTTTGTTAACACCGCTGCGAAGAGCTGTCGGTGTAACAGAATACCTAGCAGTAATGGACTGTGGAAAAGTACCGATCAATAATTTGGATCCAGTTATAAGGGTAAGTGATATAAATAAAACTTCTGAGAAACTAAGAAACTAATAAGATTACGTTATTTTTCCACTGTAGATTGTGTGGCTATACAATCCAACAGATGTGTTTACTACATGGAGATTATTACGAGGAAACACGATTACTCCAGATTATGTGATTCGTTGCCTGCTGTACTTTGCGGAGGTGCCACCACTGGGCAAGTTAGCTATACCATTCGCGTTTATGCCCACTGAAATGATTGATTATGAGGTAATTTAATATTTTATGTAGTGCCTTGCCTCCTTATGTGTGTTCTACCGCTTGTACAACGGAGAGTGTTCTAAGGAATTGTTCGACTTGTTGCCCACGGCTACCTTCCACCATCGCAACTCACGCCATCGACGGGGAATCCATCCTCACACATTGAAACCAGAATTGTTTCGAACTGTGCGGGCTCAAAAGAGCTTTCTTCCGCGGACGCTCAGGTTGTGGAATGAGCTCCCCGCTGTGGTTTTCTCAATGGAGTACAGCATGGGGTTCTTCAAAAAGGGCGTGAAGAGATTTCTTCAGGGTCGGCAACGCGCGAGTGATACCCCTGATTTTGCAAGCGTCCATAGGCGGTAACTGGCGGTAACGGTAACTGCTTACCATCAGGCGGGCCGTATGCTTGTTTGCCATGTTAGTGGTAGTAGTATAAAAAAATAAGTGCAGGATACATTCTTACAAAAGACTTGAAATGTTTTTAATGTTGAAGGTGGAATTTTACTCGTCATTTGGGTACGACACCGTAAAGATGTTAGTGAAGGGACAAGGTGGACTACCAAACTGTGTGGAAACCAGACTGGATATACCAAGTTATGTAGAAAGAATTGTCAGAGGAGCTTACAGGACAAATAATGTAAGTAACAATAAATACTATCTGAAACAAAAGGTTTGATTATGTCCATGATGCATTCTTACATATCGGTCCTGCCAACGATCATTGCAAACACTTTCATACACTGCATGACAAGGTTGGAATGGGCCTTGTAGAAGCCAATTTGCTGTTTACAGATTTACCTATCAATTGAACACATTACTACTCGTACGATGCCAACGCATTCACTATCGAGAGATATCATAGCAATCTGCAATGACACCGATCACATTATGAGATTCATTTGGCTACCGTAAGTACTTATAGCATTTGAGTTTTAAAGTATATTCTATGATCTAACTAATAAAACGTGACGTTTCCAGAGAGCGTATAGCAAATATACTCAACATAGTAATGACGCCGTGTTGGGGCGTTATTCAACCAAAATCTACAGAATGGATAACAATGACAGTTTATACATTACAAGAACCTGCTACATTTACGTAAGGAAATGAAGCATGACTGTTTTTGGAATATGATTAAAACATGAATAACTTTTTTAAGCATATTTGCAGTACAACAGTGGCATGTGAAATTCTTGACTTAACAGAACGTAGACGTTACCACCGTAATGAGTTGTTGCGGAAGAATAAAATAGAAAAGTGCAATCAGGAATTCATTATTACTGAAAAAGGAACGTTCTATCCCGTAAGAAAATACATATTCAAGTTTTTTTCTTAGTTATTCATGTATTTAACTAAATTAAATTTCGTTCAGGGAATAAATGATTATCCACCCTACGTACTGGACAAAGAAAAACCCCATCCAAGTTACATATCTATGAGTGTGGCCATATCTTCTAAAGGTCAACGCGATGGATACCCTAGAATGCTTTTGAAGCAAATGTGGGAACAAGTATGTAAAATAAACATAGCAAACAGATTGATTAGACACGAAAATAATAACATACTTATTAAATTGACGATTATTTTTAGACACCACCGTACGATCTGCTTTCATCCAACGGAAATTGTCTTGGAGGGGGAGACAAGGTTTCAAGCGGTAACAATATGACCATGACCGATATAATAAGAGTCATAGATGGAATATTATGGTAAAGATATGATCAGAAAGTGAATAATCTAACTTAATAAGTGACTAAAATAAGATTTGTTTATAGGGATGCACTACATAGCAAAATGTTCAAAAACCAAATCCAATTTTATTCCAAGGAGGAAGTACCTACATACTCGCAACTGAAAACAGTAATTGAAAATGATACGAAACAACAGTTGAGTAGACGGTAAGTGTCAATCTCACCAACATTGCATATTTCCTGCATAATGTGCTTTCTTAACCATTCAAATCAGAGCAGGATTATCCGAAATCCTGGCAGTAAAAACGCGATTACGTCACAGCGCGAACAGACAAGCCCCGCGTCAACCCGCGTCTTACATCAATTAATCTCATAATATTGATCCGTGATTTATTAACAAGAATGTCAATATAACCCTACGTTTCCACTACACTCAACAATAAACACCGACTTTGTTGCCTTTTACAGTTTACAGACCAAGTCTTGTAACAATGTTAGTCGGGCTGTGCGTATCCACTGCATTGACATGTTAACCCGACTAGTTAAAAAAAAACATTATGTCGAGAGTTGTGTTCTGACTACGAATCAAGTTATTATCCGATTCGTCACAAGACATTATTATTTAACCATGTTTTAGATCGATCCGCTCGCGTCTCGCAAACAAAGTCGTTTTTTTGACATATCAAATAAAAACATAATTTGTTGTAAGTTTTGAGATATACTGAGGTATCAATTGACTAGTTGCGATTGAACATGTTACTTATCCCAACATTTTCTACCCAACATCGTGTCGACTAGTTTCATAAGACTGTTAAAATAACATTGTTAATAGACTAGTGGAAACCCACCTTCAGAGTAAAATTATAACGGCCAAGTCACTCGTTTTCTTTTATTCACTGAGGCTTGACTCTTTATTTGATATTGTCATCTTACAGAATGTTTTTGTTGATATAAAAGTTTTTGTCTATAAAATACGTTTTGTTTGATTAACATAGCATTTTCAGTCTCCGACATATTTAGGTTTATTTTGGCGAACCGTATTTACTTCTCCCAAATGTATTTCTCTTATAATTTTATGACGGGCCAGTTGGCGCAGTTGGTTAAGACTCTGGTAAAGATTCCACCTATTGCGCCGCAGGTCGTGGGTTCGATCCCCACACAGGACATGCATTTGTGTGCATGAACATGTCTGTATGTCCTGAGTCTGGGTGTAATTATGTATATTAAGTATGTATTTACAAAACAAAAAGTAGTATATGTATTACCTATCAGTTATCTGGTTTCCATAGTACAAGCTCTGCTTAGTTTGGGATCAGATGACCGTGTGTGAGGAATGTCCCAGGATATTTATTTACCTTTTGGTGATGCCCATTGGTTCCCAATTTATAGTTGTTTATTTTAATTACAGGGTGACATCCGGAATATGTGATGCTATAGTAAATAAAGCAATTTTCCATGTCTACAAGCTGAATCCTAAACACGAATATTCCATAACGGAAATTGAATAAAAATATTATTAATAATTCTGTTTATAGTTTTCAATTATTAAAAGAAGTATTTAATATTTAAAAAAATCAATGTTTATTATTCATAGATCTTATTATTAATCACATAATTGTTAATCATATCACAAAATAGATTACCTACTGGTAACTCAGTCCAGGATTCTGTCCAGTCTTAATTGAAGTTTCTTGGGTTTTGGAGTTGCTATAACTGTAACAGCAACCCTGTCTCCTAACTTTGGTGTCTGGTTACCGCCCAATTTGCTTCTATGAATGAGACCGTTGTCGCCTACACCACAGTCTACGAAGCATCCAAACGGGACAACATTGCGAACGACACCTACAAACATTTTAGAATAATTAAAATTAAACAATTTCAATTTAAAAATGTTTTTAACTCTGCATATAGATTGGTCCATGTGTGAATTACCTGTCAAAGCCACTCCTTCCCTAATCTGTTCGGTAGCTTGAATAGACAATGAATAAACAGGCCGACTATAAGTAATAATGTTGTCTTCGTGCGTTTTTTGTTTGAACGCGTTTATAATAAGCTCCAAATTACAAATATCAGTTCCCAGATCTTCACTTGTTTTTCCGATATCAATCGATGCTGTCTTTCTTTCAACTGTTTCTGGGAAATTTGGTGAAGTGAGGTCCTTTATATTGACTCCAATTATTTTTGAAAATCTGAAATTAATTAAGCAACTCAAATTCCATTTATAATACGATAAAATGAAAATGAACCCCACAAGTAGCTGAAAGTCCGAGTTCAAAGTATTACATTCATTGTTATTAAGCATACTTACGATTTAGCTACAGTATAACTTTCAGGATGTATAATTGTAGCATCTAATGGCTCTGATCCTCCCAACACCCTTAAAAAACCGGCACATTGTTGAAATGTTATTTTTCCGATACCGGTAACCTTCACAATTTCCGCCCGTGAACGAAATCCTTTATTATCCTGACGATAGGCAATTATTTTTTTCGCACGTCCTTCATTCAAACCAGAAATCCGTCTGAATTTGCGATAAAAAAAAATGGTTACTTCTTATATTTCAGCTATTATTATTGATAAAGATATATATTGTAGTCCTTACCTAAGCATAGCTACAGAGGCAGTATTTATATCAACGCCAACTAAACTAACAACTTTCTCAACACCACAATCTAAGGCAGACTCGAGCATTTTAGGAGGAATGTCGTGTTGATACATTCCAACTCCTAAATTCTTTGGATCAACCTGCAAAATGGAATTATAACTTAGCATCTGAATCATTAAGGTCCAATTTGAAAGAAAATGCTCAAATCATCTCATCCTCATCATCATCAGCCTATAATGTCCCACTGATGAGCACAGGCCTCCTTTCACAAATGAGGGTGAAAGGGACTGGGCAGATACTCCACCACGCATGCCCACTGCGGATTGGTGGAGGTAGGCTAGTGGTCAACCTACTGTTGGAATTTTTCAAGCCGCCTAGGAGGCATCCAACTAGCTTAACGACTATCACAATTAAGTGATAACCGGGACCAACGGCTTTACGTGTCTTCCGAAGCACGGAAACGCTCGATTTGAAATACCACTAGGCGGTCATCCATCCAGGTACCGACCACGACACACGTAGCTTAACTTTGCCGATCGATTAAGAACGGCAAATCATGCTACACCACGAGCGCTTCAATACCTACCTTAATTAATTCTCCTAATGGATCCAGCACCCTCCTAGCAATCGATAATGCTGATATTAAATTGGGATCCATGTTGGGATGCTCCTAAAAATAAAACAATTAATTATTCAAAGTTACATAGCTGTAATAACAAGGAATTTTGAAGATTTTTATTCATTACCGCCTGGGCTTCTTTGCTGACTGAGTAAATAGAGGCACCTTGTTCAGGTACAATAATAACAGGAATATCATCAGATATGCAATGGTATTTTAACCAAGATTCTGTTTGACGGCACGCTGTACCATTACCTAAACCAATAAGTTCTACTCTGAAATTAAAATGATTAATATTCAAGCATCTACCCGTAGTTCATTTTAGCTAGTTTTCCTTTTTTGCGTTTTATAAATCAGATAAACAATAAAAGAAAATTTCAATTAAGTGTATGATAAATATTTTGCTAAAATCACATAATAGATGCAAATATTAATATGTATAGTAATAACAATCAGAAAACAGATATTCCATACTTGTTTTTCATCAAAAGTGCTTTGAGTTGTTTGGCTGCTATATCGTTTTCTCTATTCTGTCTCAAATCTGGATATATGTTGCAGACTTCCAATTTCTCCCCATTAACATTAATAATGCCTACCTGGAAAATGTAAATTTTTTAAAACCAGCTCTGCTTTCCTTCTCCTCTTCAGTCGAAATGTAGACATATTGCTGCATACAAATTGTTATACAAAGTTTGATATTTCCCCGACATGAAATCATTTTGATTTTGATTAAACTTTAGCTTATGATTAGAAGGGAGCGGGATACAATGAAACCACTTTTTGTTCAAAACCAAGTGCAACAAGTACATACAAATCAAAGGGGGCCATTGCAATAGATACCACGCAGGTGGAACGGCTTTTTTTTTATCAAAGACCACCAGTTTATTTGAATGAAGTCGCGGGAAAACCCCAGTAATATTTATTTACTAACACTACAAGTAGATACAATAGAAATAAATTAATTAGAACTGTATGTATTTCATTTTTTTAAATTAATAATAGAAGGTAAAAGTAACATACCTTACAACCAGCTTTAAACCCAGGATCCAAGCCAGCTATAATCCTATTCTTTACAGGTTCAGTCAAGAGGTACTTCTCCAGGTTTGTCGTGAATGTTTTAACAGCTTCTTTCTGTGCTACACTTGTGAGATCAGTCCTCACTTGTCTTGACAACCAAGGCTTGATTAAACGGTTGTATGCATCACCTAAGCCTTTGCGCACCCAAAAATTACTTTTCCATAAGGAGAGACAGAATCTGTAACATAAGAGAGGTATAGTATAGCATTTATTTGCTCAAAGAGCAACTCGACTGGGGAAGTACTTCCACCTTACAGAATACCGCAGCCTAATAACTTTGTTGTGTTCCTGCAGGTGAGTAAGGTCGCCAGAGCTTATTGGGGAGGAGGGAAAGGTCGGTAACACGTGAGTGATGCCTCATGTGTTGCAAGAGTCCATATGGCTACGGTAAACGCTTACCATCAGACGGGCCGTATGCTTGTTTACTTCGTAGTATAAGATATTTTTTTATCAATATTTGACAGGATTGAAATTAATCCAATGTGATCTAACGCGATCCATGCAATTATGGCTAATATAAATCATAATATGGCTATCATCTCCGTTGTTTTTTGGGACCATAGTGGATATCATTAATAATGTTGTTACGAAAATACACAAATATGAATCTTTTAAATAATATATTAGCTGTTCTCCATACATCTACCCACCCCGGGATTAAAAATTATTAAATGTATATTTCATCCCAGCTATTCCATATTCAGCTAAATACCAAATGGAACAATGAGTAGGTAATTGAGTATTCAACTTTATATAAATAAGTCGATCGGCAAAGTTAAGCTACCACCGTCATGGTTGGTACCTGGATGGGTGACCGCCTAGTGGTATTTCAAATCGAGCGGTGCTTCGGAAGGCACGTAAAGCCGTTGGTCTCGGTTATCATTTTATTGTGATAGTCGTTAAGCTAGTTGGAGGCCTAATAAGCGGCTTGGGAACTCTAACAGTAGGTTGACCTAACTCCTCCGACGCGTGTTGGGTGAAAGGAAGCCTCTGCTCAACAGTGGGACATTATAGGCTGATGATGATTATGATGATGATGATCTAAGACCTAACAAAGCTCTTTTCTCCTAACATACCATTGCAAAATTTTTAAATTAGGAATACCTTTCCAGTTTATTATAAAACCAATCAGGAACTACAACTTTAACCGAGAGAATCTTTTCATCTTCACCTCTATTCAATGCCAATGTTTGATGTGGCTTCACAAAATGACTTGGACATTTCCATTCAAAATACAATTTGTATGTTTCTGGATCAGATTTTGTATCAATTTTCTTGTTTTCTGCATCCTTCTTTTCTTTTGTTGAACTCTTTGTGCGGCTGCTTTGGATAGTAAATCTTGTTTCTTCTTTTCTAAAACAAACATAATATGAGTACATATTGTAACGTTTTCCAAATTTTATCAAGGTCTCTCAATTCCCACACTAAGTAAGTATATTATTTATTTTACAAACAGCAACATCAAAAATAATATAAGCTCGTTATTTGTATTTTAACTTACAAATTTCTCATCTGTTCAAGTACTCTTGTATCCTTGTGAATAATATCAGCTACTATATGAGTCAAGTGAGCTTCTACTTTCTCAACTGAGGAGACTTCGTCATCATTACCACATAGCATATTCAAATCAAGGTACTCGCCATTCAGTGCTTTTATTGCATATTGTTCTAAGCCCAGTTTACGAGCTCTCTCAGCCAGTGACAGGGAATGAGATTTTAACGGTGCATACTGTAATAAATAACCAGTTAATTGTTATTTTACAGTTAGATATATTTTTCATCTACCTCCAACCCCTCATTTTATCTTGATGAATCTAATTTTAACCTGAGATAAAAAGTAAGTCAACATCTCACATTCTATTCCAGAGTACTTATTATTGAATTTGGAGAAGGGATTCCAGATATATTTTAGTAAGTATACAGGATAATTTTACTTACAATCAGGTCAAGTTCAGATAAATTACGAGCATTCATAATGCTCTTTTCAATTGCAGGAGTCAATTTCTTAGATTTTTTTAGTGAGACCAATACAGATTTCACTTTTTTCCTTAGCTGAGATACATTTTGGTAACTTTCATAAAGCTCCTGAAGCCTAGAAAAAAAACGAGTTTTCCGTTTAAGTGGGTGCGTTTTCCCAGAGATGAGACCTAGCCAGATCGATTTTTTGCCCCCAAAAACTTCCAAATAGCAAGAGTTTAAAGATTTTTGTTGGGAGCCTGGCATACCTATAATGCGCCATTTTGTTTTAATGTTTTTTGGAAATGGCGGCGCACCATAAAACCTTTGTACATTGATTGGGGACACTCATCATCATCATAATCTGCCTGCCCTGTTCCCAATCATTTGGGGTCGGTGCAATATATACTCTTCTTCTATTCATCCATTCTATTGTCATAACAGCATCACTCCTTTTTTAGCAATATCGTCTTTCACACAATCCATCCATCTCTTTTTTGGTCTTCCTCTTCCCGTATATCCCATCCACTTCCATACTCATAACTCTTTTAGTGACATGGCTTTAATTTCTCCTCATAACATATCCATACCAAGCTAAATGGTTCCCCCTCAACTATTCAGTCACTGACGCTACTTTCAAGCATCCCCTTATATATTCATTCCTTATCTAATCCATTCTTGTCACTCCACACATCTATCTCAGCTGTATGCAATCTTCTTTCATCCATCTTCTTTACTACCCAACTTTCCGAACCATACATTAAGACAGGTCTTAACTAACTAACTTATTGATTTTCCCCTTTAGCTTTAAAGGCATCCAAGGATGGGTAGTACAGGATTATTATTAGGTTGTATAAATCTGGATAAAAAACAACTTACCGATCAGGCATTAAATTATCTACAGCAGTTTTCCGGTACCTTGCTATAAATGGTAAGGTACAACCTTCAGTTAATAATGAAATAAGATTTTGTGCTAAATTAAGTGGTATTTTTTCAACAAGAGACAAAACCTCTGCTTCGTCCCAAATATTATTGTCAACATAAACCCCGGTAGTCATTGGATTTTCTTCGATGTCACCGTTTTCTTTACAATATGTAGTGCTCTCTTCTTTTATTATGGTTTTCGCAGATCTCTTAGTTGCTTTGGGCTTAACTTCTTTTTCACTGGCTGTTTTATCTATTTGTGTAATAAGTTTCTTTGTAAGATAGTTATTGTCTTCAACAGGTTTTCGTTTTTCAACAAGAGACAGACCTTCTGATTCATCCCAAACATCATAATCAACTGGAATATTTGTACTGTGTATTTGTTCTTTAGAATTTGTACTGCTCTCTTCATTTGTAACGGATTTACTGGTTTTCACGGATTTTACTTTGGCCTTATTCTCTCTTTCGCTGCCGGTTTTTTTTACCTTGGTCTTAGGTTTCTTTGAGGGGGTGTAGTCTTCATCATCAATGGGTTTGCGTTTTCTAAGGGTTCTCACTGGTTTATCCATATTTAACCTGTTAGCTCGCGAATTTATCAGTTGACAACTCCCTAGGCTCGCCGGGGTTCGCGAAATTACGTCAAATTAGCAAATTTGCGAAATGGCGCGCCGCCCCCGCGGTCATATAATCATAAATATCTACGTATTTACAGTATTAATCAAGAAACAGTAACTTATAGCGTCATTCTGAATACATTTTCTTATTGGAATCTTATTGGAATTAGAATGAAGTATTACAAGATTCCAATAAGAAACCTGGAAAAAATGACAACTGTAAAAAAACGGCACTTCATAAACATTTCGAGTTTGCACTTCAAGACGAATAACTCTGTCCACATATTACACACCTTTATATCAACACGAATACACGTTCTATCTAATTAATACATTTGTTTTACTTGTCTCAAATAAGCATCAAAGAGAAATACGATGCTAATGTAAACAATCGCGAGCATAACGTAAACAAACCAATTTTTTTTTGTGTGCGTCTATTGTTCTCTTATTTTATGACTTTAGTGTCGGTGTTGCTGTTTTGTTCGTAAGATAATGTGTCAAACTCGACGAATGTTACAAGATTTAAATAATAATCGATGATAAAAATAAAAAACGAGGTAGATTAGTGTGTCGATATCTAAAAATAGACCTCCATTTTCATGTCATCGTACACACACTTCGTAAATGAATTTCAAACCATTTTTGATTGTAACACCTTTTATGAGTCCCTAACTTTTATCTCTTAATGTTATAGGCATAAGGTTCAAAAAAATATTTGTTGATAAAAGCCGTTGCATTACGTGAATTTGAATCTCGCGCCGCGACTCAAAACAAAATGAAGTGTGATTAGTGATATTTAACGGATTGCCTGTAAAAGGTGGGTGATATGTGTAGCTTATTAGTTTATCTAACCATTTTAATAATGATTTATATAAATCCTGATGTGTGAAATAAAATTTTCTTGATTATAAACACGTGAGTACTTGCGTGTTTAGATTCAAGGAATTCTAATAACACACATCAGTAATTATATAAATTATTACTAAAACGGTTAGATAAGCTAATATTCTATACAAATCACTCAACTTTTATAGGAAATACGTTAGTTTATCACACTTACACTTTAATTTTAGGCTAGCCTCGGAGCGAGAAAACGCATTCAGCCGTTTTCCACAAAAAATTGACGAAATTCCATTTTTTTTGTACTGGTAGTAACATAATGCGCCCTACAAACGGTTGCGCAATTTAATCCTCTTTATTCACATACCAAACACGTGAGCACTTGAGTACAATACCCAACGCTACGATGTTTACAAAAAAAAGCAATTAAGTGAAATTCGAGCCGCCATTAGCGAGGTCCGTACGGACCTTGGGCGAGCCAGCTGCGGTCGAACTGTCAAGGTCCGTACGGACCTTGCGCGACATGACAGGACAGTACTCTCCGTTTTATTTTATCGAAGTTAGAAATAAATTGTTCCACTCAATCAAGACTTCTCTTTCCAATCACAGACGTAGGTACCTACCAAGCCAAGAGAACTATCCAGTATATAACAAAGTTAATATAATATAACCACTACGTTGTATATGGTTTTATACAACAACAATCATGCAACAATAAATAAATAGTCTTTATCTTTATACGCTTTATTTATACCTACAATGCCTATTACACCGGAACTTTAGTTCTCTTGGTAGTTTGTGTACACCGGTCGCAGTGGTCCACAAACTAGGCATGGCATAAATCACAAGTAGCAGGTGATAAAGAATATGATTCTGTTTTCATATGTCACATCTGTTACCGTCCATGACATAGCCTGTTACATGTTATAAAGAATATTTAAGAATATAAATAAAATGTATGCGACTGAAGGACTTTGTATCCATGGTTATGAACAAATTAAAAAAAAAAAAAACTTTATCATTGATTAGCTTTTAAGAGTATTCAAAAATAAACCTTAAATCAAGTGACATAAAGTGTTAACTTCTTTCACATATTATGTAGCAGGATAGAAAAATAATTTTTTGCTACGAAAGTATATATAATTTGCATCAGTGATAATTTGACACTTGCGTGCGATACTCGCACATGATTTTGTGAAAAATACCGTCGATCAGCATCGATGACGTAGGTTACAAATCATTGCAAATCATATATCGCAAGTGAAATCATGCTATTATATGTGAATCCAAAACACACAGCATTTTATGAAGAAGCATCTACAGATATTTACCATATTAAGCATGAAATTGTATACTTTACCTCTTCTCTCTTATATTACCTGTCTCTTTCACGCACAGCAGAGCGCGACATGTACCTGAACTGGAGCGCACCTGTGAACTCATAGCATGTACATATTTGCCGCTGAAAGCATGCAAATTTTTTTCGTACTATTTTTTATTAAATAATAGTGATTATTTCTTCGATTTCAAGTAAAAAATCTCTAGTTTGTGTCAAGATAGAGTTATTGTAAAAGAATGAGAGATCATTCTATGTTAAAATACCGAAGATTCTGCGGGTAAGAACGGTGTTTATGTAGGGTCGGATGTTGCTATTTCAGTAAAAAGCAACCGACTCGAAGCCGCACTGGTGTCTCCAGGTATTGAAGGCATCTTCTTCATCTTCGGAAGATGAAGAGGGCAAACCCTTACCACCTCTAAATGGACGCCGTAAGTAAAATCAACTTGACACACAACAATTGACTCTATAATGAATAAAGTTAAATATTTCCGGAATTTTGGCTCAATTACCGTAGAAGATTACTTCCACCACATAAAATTCGTATTTGAGTCTGCAGAACCCAGTAACCAAGTTGAACAATTAACTTTTCCAGCCTCCTTACTTAGTTAATCATTGTATGAGAACACTATTTTCAATCAGGTAATTAAAATTCTCACTTTGAAGAAAAGAGGGAATTCCCTCTGCGAAGAAGTAGAGGCTTGAAAAGGTTAAATCAACTTCAGCATGTTGATATACAAATGTGGAGAGGCAAACGGTACAAGTCTTTATCTAGGATTATTCAGCTACACCAAGTTTTGTTGCATTAAAAATTAAGCAAGAATTAAGCCATTTTTACAAAATAAAAAGATGTTTTAGCTTCTGCTGAATATATGTCAACAGCTTTGACTAATAATTAACTACGGGAAGAACAACAGGAACTTTTAAAGCAGGGTTTGTAGGATCTCATTAAACTAGGGTGCAAGAACCCAAATGACTGTTTGAAAAGATGTCTGGGCTACTGGGGCCAGACTCCAATTGATAAGTGCATAGACAAAATAATACAATTTATTTGTGGCAGAAGGTAAGTAAATTATAGTCAAATGTTAAAAGTCCTTTTGTGGGACTTTCCTACAGGTGCCAATTACCTTTCTTTCAGTCACATGAAGATTCCAGAGATGGTTGAATAAACCAGAATTTAATAAGGTACAAGATGTCCCTTGTTCTTTATTATATTGAACTGTGTCCAGTTACATTAGATCCTCTACATATTACAAACATAATAGATAGAGATAAATTACTAAGGCCTCATAAGGCCTCCCACTAACATAACATAATAAAACAATGCCTAGCAAAATCAGAAACAATATGAAAATATATTAAGCAACCTAGCATTCGGAGGAGGATGCTTGAAGCACCATGCACAGGCATGGGAGGAGCTTGGTGCAAACCAATTTATTTTAAACATCATTAGTTGTAGTCGCAGTCCTTTCATAACAAAACTACTATATTTAAAACCCCTTTTTACTAAGGAAGTTCAACAAAGGGATTCCTATAGAAATAACATTAGTAAAAGATAATAATAATAATTATAATAATCTAATTGAGGACTTACAAGAAAAAGTATTTTTGTAAGTGCAAAAAAACTGGGGGGGGGGAGAGTGCATACCATATTCGACCAATGAGTTTTCATTCAACAGACTAGTAACCAGGCATTTCTAGACAGTGTCTTATACAGATGTGGCCGAATTCTTAGAGGAAAACAATTTGATGGCAAGAATAGACCTGCAACAGGCCTATTTTTATTTAACAATAGCAGAGTCACGCCATCAATTCCTAAGGGTTTACTATAAGAACCAAGTACTAGCCAGTACTTTTGCAAAGGATATGATCTTGCATACAACGGAGTATTAGTAAATAAGAATCTTACTTAGACTACATCCTAGTCAATCAGAACAGAGGCTGGCTACAGAATCAGGTCTCGGAGACTTTCAATATTCTAAAAGTTCTAGGTTGCCATCTCAATTACCAGAAGTCTGTCACAACACATTTGCAAGAGCAGGAACATTTGTGAAACACGTGCCTTTTGTGAAACACCAATAGGTGCACTCCAAAGAAAAGGGAACTGTGCTATAAGACAATAGACATACCAAGTACAAGAGAGTGACCCAGACTTTACTAGGACTCCTCAATTTTACAATCATTACTACCCCAGGAGGGTACTAACGGCTAACACAATGGTTCTTGAGAAGCTTCACTCCTCAAAAAATAAGAGAGAATTCTCTCCTCCAGCATCAGGAACTATGATGGTGGCAGATTGTCATAACTCACAGTTTAGTAGCACTGCACAGGAAAGAGGAGACACAATTCTTAACCACAGACGCAGCGGATGCGAGCTGGGGTACTCACCACAATGAGAGGTAACTAAAAGGCAAATGGTGTGCTCACTACAGGTTGTGGCACTTAAATGTAAACAACTGTTTGTGGTGTACAAATTTTTATGATGCGTTAGGTTCTCACCAATAGTTTCTCATATTCTAGTACAATACGACAAGACGCCCGAAGCGCATATAGGAAACAAGGGCGGCCTTGCAGTCCCTAGTCTTATTGAAATTAACGACAAAGCTCGCAGAGCTCACTGAAGTGCTAAATATATCGCTCTTGGCGGCGTACCTCTCGGGGAGATACAACGGCATAGCCGACCGCCTGTCCAGAAGCCGACAAGTGCCGGAACGGCACTTGTTGCCCCCGGCCTCGGGGGCCGTATTCAGAATTTGGGGCGTACCAAGTATGGACCTATTCGCGTCAAAGGAAACCGATCACCTCTCCCAGAACCGACCAGTGCCGTAATGGCACTTGTTGCCCCCGGCCTCGGGGGCCGTATTCAGAACTTGGGGCGTACAAAGTAGGGACCTATTCGCGCTAAAGAAAGCCGATCACCTCTCCCAGAAACAACCTGTGTCGTAATGGCACTTGTTGCCCCCGGCCTCGGGGGCCGTACTCAGAATTTGGGGCGTCACAAGTATCGAGCTATTCGTGCCAAAAGAAGCCGATCTCCTGTACAGAAATCGACCAGTGCCGGAATGGCATATGTTGCCCCGGCCTCGGAGGCCGTACTCAGAATATGGGGCATACCAAACATCGACCTATTCGCGTCAAAAGAATCTGCAGTTGTAGACATTACAGAGGATTCCAGGAGATGGGTCAGCCCATAGAAATATCATAAGTATGGTCAGCCATTTTATTTTTATTAATTTTTATATTACGACGCGTTCAGTCAACCTTCTTGGAAGTTTGCGTTGGCATGAGAATTCCACCATCCAATATAATGCCACTGGTGCTGCCCCACGTAAACTCCGCGACAGGGATGATAACTAATTTATTGCCTTTAGAGAGCTTTAGTGTCAAGCAAGTTTTTCTTCCATCCAAGATCATAGTAGATCTTTGTATGATGATATTGTAAAGCTTCTTTTCAGGAGATTTAATTTTCCATTACTGTGTCGTGAGATGTTAGGTATGTTTTATCTTGATACTGGTTCTGCTAGAACCTTCTGATCAGTTAGCCTAGATCAGTCAGATGCCAGGTTTCTAGATAAGTTACAGCTTATGGACAAACTGGCATATAGATTATACTCCTACATAGAGGAGCAATATTCACTTATTCAGCTAGTAATAGGGTCCTGTTTGGCACCCTTTGGGTACGGAACCCTAAAAATTTCATAGTACTAAGAATTACACAAAGACAAATTCTTTGTATATTGTTTTGAAAGCTATATAAACCGCAGACAAAAAAGATTTATGTCTGTGATATAAGCCCACCAGAGAAGGAAGCACCCATGTGGAAACAGAACTGCTTTTTGACTGACTTAATAATACTCTGATCAACCAAATATTGTTTGATACTGTTAGATGAAGAACAACAATGCCTTCATTTCAAGGAATTCATGACATAATTCATGACTTTCAGAGTTGTCTAATGATAGTTGATAATGATGACATTAATAAGTAGAATAATATTTAGGCCAAAATTTGGCTCAAAAACAGACAGTGCTGATAAAGACCAATCGGGTTGGTTATTGTAACAGCACCTGCACATGCCCGGTACAAAATAAAAAGCAGAGATGATAAAGAGACATAAACATTTTTATATCATTGATGGGCACACTTAAATCAGCTACTCAAACTATGATAGCAAGTGAGATTAAAAGCTGGTATAAATGCTTCACCAGGCAGTGTGCGACTAACAATCTTTAGTATCTCGCTCTAGAAGCTTTTTAGAAACTAGATCATTAGAAGAGAATCCTACTGTCGTGCCATAGATAGAAAAATAGAGTTTAGTCCAATTAAAAATAATAAGGATAAACTTTTAGATAATTGTTAGATTTTTTGTATTACAATTTTCTTTTAAATTATTAATACTGCATACTTGATGTATGTTATTTTGATCTTGGAATGATTTCTAAGTAATTTATATTTTATTTTTTTTTAATCTTAAGATATCTTAGTAGAATACTTATCAAGTATTTTCTTAGGCTACCTACTAATAATTTTAATTCATGAGGCTTTGCTTCAAGAAGTTCCCTTAAGTTTTTGATAAGGTACTTACATAATAAAATAAGATGTTTATACAAACATTACTTGTAATTTGAGATATTGAATTTATAACTTTGTCCTTTATTATCATTAATTAAAGGACATTTAAAGATATATTATTAGATATAATAATAATGAATACATGAATGAATATGCATAATTTATTATAACATTGAGAGCATATTTAAATTTATTTATTTTCACATAGCATTTGTATGTACTCTTTCACCAGCAGATAACAAACAAGTCTTCATAAAATGCTGTGTGTTTTGGATTCACATATAATAAGACTGTTTTGCACTCCAACAAAACAGTTATTATGTGTGTGAAAAAACACACAGCATTGGAGCAAGGCTCTTGCCGGTGATGAATGGAAGACTATGAGTTCACAGGTGCGCTCCAGTTCAGGTACATGTCGCGCTCTGCTGTGCGTGAAAGAGACAGGTAATATAAGAGAGAAGAGGTAAAGTATACAATTTCATGCTTAATATGGTAAATATCTGTAGATGCTTCTTCATAAAATGCTGTGTGTTTTTTCACACACATAATAACTGTTTTGTTGGAGTGCAAAACAGTCTTATTAAAAATAATAATATCATCAAATGAGAATTCCTTTAAAGTAGCAATAATTTCCATGCCTACCACAAACTAATAGAATCAGTGTTGCCAACTGCTAGCTTTACTAAGTAGCTAGACATCTTGCAAAAAGTAGCTAGATTGCCAGATTTTGATACCCAAAAAAGTGGCTAGAAGTAGCTAAATGTTTCTAAGTAGATAGATAACAATAACATTGTTAAAGAGAATTAAAAACCAGTATATTAAATAGGTTTTTTTTTTCAAGGGTTATTAATTTTCACAATATATTAAACAGCGAGCATTAGTTTTAAATGAGGTGATTTCTTACAATACCTCTATGGTCAAAATACCTGTCAAATCGTGTACTTAAGGTTCAAATTAGATCCAAATATCAACATTTTGACAGGTATTTTGACAATAGAGGTATTGTAAGAAAGCTCCATATTCCCGGCCACCGACCTATACCCACATCTAGGCCAATAGCGTCGCGTTTAGTCTTTTTCTATCGAGACCCAGTGCCCTATTACGGACTTTCGAAAGTATTGAAAAGTAGCTAGAAAAAGTAGCTAAATAAATTTAGCTACAAGTTTCATTAAATTGTAGCTGCCTAACACCAAAAAATAGCTAGATCTAGCTATAAAGTAGCTAAGTTGGCATCACTGAATAGAATAGTGCGTTCGAATAGGAGTGACGTCGTTTTTAACAGTTTCAAAATGGGCATTTTTGTTTATGCGTTCGAATTGGAAAGGGACGGATAATAGTGGTATAATATTCTGAAGAAATTTGAACAGCAATGTGATATACCTTATTAGAAATGTTATTGATAAAGCTACTAGATTATGATAAAAATATTTTTTTAAGCCCTCCGTTTTTGTAAAAAAGTGAAAAATGTTTCAGCAAAAATAAACGCTAAGTATCTTTTGTTATTCGTTTCCCGAGCAATATTTACATTATAATGTAGCTAAAATTGCCGTTTCTATTGAGGACTTTGAGTTTTTATTTTAATTTCACCTGCATACAGCTCTAAATGCATTGCAATATCAAAACGTGTCGTTATAAGGTCAGTCAAATCTGTAATGTGATAAAACTTTAGTTCTCTTGTAGTGCGTTCGAATTGGAGTGATGTCGTTTTTAACAGTTTCAAAATGGGCATTTTTGTTTATGCGTTCGAATTGGAAAATTTCAACAATTTTGCAACTTTTGCCACAAACGATATTTCCCAAATCGAACGATTAGATACAAAAATGACATTTCCATGCTGATCGCCTGCTTGTCACTTGTCTCAACCTACCTTTTTCCTTCAGTTAATCATTAAACAAAGTTAATCTAACAAATTATTCTCTTACCTGTTAGTATTTCTATAAAATTTTATAATAAAAATTAGAATTTTCGCTTCCCATATGAATTTTCCGAAACTTATCTGTCAGATTCAAAGATGTCAAAATATGATCACAAACGACCCTGCCTCGGAGGTGGGTCAAAATTTGCAGTTCACGATGTCGTTTTTAACTGTTTCCAAGCAAAACGAACGGTGAACGAAAACTGTTCAAAACGCCAATTTCGCCCACAAATTTCCAAATCGAACGCCAGTTGTGATCGTTTTTGGCATTTTGGACTGTTATTTTTGCTACCATACCCCAATTCGAACGCACCTTTGGTAGTTTGTGTGTGATAATGACAGACATCATGACATGACGTTTGTATGAACTCTCATTTACTTTGCAACATACATACACGCCACATGGCTACCAACCAAACTTACTCAGAGCTAGCAACCCTTAGATAATGTTTGTAGTGTTGACAACTCATCTTTTTTTTTTCTTACGCTCGATTTTCAGTTTCAGTTTTTAAAAAAACGGAGGGGTCTAAAATTTTTTTAACTACTCAAAAAAATCTAAAAAATTACGTCCTTTCTGCCTATAGTTCAGATTGTGGTTCAAATTATTAATTATTTTAGTACCAAGCCCCATAAATTTTTTGGACGTCTCCTTTCAACAATTTTGCAACTTTTGCCACAAACGCTATTTCCCAAATCGAACGATTAGATACAAAAATGACATTTCCATGCTGATTGCCTGCTTGTCACTTGTCTCAACCTACCTTTTTCCTTCAGTTAATCATTAAACAAAGTTAATCTAACAAATTATTCTCTTACCTGTTAGTATTTTTATAATAAAAATTTTAATTTTCGCTTCCCGTATGAATTTTCCGAAACTTATCTGTCAGATTCAAAGATGTCAAAATATGATCACAAACGACCCTGCCTCGGAGGTGGGTCAAAATTTGCAGTTCACGATGTCGTTTTTAACTGTTTCCAAGCAAAACGAACGGTGAACGAAAACTGTTCAAAACGCCAATTTCGCCCACAACTTTCCAAATCGAACGCCAGTTGTGATCGTTTTTGGCATTTTGGACTGTTATTTTTGCTACCATACCCCAATTCGAACGCACCTTGGCTGTGTTCAGTAACTACACACCGATTGACCGGTGCGATCGTCCGACGTCGTCCGACGATCGCACCACATACTATTGAACTGTTACTGAACGCTATCATGATCGTCGGGCGATCACACGGCGTTGTTACTGAACGCAGCCCTTAAGTAGAGATACTACGCACACTGGTCGCACCGTGAAATAGGTGGGTGAAAATCACACTAATGTCACTTTGACAACTAAAGGTGCGTTCGAATTGGAGTGATGTCGTTTTTAACAGTTTCAAAATGGGCATTTTTTGTTTATGCGTTCGAATTGGAAAATTTCAACAATTTTGCAACTTTTGCCACTAACGATATTTCCCAAATAGAACGATTAGATACAAAAATGACATTTCCATGCTCATCGCCTGCTTGTCACTTGTCTCAACCTACCTTTTTCCTTCAGTTAATCATTAAACAAAGTTAATCTAAAAAAAAATTCTCTTGCCTGTTAGTATTTCTATCAAATACAATAAAAATTAGAATTTTCGCTTCCCGTATGAATTTTCCGAAACTTATCTGTCACCTTATAGGTGCGTTCGAATTGGGGTATGGTAGCAAAAATAACAGTCAAAAATGCCAAAAACGATCACAACTGGCGTTCGATTTGGAAAGTTGTGGGCGAAATTGGCGTTTTGAACTGTTTTCGTTATTAATACTGTTTTACATGTCAGGTATATTGCATTATGTCGAACTTACCATCAATAACACATCCAAACTAGCACTTTAAACCTTGTTTTTTAGGCATCTTCCAACCTTCCAATAACCTAAATATGTGTTTTTTTTGTAATATTTGTTTATCCCCGACTGCAATACCTTATAAGATTCAAGTTATATTCAAAATTCTATAGATTAAAGAGCTTGTTTTTCTCTTTTCAGTTAATTTTTGTTTTACGCAGTCGGGTTTTTTTGTTTCTTTTAATAATTTAATTTATTTCAGACTTTTTAGTTTTATACAGAATGAGTTGTAATTATTAGTAAGTAAATAGCGGTACGGTAAAGTAACGCAAAACAAACAACCATCGCAACTCTATTTTTTGCAGTTTACGTCAAAACGGTAGCATAAAAGTATGACTTAAGGTGCGTTCGAATTGGAGTGATGTCGTTTTTAACAGTTTCAAAATGGGACATTTTTATATATGCGTTCGAATTGGAAAATTTCAACAATTTTGCAACTTTTGCCACAAACGATAATTCCCAAATCGAACGATTAGATTCAAAAATGACATTTCCATGCTCATCGCCTGCTTGTCACTTGTCTCAACCTACCTTTTTCCTTCAGTTAATCTTTAAACAAAGTTAATCTGACAAATTATTCTCTTGCCTGTTAGTATTTCTATTCAATTTTACAATAAAAATTAGAATTTTCGCTTCCCGTATGAATTTTCCGAAACTTATCTGTCAGATTCAAAGATGTCAAAATATGATCACAAACGACCCTGCCTCGGAGGTGGGTCAAAATTTGCAGTTCACGATGTCGTTTTTAACTGTTTCCAAGCAAAACGAACGGTGAACGAAAACAGTTCAAAACGCCAATTTCGCCCACAACTTTCCAAATCGAACGCCAGTTGTGATCGTTTTTGGCATTTTTGACTGTTATTTTTGCTACCATACCCCAATTCGAACGCACCTAATATACACATATATGGAAAGGGCTGTTCACAAGCTTTCATTTGATACCAATAATGTTACAATAACGTAATTTTTGTTTTTAATACCCCCCCTCATTTTTTATCCGTAGACGCCATATAAAAATAATATACCGTATGACACTCCCACAGTTCCTACAAATCTAACGACACCTCATATGCTTAAATCCATCAAGCCGTTTAGGCTGCAGAGCGTGCCAAAGAAATAGACATACATACATACATACATACACTCGAAAAACATAACCCTCCTTCCGGGTCAGTCGGGTAAAAATACTTGGAAAATACGAAAGTCGTTCACAGTCGGTCCCCGGTGTGTAGTACAAACAAAGACTACAGTATATACTTAGGTGTAGTAACTGAACACACATCCCTGATTTTGACTTGACAACTGACTGACGTTGACGTAGTTCTTTATCATTTCCTTGGCTGTGTTCAGTAACTACACACCGTGTGACCGGTGCGTTCGTCCGACGTCGTCCGACGATCGCACCACATACTATTGAACTGTTACTGAACGCTTCCATGATCGTCGGGCGATCACACGGCGTTGTTACTGAACGCAGCCCTGATCTTAACCTCTATGCTTTATAGACAAAACTCTGTTTTATTTTAAATCTTTTTGGTTTAAGATTTCATATGACATGGCTTACAAACGATTAGTTTTAAATTTCTTTGCAGGATCTCTCAACTTTTCTTTAGGAGTAAGTACATTTACAAACCAAAAAAATATGCTTACTACTCTAGCTTGGACACCATCACACCACACACAGGTAAAGTAAAATTTTATTAGCTATATATAATAAAGGTAATAATAAATTATGCATTTTTCAGGAAAACGATATTGATATCATGACCTGGGATTGGCAAAGGATATTTTTAGATGAAACTGTAAACAATCAATTGATAAAGAAATATCCTATGAGCAACACATTTGTGAAGTTATTCCTTAAAAAACTAATTGCTTATTTAGAACCATGCCAGGAAGTTCATGATGATTTCTACACTCACTTATGTCATGTAATGAAGAATGAAAACCTGAATGATAGCTTTTGCTATCGGCATTATGTTATTTCTAACAATTTGAATACTATTATAACTATGAAAGAAACAAAAAATATGGTTGTGAATGGAACTACTGGGATGCGAACATGGGAGGTATTCTGACTTCAGATATTTGTGAAATAGGTTTGTTTCAATATCTACTGGTATTTTCATAAGAACTAATCAAATAAATAAATATCCTGGGACATTCCTCACACACGGTTATCTGATCCCAAACTAAGCAGAGCTTGTATGGAAACCAGATATCTGATAATAATACTTATACCTACTTTTTGTTTGTAAATAGGTACATACTTAATTACACCCAGACTCAGGACATACAGACATGTTTATGCACAAATGCATGTCATGTGTGGGAATTGAACCCATGACCTGCAGCACGATAGGTAGAATCTTTTCCAGAGTCTTAACCAACCACGCCAGCTGGCCAGTCAAATCAAAACGCTCATTTAGTCTTTATTTTAAAAATGTTAAGCCATTCTATATTTATCAAATTTTTAATAACATTCTTTCAGGCAGCTTTAATGCTATCTGATTGGGCGCTTTGTAACAAGGAAATGTTCATGAACAGAAATGTTTTAGAACTAGGATCAGGTGTTGGATTCACTGGCATAACAATATCCAAGTTATGTAAAACAAAGTCTCTAATATTAACTGATTGCCACAATGAAGTATTGAAGACAATATGTGACAACATTGAAATTAATTTCCCTCTACTGACCCACGAAGATTCTAGTAATGCAACCTTGTTTAAGGATGGTGAAATGACTGTTGGTGAGTTTTCAAGTTTATATTTATTGCGAACACAAATGCATGTCCTGTGTGTGCACCCTTTTTCTAGGCTTATGAAATTCCAATAATACATACAATCTGTACATACAATTACATAATAAAATCAAAGGAAACCAAAGCTGTAGGTACTGCTTTTAAAATTTATGTTTGTTTATTCAAGCATCACCTAAAAATCGAATGGACCAATTGTGATGAAATTTGATGTGCAGATATGCATTATGGAGAAGGACATAGGTTACTTTTTGTCCCGGGAATGTGTGACCCCATCCCAGACAGTTAAATTATATTAACTCCTGGTCTTATTGTCTGAACTTATTTAGTTTTCAGAAATTATAGTTTGCTCAGAGTATGTAATATCTATTGCATAATGTAAACTTTTACAGGTGTTATGATGTTGGACTGGAACAATGTTGATGATACTCCTACCATTGAAATTCCTGATATTATACTTGGTGCTGACATTGTCTATGATCCATCTATATTACAACCACTTTGCAATGTTATAAAAATATTTTTTAGAAGAAATAAAAACTTGGAAGTTTATATATCAAGTGTTATACGAAATGAAGATACTTTTAACAGCTTTTTAAAAACATTAGGTATGAAATCTTAATTTTGATAGAGACTAGCCTGTTTATCTGCTATCCAGATAATTATACTATAAATAATTTATGCTTTATAATAGCTAACATATTTTGTTTATTGTTACAGATGATAATATGGACTTGACATATGAAAAAATATCACAATCTGAAAGTGTGCATATAGATTGGGATCAAAATATAAAAAGAACTTTACTGAAAATAAAAAGCTATTAATAAAAACTATTAATAGGTTTTTTTTTTTTTATAACCCTCAAGGCTGGTTTATATACTTACCTGTTAAGTGATAAGGTAGTAACTAAGCCCCTTACTCATAAAGAGCTGTTTATCTAATATACTGATTAAATTATGGTCACGTAAATAATGACACATTATTTGACAATGACAATAGAGTTACGTTATTTTACGTGACCCTTTAAAACAGTAAGTTAGTTAGTTAGTTTTAAATAACGTTTTATGAGTAAGGGGGTAAATTATTCACTAATATTTGGAGTGCTCAACAGAACGAAGCAGTATTTCACATCGGGGCAAAGGCTTCAACTTTACAAGTTGCAAGTTTTTTTTTATACCACTAACGTGGCAAATAAGCATACGGCCCGCCTGATGGTAAGCAGTTACGGTGGCCTATGGACGCTTGCAACACCAGGGGTATCACTCGCGCGTTGCCAGCCTTGAAGAAATATCTTCACGCCCTTTTTGAAGAACCCCATGCAGTACTCTATTGGGAAAACCACGGCGGGGAGCTCATTCCACAGACCGAGCGTCCGCGGAAGAAAATCCTTTTAGCCCGCACAGTTCGAAACAATTCTGGTTTCAATGTGTGAGGATGGACTCCCGGTCGATGGCGAGAGTTGCGATGGTGAAAGGTAGCCGTGGGCATCATGTCGAACAATTCTTTAGAACACTACTTTGTACAAGCGGTAGAACACACATAAGGAGGCAAAGTCTCTCCTCAGACTGAGGGTCTCTAAACCGCTTGTCAGCTCGGGATCGTCATACAATTCTGATGGCACGTCGCTGAACCGAATCTAAAGGCCCAAGCCAGCTAAAATGCTCATTATTGTTTTTATTTACATGTAATTTGTGAAGAGAGAATAAATGATTATATTATTAAGCCTTCTGGTATCCAGGTGCTCCCACCCATAGATGACAGCAGTACTCCATATGAGGCCGGACCTGCGACTTATAAAGTTGCAGCCTTAGGCCCAATGTGAAGTACTGCCTCTGTTGAGCACTCCAAGCTTTTTGGATGCCAGCTTAACTTTGTCCTCCAAATGACTTCGGAACAAAACGTCGCTAGAAATGTCGACGCCAAGGATCCCGATGCTTTGACTGATGTTCAAGGAAGTGTTCTGGAATTGTGAAGACACAGAGCATGGGTTTTTTTTTGCGGTGAACGCGCAGGCTTGAGTTTTGGTGGGGTTGAAATCGACTAGATTTTGTTGACCCCAATCGTAGACACTAGTTAGTGTACTCTCGATTTCAGAAAACAGCCATTCGCGGCTTTCCTCCACCTCGGAACGAGGGATATTTGCACGACTCGTGTAATGAGCGTCCCCTGTACTATCGTCCGCATAGCAATGAATGCCGTAAATAGACAGCATATCATTGATATGCAGAAGGAACAGTGTTGGGGACAGCACAGAGCCTTGCGAGACGCCGGCATTTATGTCCATACTATCGGAGCAGGTACTGTCGACGACGGCTCTTATGCATCTGCTGGATACAAAGCTGGCGACCCATTTGCACAATCCCTCGGGAAGCCCGTATGCTGGTAACTTCGTGAGAAGACCCCTGTGCCCGACCCGATCGAATGCCTTCGCCACATCAAGGCCACTGCCAACGGTGCGTGAGATATAAGAGGAGTTTTCTTCTTCTTCTTCTTCTTCTTGATCACACGCTCCATGACTTTGGAGAGGGGAGGTGATGGCGATAGGCCTGTAATTCGTCGGGTCTGATCTGTCGCCCTTTTTGGGCACTGGGTGCACGTGGGCAGTCTTCCACGAAGACGGAACTTCCTTGTTGGTGTAGGAAAGCGCGAAAAGACGCGTCAATACTGGACACAATTCAGGAGCACACCGCTTCAGCATCACTGCCGGTATGCCGTCTGGCCCACTCGACTTATGGATGTCCAGAGAAAGCAATTCCCGCCGGACCTCCCGTTGGGTAATGCTTATCTCCGGCATGGAGCTGGCACTCTGCGGGATGGTAGGCGGTGTGGCGCCACCGTTATCCAAAGTCGAGTTAGAGGCAAAGAGAGAGCCTAAAACATCAGCTTTCTCCTTAGCACTATGGGCCATGTTTCCGTCCGGCTTACGTAGTGGTGGCAAAGACGACTGGCAAAAGTTTCCCTCAGCAGCTTTGGCAAGAGACCAAAAAGCGCAACTCCCAGAGGGAAGGCTAGTTAGGCTCTCACAAATTCTGCCGAAGAAATCGAACTTAGCCCTGGCAATCATTCGCTTACTGGATCTCGAGGCGGCGTTAAATTTGCGTTTCGCATCAGAGATGTTAGGGTCCTGATTAGTTCGGGCCGTGGTCCAAGCCTCATACAAAGTCTGCTTATTTTGCTTGCTTTCTTTGCAGGGCCGATTAAACCACGACGGTCGTTTCTTCACCCCTGCAGCCACTAACGGGTTTGAGATATAACATTCCATACCCGCCAGTATTGCCTCAGCGACGGCAACTGCATAGGTGTCAGGATCATCTGATGCGAAGCAAAGCTGCCTCCACGGGTACGATGCGTAGTATTCTTCACGCAATCCATCCCAGTCTGCTGACTTATAGTGCCACACGCGACGAGACGTCCGGGTGACCGGAGCGTAACGGGCCGCGCACAAGGCACCTGCGTCCGGAAGAGACAGTGGTCCGATGAGCCGAGTGGCGCATCCACCGTCACTGTATAGCTGTCCGGTCGCGTTGTCAGCAGAAGATCCAGTAAGGAGCTAGTATGGCTCTCAATATCTGGGATTCTCATAGGAGAAAGAACCAGTTGCGAGAAGCCGCAGGCCAGGGCAAAGTCGTGAGCAGTCTTCCCCGCGAAGTCGGTGATCCGAGAACCAAGCCACTCAACGTGGTGAGCGTTAAAGTCTCTTAGAACCACCAACTCCGCAGAAGGGTATTAGGTGCTCAAATAACCGGATTGTGTCCACGTCACCGCTGTGAGACCTGTAAAGGCACGCGTAAATTCGGGTGTAACCACATTGGTCTACCCCGGCACGGCGCACAAAGTTGTGCTCCAACTTGTACCCGGGGTAGTGTAGATACGATGTATCATTAGGGGAGGATATTTGCATCTCGGTAAGGAATAACAGGGTCGGCTGTGCAGTCTCAAGGTGTTGGTGGACTGCACTGAGTTTAGAGTGAAGTCTCCTGATGTTGCAGAAGTCCACAGAAAATGTGGATGGGGAAGCCGCTGACAAACTATTTTTATTTTTCCTATTTCTGGCCATTTAAAAGAATTTGAAGAGGGTTGGAGAGAAGTCACTGTGCGGGCAGCGGACGGGACAAAGCGCAGTGTCATTTCACCGGAGTGCTGTACAGGTGATGTGGTTTGCTGGTGCGGCAGCCGGTCCCCCCCCTGACACAGTCGGCCAAGTCCAGGCCTCCTCATGGAGCTCTGGCGACCTTACTCACCGCAGGAACACACACAACACCACATTAAAGTGATGTTATTTGGCTGCGATCTTCTATAAGGTGGAGGTACTTCCTAACGTGTATTACTTTAGGCCTTCTAATAACACTTAATGAAAATATGCACGCTTTTTTATTTTCATGAGTTGGTGTATTTAGAGTTTTATTGCATGTCATCGGTGGTATTTTATCCAATGAAGATCAATCCATGTGACTTTACGAGATGTCTCAAAAAGTCCGTGAAAAGTTTTAGTACAATGACTACCGTATTACTAAAACATGACTGGACGGTGACTGATAATGCGGACTATGTGAAATTAATGTGCGGACTTTATAAAAGCAGATGAAAGTGATATCCTAACTCCTAACTAATATTATAAATAACGTGTATTAGGCCTTCTAATAACACTTTAATGAAAATATGCACGCTCTTTAATAAAATATTTATTGATTGAAAACACAATTACAAACTGTCAACTATTTCCTTAGCTCTCTAGAACGGAAGTTCCGGTTATAGATAAAACACATTAGAATATTTCTATGGTAGCGTTCACAATTAGTATCAATACACTACATATACTCCCCTCTATAGATTGAGCCTATCAATGGGCTTCTTTACTCTTTGTGAGCGCCTTAACATTATATCTTCATTTACAGCAACTGACTCATTACAAGTACTTTGGGTTCTTTCTACATCAGGCAATACAGCAGTTTGACAAACATTACTTTCCTTAACTAAATCAAAGTTATTATCCATATTTAAATTTTCAGAAGATTGACCACTCATTTTGTCTTTAGAATATTGAACACAATCAGAATCATTAATCTTATCAGTTATAAATTCTGAGTTAATATTAGAACCTTTACAATATTTAATACTGTCATCTTCTTTCTCATATTGAGGCACAGAACTTATAATTTGATTTGAATGTCTTTTCCAAATTAACTCTTCATCTAAAACTTTGCATAAATAAGTTCTTTGTCCCAATACTTCATCAATAACACATTTTACAAATACCTTTTTATTAGGATTTCTATAATCTCTACAGTATACATAATCACCTTCCTTAAAACTAATCTGCCTACTTCCTCTCCTAATCCTTTCTCCTGATTGTTCCTTAACCGATAACAAATCTAAACGATTTCTAAGTTTTCTCTGAAACATCAATTCTGAAGGACAGGATTTGGTAACAACATGAATAGAATTCCTATAGTGTAATAAATACCTATTCATTAATGTTTCAAAAGAATTATTACAATTTATTTTGTCTTTCAAAGCTTTTAACATACCAGACTTGAAACTTTTTACAGAATTTTCAGCAAACCCATTTGTTGCAGGATGAAATGGTGGTGACGTTTGGTGTTTAACACCATTTTTACTGAGAAATTCAGAGAACTCTTTTGACACAAATACACTAGCATTATCAGTGACAAGAATTTTTGGTAAACCATACCTAGCAAAGCACTCTCTAAATTTCTCAATAGTACATTTTGCATCTGTACTTTTCATTATAAATGCTTCTGGCCATTTTGAATATGTATCTACAATGAGTAAAATATTTTTTCCTTCTATTGGACCCAAAAAATCTGCATGGACCCTCTCATAAGGAGCTTTAGTCTCTGGCCATGAAATAACATTACACTTGGGCGGTTCTGAACGCATTGACATACAAACATCACAACTTTTAACATAATTTTCAATCATTTTGTCTAAGTTTGGCCACCAAAAATATGACCTTGCATTAGTTTTCATTTTTACCATGCCCTCATGTGTGGAATGTAATTCTTTTAATAATAATCTTTGTAATTTATTTGGTATCACAACCCTGTAACCCCACATGATTATACCTTTGTCAATATACAACTCATCTTTTCTTTGAAAGAATGGCTTATAAACATCACTCACATTAACAGGAAAACCATTTTGTAACATTCTAAATACTGAACTCAAAATAGGATCTCTTCTGGTTTCAGATCTTACTCTATTCATATCAATAACATTTTGATCCTCTACAAAGTTAACATAATCATATTCCTTAAAATTATTAGTATCATTTTTAATAGATAGGGGTAATCTAGACATACAGTCTGCATTGACATTGTCTGTACCCTTGATATGGGAAAATGTGTAATCAAAACCTGTTAAAAATAAAGACCATCTTTGTAGTCTACCAGCTGCCATTTGTGGTAAGCTTTTATGTTCACCAAATAACGCTTTCAAAGGTTTGTGGTCTGATAACAGCTCAAACTTTGTACCTACTAAATATTGGTATAACTTACTAACTGCCCAATAAATGGCTAATGCTTCTTTATGTATAGTAGAGTAGCCTCGTTCTGCTTTAGTATAGACTCTTGAAATAAAAGTAATAGGCCTTTCTGAACCATCTGGCATTATGTGACTTAAAACAGCGCCTATACCATTATTGGATGCATCACAAGCTAATCTTATAGGATTATTTCTGTTATAATGTACTAATATCTTATCTGATGTAATTTCTTTTTTTATTAATTCAAAGCTTTTTTGACAATTTAATGACCATGAAAATGTAGAACCTTTTTGAAGTAAATTATAAATTGGCTTTAATTTTGTAGATAAATTTGGAATAAACTTAGCATAATAATTTACCATTCCAATCCATGATCTGACCTCTGAAACATTTTTGGGTTGGGGTGCTTTTGTAATACTGTCTAAATGGGAAATATCTTTCTTTAAACCTTGCTCGGAAATAATGTGTCCTAAATATTTAATTTCGTCTTGAAAAAATGTGCATTTGATTTTATTAAGCCTTATCCCTGCATCTTTGAATCGTCTTAAAACCTCCCTTAGATTTTGTAAATGATCCAGGTCACTGACCCCTGTTATAACGACATCATCGATGAAATTAACAACCCCCTTTGCCCCTAATAATATTTTCTCGAGCTTTGCCTGGAATATAGAACTAGCTGGCTTAGTGCCATATGGTAATCTATTTAATCTGTAAATACCTTTTGGTGTTGACCATGCTAACAACTCACCCGTAGCTTTATTTAACATTAAATGATTAAAAGCGTTTCTTAAATCTAATCTGGTATACTTTTTACCTCCTTGTAATGCATTAAATATATCCTCAATTCTAGGTAATGGGTGGTTAACATCTTTTAAAAATTTATTTACTGTAATTTTGTAATTAGCGCATAATCTTAACTTACCATTTTCTTTTATAACTGGTACTAAAGGTGTACCCCAATCTGAACTATCCACTTTGGTAATAACTCCTTCTTTTTCCAATTTGGTCAACTCCTGGTCTACTTTATCCTTGAATGCATAAGGAATGGGTCTGGGTTTTACAAAAATTGGTTTACTGTTCTCTGTTAATTCTAAATTAATTTCTTCATTTCTAATAACTCCCAGCTCATCCTTAAAAACCTCTGCATATTCTTGCAATATATTATCCAAACTAGGAATACCTACTGAATTTATGGTTGGAAAATTTGACATATTAATGTTAAAAAGTTTTATCAAGTCTCTACCAAATAAGTTTCTACATCCATCTTTAACTACTAGTAAAGAACAACTAGATTGCTTTCCATTAAATTGTAATTTCACTGTAATTTTACCTATTGGCTTTACCAATTGACCACTATAAGTTTTTAACTGTAATTGAGTGTCATTTAATTTAATATTCTTAAACTTTTCCTTATAAACCCGTTCTGGAATACAGGACACAGCTGCCCCAGTATCTAGTTCCATGTGTAATGGAATTGAATCAATGTGACATTTAATCATAAACGGTGAAATGTAATTAATTTCAGTTTTAGGTAATAAAGTGAAAATGTCTACCGATTCATTTTCTACCTCAATACTGTTTGTCGGCTTACTCTTACAAACAGTGGCTAAATGTCCTAATTTACTACATATTTTACACTTATAAGTTTTATACTTACATTTTGAAAAAGAGTGATTGGGTTTACCACAATGTATACATTTTAATAGGTTATCTTTTACATTTTTATCTTTAATATTTAAATCTTTTACATTTTTGTCTTTTACCTTATACACTTTATTTACTGTAGCCAATTCACTTTGTTGCTGACATGCTGATTCCTTGTTTAGTGCAATGTCCAACAATTCTTTAATATCTTTGGTGACCGGCTCTTCACATAACCGATCCTGTATTGGCCCTGGTCTGAAACCTGTAACAAATTTATCTTTAACACAGTCTTCAATGCCTCTACCAAAGTTGCAGTCACTTGCGGCTTCCTTCACTTTAGCAAACCATTTGGACACCGATTCTCCTTCAGCCTGCCTTAAGCTATGGAATTTTATTCTTTTTCTGTAGTGTGAAATTCTCATTTGAAATCTCATCTTTAATGCTTCTTCAATTTCTTTATAAGTTTTTTCCTTTGGCAAACATGGATGTACTAAGTTTTTTAAAGTTTTATATGTGTCTTGATGTAAAGAAACCAATAATGTTGGTAGTTGCCTATCTACCGGTATTTGATTTGCCACGAAATGTTGTTCGATCCTCTCGAGGAAACAATTTATGTCATCACCTTCTTGAAAAGGTTTAAAGGCAATGTTGTTCGACGCCATGCCGATGTCTTTGTATATAAAAAAAATCAATCAATAACAACGTAAACTGGAAAATATTTTGCACTCGTCGCCATTTAACGTGTATTAGGCCTTCTAATAACACTTTAATGAAAATATGCACGCTCTTTAATAAAATATTTATTGATTGAAAACACAATTACAAACTGTCAACTATTTCCTTAGCTCTCTAGAACGGAAGTTCCGGTTATAGATAAAACACATTAGAATATTTCTATGGTAGCGTTCACAATTAGTATCAATACACTACAATAAATGCGAAAGTGAGTTTGTTTGTTTGTTTGTTACGCCTTCACGCCTCAACTACTCAAAGGATCATCATGATATTTGGCATGCAGATAGCCTATGGTATGGAGAAGGATATAGGCTACTTTTTATCCCGGGAACGGGGGTGAAACCGCGGGGGACAGCTAGTTTTAAATAAAAGTATACGACTGAAGGAATTTGTATCCATGGTCATGAACAAATTAAAAAAAAAAGTCTTAGTAATCAATCTGTGATTCAATGTTTATTGTAAAATTATTTTATTTTCGGTGCTTTTGTAGTTATATCTAAATATATTTTTGGATTGATATAGTGTCCTTAAAACATATCTGTTATTTTGTGTCGGTAAACAAGTACAGTTTAATTCAGAACGGTTTCACTGTAATTTCATAACCTCATAATATATAGGTCCGAAAAATGTCCGAAAGCAGTACAAGTACTCCATCTCCTGAAGAAATAAATAGTCAAAACAATAAACAACAGATTGCTGAGAATACTAGTCAAGAAGCTTGGGGATACGATCTATATCCTGAAAGACGAGGGACATTTTCAAGGAAACTGGGCAATATTTTGATTGGAAAGGAAGGAAAGGAAAATATCGACAAACTGAAATGCGAGAAGAACGTGTATGAATGTGTAAAAAATAGTAAGTAGAAGATTATTAGGACATTTAGGAATTATTTGTAAATTGGGTCGTTCTGAGAGTCTTACAGGTTAGATTTCATGTGCTAATTTCGAGTTACTTTATTTTTAGGTCCAATTGTTAAGGTCATGATGGCAGCCCTCAAGAGCTCTGGTTGGTAAGTTCTTTATTTTATAGGTATAAAATAAGGACTTACAATGGATGGGTGCTATTTAATACAGCAATATTCAAATTATAATCATGGTTGTTTTAATTCCAGTCCGATTGATATCCGGAGGCATATATCATGTGAAGTATGTGATTATTCTGTCAGTGGTGGTTATGATCCTGAGCTGAATCAGGTGATCTTTGAATACCTACTTAATTTTGTCACAATTGTCTTGTGGTTGACAACGGTCAACACAAGATGGCCCTGATCATGATCTGAATGTCAATTTGTTACATTATTATTTATTTATTTATTATATTTCATGGTAACATTGGCAACCATCTGGTTAAAATTATGATCATATTAGAGATCTAGTTGTATATATTTACTGTTTAATTTGGTTAATATTTCCAGATAGTGGTTTGTCAAAATGTATCAACACGTAAAGGCATGGTGCAAGGAGTGTTGGCCCATGAGATGATCCATATGTTCGACTACTGCAGAAATGTCCTGGACTTCAAGAACATGGAACACTTGGCATGTACTGAAATTCGTGCTGCTAACCTGACACATTGTTCCTTTACTAGCGCTTGGTCGCAAGGTGACGCATCATGGGCTAAAGTCAAGCAAGCCCATCAGGTATAGACCTTACTCAATAATTTTATTTATCATTTAAATTAAATATTATGTATGGATCATGCTCGTAATGACTACTTTCCTCCTCACATAACTGAAATTAATTCAGGATGTTGATTACAACAAAAATGTTAAGAGTGAATGATTTTGCCATCCATTGGACTATAATCCAAAATAAAATACTGCACTGTCATAAAATTTTGATTTAAAAAGTTCCCCAGATATTTTAAGAGCCCACAGAAAGCAAACTTAATAATAATTTACTAATATCAAACTTATTAATAAATAAATATTTTTGTTGTTATGACCATATCAGGCATTATTAGTAACTAGCTGTCCCGCGCGGTTTCACCCGCATTCCCCAGGATCTTATTTTTTCCCGGGATAAAAAGTATCCGATGTGTTAATCCAGAATATATTCTATCTGTGTGCCAAAATTCATCAAAATCCATTCAGTAGTTTTTGGCGTGAAAGAGTAACAAACATACATCCATACTCACAAACTTTCGCCATTCATAATATTAGTAGGATTTTTATTTGGTTAGAGTAAGTGTGGTTAATTTATATTTTTTTCAGGATTGTGTCAAAACAAAAGCTTTGTACTCAGTCCTAGCAGTGCGACAGATCAAAAAGGCAGAGGCTGTCGAAATTATAGAAAAAGTGTTCCCCAAATGTTATGCAGATCTCGAACCAATAGGGAGGCGGATCAGAAGAAACTCTGACGATATGTTGCGCGCCTTCAAAGAGGCTTCATATTACGGGTATGAATAGTTAGAAATAAACGTAAACGTACGTACGTTGTTGCTTAGAAATAATAGACCATGTAGATAATGTAAATAAACTTGTTGATCATTTAAAATAATTTATAGGTAAATAAATCAAACACATTTTAAATGATTTAAAATAATGTCTTTTATTTCATTATTGATTGAAATTATGTATTGCCTAAGAACTCGAAAGGTTGTATTTAATACTGCCCCTCCACAGTTTATCATTAAATAATAATAACAGATGTGAATCACAAGCAATTGTCTTAATTGTAGTACTTAATATCTAGCATTAATGTCGAGGACTGAAAAGGCACACGTTTTCTTAACAAAATAGTCATAACCAAATATTTCAGAACAAATATTTCGTAGGTACTTGATTGAAATTGTCTGATTGTATTTTGTCCTTCATCTTGGAAATGTACTAAGCACTAGGTAATGGTTATCTAAAAGAAATGTCGCTCGATATTGTTGATAGCATAGCAAACGAAAATTTATTTTCGCATTTCGAGGCTTTGTGCAAATTGTGCATCAGAAGGTATACTTATTACCTGCTGCTAGATCACAATAATATAGTTAAGTACTTGTATTGACTTATTTTCTATTGGTTGACTAGATAGATAGTACTTTAAGTTGAGGTACTTAAGGGTCATTCCTCACTATATCAGCACCGCTCCATCGCAGCAAAGGCCGGGCATCACCTCAACTCAATCCAACCACTAGCTGCCAGCGCGCCGCCTGCGAGTTGGCAGCTCGCGGGCGGCGCGGCGCCGGTGAAATAGGTAACGCGGCTTTGACAAGATACCGCTTGCCGGCATCACGCAGCAAGCGGTATCTTGTCAAGTACTTTGTCAAAGCCGCGTTACCAATTCCGCGAGCGGACTGCTCGCTGGAAGCGTGTGGTCAGCAGGACTAGTGGCTTGTAGTGGCAAGCGCGTTTGCCTCTAGGCGTCAACTATTTTATCTAGTCATTGTAGAATTTACTTTAACGCATACGATTTAAAGGCCTCACTTGTATGGCAAGGTAAATGCTGAGGCGTAGCCGTGCTGTTATAGTGTGCGGTGACCCTTATTCATAACTATATAAGCTTTCGATGACATCACTAAAGAAACAAAAGGTGAAGCTAACCCATTTAATTGGGTATATTGGTAGATGCTGCTCGCGTGAAACATGTTCGTGTTTATAAACGAGTTTACAGCCATTGAGCTATTATCATACGTATTGAGAAGACGCCACATATCACAACTATATTCTGTTCAAGTGAGGCCATCCGGCCACACTTGTTGTAGATGAACGAAACGCGTAATCGTCGTGAAAATCACGGTTTGCGAGAAAAATACTCCTAAAAGCGTTCTGATAGCGCTACGTTTTTCTACTGTCTGCTTAGAAGACTAATTATTGTTTCAGCGCTATAGAGAACTTTAGTTGACTCTAAAAACAATGGACATAACCTTTGCTAGCTTCTCTTAGCTAGTAATAATAGCTCAATGTTTACAGGTGATTTATTGGTTTACGACATCCATTTCAAACTTGTAAAAAATGTTGTAATTTTTTCTAACACCGAATTTATAACTTTTTATGAATACGAGGGCGAATATTTAGCGCATTATTTATTGCTGTTACATCGGTAGATAGGCAGAAAAGTCGTGTCGTCTACCAGAATTTCAGTCACAATCTGCAGTGCCACACTGGGTGATTCCAGTGAGGCAAAAAATTCATAATTGTCTGTGATAATTATATTACACATTTGTAATGATGGTAACCTGCGGTATTTATTTATATTTACAATATACCTTTATACATACTTACTCTATAAAATAAGTTAATAAAATCTAAATGAGCACTACAAACCTCTCTAATAATAAAAACATTACGTCCTATGAGTAATAAAATTTATAATTAGTAACAATATTTATTGAATAAATTAAAATCTATATATTCACTTGCTGGCATTTAATACCAATTTTTATAATAAATAATATTTTGAAGAAGGTATTAGTTATGTTTTTGTATACCTACTAGTAATTGGGTACTTTCCTGAAAAAAAAATATAATTCTACCTTTTAAGTCCGTCAGTTAGATTATCGGAAAATATTTGACTCGTATTTTTTTCGTCAATCAACTATGTATGTCATTCAGTCAATAAATAACTATGAAGATATAGCCCACGGAAAAGAGAATACACTGGAAGGGCGATGCGTTAGAATTTGTATCGGAACCAGCGTCGCCAAACTCACACAAATAAAGGTTAAATCATATATTGTACTACAAATAAACAATCCTTTTGATTGGTCGTTTCTATTTTACTCAAAAATAGCTAAAATCACACAGGTCATACATATGAAAATATACCTTTTTACGTTAACATAAAATTTATTTTTCAATAGCGTACAAAGTATTTACGTCGTTTTGTAATCTACAAACTAACTAGATTCAATCGACGAAGAAGTTCTGCCACTCGGCACTAGATGGCGTTATTTTCATGGAACGCAATTTTGAACTTAAACGCATTTGACATAATGTTGATAATTGCGTAATAGCTGCGTCGACTGGCGTCGAGTAGCAACACTTATTGCTATTCGCTTAATGCAGCGAAAGTAATCGATAAAATATCAATAAAATTATCGATATTTTAATTTTGTCGACATTAAATTTAATTATTTTTAGAAATTCCGTAAGGAAATTCACGTTCGATAAGAATAATTGTGCTAAGAATACTGAACTGTAAAAAAAAACTTTTAACATGATGAAGTAAATTAAAAAAAAGTTATTTTTACACGGTTTATTGCCCTTGAAATAAAATTTATTTGTTTCGAAATTCTCGTTTTGAAAGCTTAATTTTAACAGATGAATTGATATAACTTTCAACTATTGCCTTAATCAAATCAGTGATAAAAAGATGAATTTTATCGATATTGATCGAACAAAACTATCGATGCACGTGTTTTGGGGTCACGACAGGTCACGACTCACGACGACTGTGAAAGAACGCAATACATTACGTGCGGAGTTGCGCTCGCTACCTTGCGTACAAATAAAGTGAGTACATTGCCTTCAATGTATAATTTTGCAGTAGTATCAGAGTTTATCGTTTACACCTAAAATTATCATAATCTCGAAAATATTTTTATAAATATCACAATTAAATAAAGGTTTGTAGACTCATCGATGAAAGGAAATCCCTCCTTGAGTTACACTCCGACTCCTCACTTCGTTTCCTACAGGAAATAATAGCGCATCACGACATAATTAATATTTTTCGCGGAGCTACGCACCTCTGCTAAGTATGGCGGATACTACGAAGCGTTGACGCGTGTTTTGGCTGATATATGCCCATTTGATGTCATGTGTGGCGCGCGGGCTCCGCTAGCATAGCATCTCTATTTATATTTCTTTTCTCTGTGATATAGCCCGTTAAAGATCTGCTTGACGTCACATTTCGCAAAAAATATTTGGAAATGTGACGTGACGCTATGTTTGCCATCTTTAAAATCTGGCAACCAGGAAAAGAAGCGTGAAAGCCCCGGGTTTTAGACTTGGAACCCGGACATATTAAGAGCAAATTTTTTAACTACTGAGTAAAATCAAAAATAGTTTTGATTGTTGCGACATGAAAACTTTTGGACCCGGATATAAAATGAAACCCCGCCTGGACGCTCTCCGGATGTCCTTTAAAGTAGGACAAATCCGGGGAAACCCGGACGGATGGCAACCTTACGTGACGCGGAACTTTAACGGGCTATATCTTCATCTTTTTTTATTTGATTGACGAAAAAAAATACCGAGTCATCATAAAGAGCCTGAAAAATATAACTGTAGGTATGTATGAAAGATATGCAATGTATGCTCTAGGCAAATAACATTAATTGTTGTAGGCAATTGACAACATTTCATATTTAACATGCTTTTATTTTATTTCCTTGAATTTTTATTCTATTAACTTGATAGGAAAATATGATTCCTATTCTTTAGATATGTTTAAATAGAATCTTTATTTTGAAATGTGTTATTCTAAACAAAAACCAGTAGCACCGAATTAGAGCGAGCTTGTGTCGCCGCCCGTGCGTAAGCTCTAGTCTCCACATTCACCGAATTAAGCATGTCATATTTTATAGATCATGAAATGTTATCAATTCTAGCGAAAAACGTGGCAAAAGGCACCTGAGTGAAGAAAGATAAATCCTTAGAATATTATTTGTACTGAGCTCGTTTGTGGTCCCGATATTGCCCGCTTTCGTAGTTAAATTATATTTAAGAATAACCTTATTTATATTATTCCTTAAATTGCACTTTCTTAGCCTTGCGCTCTGAGCATTTCTTTTACCAATAACCATAACGCTCTCAACGCCACGATTCGAAATACAAATTCATACCGATTTACCTACTTATTATCCGAATGGCACACAGCTTTATTGATAACTATTATTCAGTGGATAGTTCCCTTTCAAGTCTACTTGCTATATGTTATCGATTCCCCACCTTGCCAAGGAACACCATTGATCACACTCGATTTAAAACTTACACTTAAAAATGTTTCGTTGTATAACAACTGAAAGTACTTACACATTACGGGGTTCAAACTAATTGATAACCGACTAGCAATTTATCTAATGTTGACGACGTATCTGCAAAGGCCCCGTGTGTTATCACTATTAGTTAAGTGATAAAGTTCTCAAAGAAGGACTTATGTATTAACCTCACTTCACCCGTGTAATGCTCGATGCGCTTCACTGAGGTATGTTGTCCAGTAGATGACGGTGAATAGGAAGAAACACATAGGAAACAAGATTAGCGCGAACTTGTCTAAAGCCCCATGTTGGGCGCCACAGAACATGACGCCTCGCTCCGCTTTTGCTCCGATCCGTGCGATAAAACCGTTCGGCCCACCTCCCGACGGCATCGACTCTAGGATCGGCGAATCCTACGGACAATATAAATATTAGACACAATAAAATACTGAATTTCATGATATTTTTTTTTTTTAATAATATAATAATGGTTGTCAATGGTATAATAGCCAAGTCTAATTTCTAATCATTTCTAAATAAATCCTAGCGGGTATTACTTTATCCACGACTTGTAAACATGCGCAAAGCAGTGCAAGTTATTTCTTCTCTCAACCTTACTCCCATAAATTTTACGATATCTGCGTTTTTCTAGCACAACGTAGCACTTAATGCCTAAAGTGTGTAAAAATAATTTTAATAAATAATATTTTTTGCTTATTTTCTATCGATATCAATTTGTTATTAACATTTGAAAATTCTCTACTTTCCAAATCTAATGCAAAACAATGTTTCAATCGTATTTAAGTTATAATAATATGCTCTACTCAGTCTAATACATCAATTACCTACTTACACATCTAGGTACATACCTAAAACCAATAAGTACTTGTGTTTCAACAAATACTGCATTTAGCGTTAGCCACACAGTGCAGTGGTTTTGTCTGTAATATATTTTACCTTGCTAACTGATCTTGTTTCACATCCAACTCTATTTTGTCTCCAATTCCTTTTCCCCGAGAGGGACGACTAGAAATTTGTGTCCTATGTTTAAAATTAATGCGCCTAAATAGTACGTGTATTAGTCTCTATAATTAATAGTTATTTGACATGCAGTGTAGTACTACACTGAAATTATTTATGCTATTAAATGAGCCATGGTTGATATACATAAAGATATTTACCCTTTGAATAGTCTGATGCGAGAATTGTTGTTTTAAACCTTCATCCTCGACACTCAGCGTCGGCGAAAAGACGCCGCCTTGGGGTGTGCCTGTTACAGGTGTGCTGAGCCTCTATGAAATCAACCAAAGAACTAGTTAATAAGCACTATCAGGGCACGTGTATAGAGAGAGAGCAATAGCTATAACAAGCAGTCGTGGAGGTGTCTACGTTTGTGGATAGATGCTAACCCACAGATGTAAATCTAAATAGATGATGCGAGTGAATGTAGGTACTTCGCGTGCTAAAAGCCGACCAAAAGGTAGAGGAATGCAATTCTTTTGAGGCTGTTTCGCGCGGTCGGTGATCTCCCATAAGACTGTACGACCAACAGATGTGTAGCGAGGGATGTGTCATAGCTCAAATGCCAGCCTAACTAAAGCGCTCTTGTGACATCATGGTAGGTAGAAAAAAGTGGCACGCTTGGTTTTCATACGGATGGCGGGCCTTGCGTTATCTATTTAGATTTATGTGTGTGTGGTAACCTGAGAGTGATTGATATGTAGCGGTGGCGGCGCGAGTTGTGCCGCGGAGGCGGCGCGGCGCAGGTCCTGCCGCCGCTGGCACCAGCTCTTGTCGTAGCGGATGCCGAACAGCACCACGAAGTACTCGAGCAGGGCCAGGAACACGAACATCGTGCATGAAATCAGCCACACCTCGATGCATTTTAGTTCGAGCGCGTCTGGTGAGTTTGTACTGCAAATATTAACACGTGTTTCTGTAAGATACATTTATTTATTTATCGTGATTTGATAAGTTAGTCCGTATATAAAACATTTATTTTATGCTACAAAAAATGGCCAACAAGTATAAGACCCGCCTGATGCTAAGGGGTTACTGCGTTAACGACCCCCTCCCCTTCTTGAAAATGGGTTTGAAGATAACATTTGGTACCTACCTACTACACCGCTGTTTCCCGCAAACTGCCAGCACAGACCCTCCTCATAGAGCCCTGGTATGGCAACCTTACTTTATTCACCGCAGGGACACAACACCACATTAAAGGAATTTTATTTGGCTGCAATCTTCTGTAAGTCGGAAGAAGTTGGTACATTGCAATGTCCTTAATTTATTTAATTTGTGAAGCGCTCGTGTTGTAGCATAATTAGCCGTTCTTAATCGATCGGCAAAGTTAAGCTACCACCGTCGTAGTCGGTCGGTACCTGGATGGGTGACCGCCTAGTGGTATCTGTTTCGAATCGAGCGTTTCCGTGCTTCGGAAGGCACGTAAAGCCGTTGGTCCCGGTTATCACTTAATTGTGATAGTTAGCTAGTTGGAGGCCTATTAGGCAGTGGGCACGCGTAGTGGAGTATCTCCCCATTCCTTTTCACCCTCATTTGTGAAAGGAGGCCTGTGCTCAGCAGTGGGACATTAAAGACTAATGATGATGAATGTCCTTAATTTATTACTCACAAACAAAGTAAGAATGTTACCTGACTGTGTCGAACATGGTGACGAGCGATAAAAGCGTGGTGACTAACAGGACCATTCTCCCGGGCACGATCTCAGGGATGACGCAGAAACTGCCCCACGATATGATGACGAACAGAGAGGAAGGCAAGTAGCTTTCCAGCAGGTAACTTCGCAGCTCTCGAGACAATTTAATCTGTAGCCGGGCTGCTGAGTGCTCACCTATAATGTAAGTTAGATTTGAATGCTTAGAGGCGTTTGCCTGTGATCACCAATTTTTTGACTATTCGTAGATTACGTTCCTCTAAGGAAATATGTGCCTCTAAGTATGTTCTACCTTTGGACTTCCGCTTGACACATTTTTTTGGGACACCTGTGTATATGTCGCAGGCAACTAGGTTAATTAGCCGTTCAATTAACAGCCTACACTTTTTACTAAACGGTGCCGTTCAACTAGCGGCCTGAATGATATTCAGGCGTTGCGTCTAATGCATCATTTAATGAACTGCCTGGCTGATGATGAAAAAGATGAAATAGCTGACATTAGAAATGTAATTTAAAATATAAGATACCTACTGTTATTTGGTAATCATGAGATCAAAAGTACTTAATTAATCATTTAAAATATTATTTGTTAACGCAAGTGGCATTTGGATCCGCAAAGGACTTTGTTTCTAATCAAGCACACCTATTAGTACGACCGACACTGTTTCCAGTCACAACTAAATTTACATTATTTTGATCACTACACTACTACTTTTACTACTTACTTTTTTACTTTTGCTCCGATAGCATGGACATAAATGCTGGCGTTCCGCAAGGCTCTGTGCTGTCCCCAACACTGTTCCTACTGCATATCAACGATATGCTGTCTATTGACGGCATTCATTGCTATGCGGACGACAGTACAGGGGACACCCATTATACGGGCCGCGCAAATATCCCTCGTTCCGAGGTTGAGGAAAGCCGCGAACGGCTGGTGTCTGAAATCGAGAGTACACTAACTAGTGTCTCCATTGGGGTCGACTAAACCTAGTCCATTTCAACCCCACCAAGACTCAAGCCTGCGCGTTCACCGCTAAGAAAACCCCATTTGCTGTGGCTCCACAGTTCCAGAACACGTCCCTGAACATCAGCAAAAGCATCGGGATCCTTGGCGTCGACATTTCTAGCGACGTTTTGTTCCGAAGTCACTTAGTAGGCAAGGTTAAGCTGGCATCCAAAAAGCTCGGAGTGCTCAACAGAGCGAGGCAGTACTTCACATCGGGGCAAATACTGCAACTTTACAAGTCGCAAGTCCGGCCTCATATGGAGTACTGCTGTCATCTATGGGCGGGGGCACCTGGATACCAGCTTGATCCTTTAGACTCGGTTCAACGACGTGCCATAAGAATTGTCGACGATCCCGAGCTCACAAGCGGTTTAGAGCCCCTCAGTCTGAGGAGAGACTTTGCCTCCTTATGTGGTTCTACCGCTTGTACAACGGACGGTGTTCTGAAGAATTGTTTAAGATGATGCCCACGGCTACTTTCTACCATCGCAACTCTCGCCATCGACGGGGAGTCCATCCTCACATATTGAAACCTGAATTGTTTCGTACTGTGCGGGCTCAAAGGAGCTTCCTTCCGCGGACGCTCAGACTGTGGAATGAGCTCCCCGCCGTGGTTTTCCCAATGGAGTACAGCATGGGGTTCTTCAAAAGGGGTGTGAAGAGATTTCTGCAGGGTCGGCAACGCGCGCGTGATTCCCCTGGTGTTGCAAGCGTCCATAGGCTACGGTAACCGCTTACCATCAGGCGGGCCGTATGCTTGTTTGCACCCTAAGTAGTATATAAAAAAAAAAAAAAAACACTATACCATTGTAGTTTTTTTTTTTTGCTTAACGCATTGAACGGCACCGTTTATTTAAAAGGCTAGGCTGTTAATTGAACGGCTAAATAAGCTAGTTGGATGCGACATATTATACTAGGTCCTCTTAAATAATTCGTTGTTGTATTATAAAAGAAACAATATATGTAAGCTATCAATAATTTTTGTAACAAGTAACTACTGACAAACAAACAACAATACGACTGAACTACACAATCATGCATCACAAAACTCACAGACGTTTACAAAACGAAGATATTGGTGCAAGGCACGGATGTAACATAGATGTCTACTCCTAGATGCAATATTGTACCAAATAATGGTTGCCCCATTATGTTCGGGGGTGATAAATAAATAAGACCCTTTTTCGAAATTATTAAACATAAAAACACGTGTTCTCCCTTTTTAGGGTTCCGTAGCCAAATGGCAAAAAACGGAACCCTTATAGGTTCGTCATGTCTGTCTGTCTGTCTGTCTGTCTGTCTGTCTGTCTGTCCGTCCGTATGTCACAGCCATTTATTTCCGAAACTATAAGAACTATAATGTTGAAACTTGGTAAGTAGATGTATTCTGTGAACCGCATTAAGATTTTCACACAAAAATAGACAAAAAACAATAAATTTTGGGGGTTCCCCATACTTAGAACTGAAACTCAAATTTTTTTTTTTCATCAAACCCATAATTGTGGGGTGTCTATGGATAGGTCTTCAAAAATGATATTGAGGTTTCTAATATATTTTTTTTCTAAACTGAATAGTTTGCGCGAGAGACACTTCCAAAGTGGTAAAATGTGTGTCCCCCCCCCTGTAACTTCTAAAATAAGAGAATGATAAATCTATAAAAAATATATGATGTAAGTACGTTACGGTGCAAACTTCCACCGAAAATTGGTTTGAACGAGATCTAGTAAGTAGTTTTTTTTTAATATACGTCATAAATTGAAATTAATATCAAATACTCAGGTCTATACTACCATTTACTTATATACCTACAGGTTTGTACGGAACCCTCGGTGCGTGAGTCTGACTCGCACTTGGCCGGTTTTTTATATCTAAATTCAATGTCACTCAGGTATATGTGCATATGGGTACAACACAACATGGTATCGTTTCGTGTCTAAATGAACAGTCATATCTAAATATTATTTGAAGATTTAGGGGTGTGTTTGAACACCCAAATCCCTGGCTACTGGCCTGACCGCTGGTCCCGCACACTGCCAGTACAGTGTCTCCCCAATGAGTTCTGACTGTTCTGTGTGTTCACGATCCATTAACATCATCCGTGCCGAGCCGAGCGGGCGGCATGCCAGCGTGTAGCAACAACGCATAGCTTTAGTAGGTACGTAGTTAATTACAAGGCGCAAACAGAAGCGCAAAGCAATAAATATACATTTACCTTCACCAAAAGTGCGAATATGATTACTTTTGTCGGTGGCAAATTCCACCACATATTTGGGGAGGCGGAACTGACTGCGCTGCTCGCCGACGAGCCCGAGCCACGTCGCCGGCTCGCGCCACTCGAAGCGCACATCCTGGGTTGTGTACTTGTCTGAAAAATCAATTTAATACCATTACCTATCTAAAATAACAACGAATGAAACTCATATTTGGATTGTCAAAAGAATTCAAATTAATGTGACGTTAATTGACGGGCCAGTTGGCGTAGTTGGTTAAGACTCTGGTAAAGATTCCACCTATTGCGCCGCAGGTCGTGGGTTCGATTCCCGCACAGGACATGCATTTGTGTGCATGAACATGTCTGAGTCTAGGTCTAATTAAGTATATTAAGTATGTATTTACAAAATAAAAAGTAGTATATGTATTATATCAGTTGTCTGGTTTCCATAGTACAAGCTCTGCTTAGTTTGGGATCAAATGACCGTGTGTGAGGAATGTCCCAGGAATTAAAGATAAATATAAATTAATGATTACGCTACGGAGTGCTACGAGGCTACGAGAAAGAGAAGTTTTGGTGTTGGCCATAAGCCAATTCGATATGGTGGTTGGTAGTGGTAGGGTACTTCGTAGTACCCACCTGGCTGACTACACTTATCGGTGTTTTCCGGCAGCTACACTCGAGAGCCGTGGTTTGCGTGCATACCACCGGGCAATTAGCCCAAGTAGGAATAAGGGTCATCGCTCACTATGTCAGCACCGCTCCATCGTAGCAACAACGGCCCTGCACCGCCTCAACTCAATCCAACCACTAGCTGCCAGCGCGCCGCCCGCGATCTGCCACAATACCACTGCCACAATAGCCGCGCTACCAAATTCACCTGTGCCAAATTCACATTCACGGTGAAATTGGTAGCGCGGCTTTGGCAAGATACCGCTTGCTAGCATCACGCAGCAAGGGAGCAGACCGCTCGCTGGAAGCGTGTGGTCAGCAGGGCCTAATGGCTTGTAGCGGCAAGCGCGTGCGCCGCCAGGCCCGCCAGGCGTCAAGTAGTCATAGTAAAATTTACTTTAACGCATACGATTTAAAGGCCTCACCTGCATGGCAAGTTAAATGCCGAGGCGTAGCCGTGCTGTTATAGTGTGCGGTGACCCTTACACTTCGTTCTATGAGGTAATCATGTTGTTTTACCTATGGTTGTCGTAATATAAATGTTGAGTGACGAAAGTGTTTTGTCTCCGATGTTCTTTCTCTTTCCACGACTATACTAAATGTAACAAACATCAACTTTCGCTTTTTATGTATAAAATAATTCTAATAACATAGCTGTAAGAGATTTCAACTGATTTAATTCTCAATTTAATACTAATAATAATCAAAAAACCAGGTATAAAACATGAGTTGGACGTTTCACAATCTATGCCATTAATAATTAATTTTTCAACACACTATTGATGGATTTTTTATGCAAATCACTATCAGCTTTATATAAACCGCCAGAGTAGATTAAAGAGTTGTTCATCGCTAAAAATATTCTACGATAACATTTTACAAAATGCTTTCATGTTGATCGGGTTTAAATAGTTATCTTGTAAAAATATTGATTGAATACGTACAGCTGCTGAAGTCAACGGCGCAGTTTTGAACATCTAGTGGGTAGAGTACGAAGTCCATTTCGCACTTGATTGTAATTGTAGCACTGTAAATGAAAAGTTACACAAAATGTATCAAACAGAAAACGATCACTATTTATTGAGTCATGATTGTAAATATCCATTTTTATGGGTTATGAGTGTTATGACTGTCTGCTGCTGGATTTGTTTTTTTGTTGCTACCTGCATACAATTCTGAAATAGTAAATCGACATTTCACCATCCGTTTTATGATCGTTTTATAAGCAATAGAGTTGGTCTTGATATTTAGATATTATTTTTACGTGTCAAAAGTTTTGAGATAGTAAATAGTATTTGCATATACCTAAATGAAAAATGTATGTAGGTATAATACTTAGACACCGAATAGTGAGTACCTATCGTTAGTGTTTCGTTTAACTTTTTGCGTATTGTTTCAATGTAAGTAAACTTAGGAGTTGACATACAAATAGATGTTCCCATAGGTATTGAGACGTCCATGTGTATTGAAGTCATATATTGACGTATTTCTTTCTTTACAAATTCTTTCTACTGTGGACATAATGTTGAGCTTAGGTGTTATAATTAGTAACTAGCTGTGCACCGCAGCTTCACCCGTGTTAGCGTGATAAATAGCCTACAACTTTCCCCAAAAAACTAAGGCAAATATATATTTCAAATCGGACTAGTAGTTCCTGGGCTAAGCGCCTTCGAACATACACACTCTTCAGCGTTATAATATATGTAAAATGTAACATCTCACATTATTAAAATAAAAACTGAAATAGACGAACCCAATACTGACTAAGACGGTGCCGTTGGTGTAAAGCCTCAGCGACGCCATCTCCTGGAGCACGGAGAGTATCCTCATGGTCTGCAGCTGCCAGATGTAAAGGTCTGGCGTCCATATTAGCTGGCGGAACTCCCAAGGCAGGTCGATGAAAGGCATGCCCGTTGGTACGCGCAGTCTTCGCTCCTCCCATGATACTTGTAGGAATACGTCTAATGTTATCTCCTGAAAATATATCTACAGCGTTGATGCGTGAATTTTATAATCAAATTTTCCAGCGGTTATGCGACATGAAGATACAAATATTGGAGATAGGAATTTTTAATGGAAGGAGGCCGTGAATTTAGTTAATTGAAATGATTGCTAATAAATAAAATAATAAATAAATATCCTGGGACATTTCTCACACACGGTCATCTGATCCCAAACTAAGCAGAGCTTGTACTATGGAAACCAGATAACTGATATAATACATATACTACTTTTGTTTGTAAATACATACTTAATATACATAATTACACCCAGACTCAGGACATACAGACATGTTCATGCACACAAATGCATGTCCTGTGTGGGAATCGAACCCACGACCTGCGGCGCGTAAGGTGAACCTTAACCAACTGCGCCAACTGGCCCGTTAATATTATGAGAAGTACGAAAACATCACAATAAATAAATATCCTGGGACATTCCTCACACACGGTCATCTGATCCCAAACTAAGCAAAGCTTGTACTATGGAAACCAGATAACTGATATAATACATACACTACTTTTTGTTTGTAAATACATAATTACACCCAGACTCAGGACATACAGACATGTTCATGCAATAAAATGCATTTCCTGTGTGGGAATCGAACTCACGACCTGCGGCGCTATAGGTTAAGACTCCACGTCTTAACCAACTGCGCCAAATGGCCCGTCAATGAAAAGTAATTTTCTTTAATTTTAATTTTCACGGTCATTATTTATGACGAATTGGTTTTGTCAAAAATTAATTATGAATTTACCTACCATTAGATATGTGCAAGTTGTGAAGCGCTCGTGGTGTAGCATGATTAGCCGTTCTTAATCGATCGGCAAAGTTAAGCTACGTCTGTCTTGGTCGGTACCTGGATGGGTGACCGCCTAGTGGTATTTCAAATCGAGCGTTTCCGTGCTTCGGAAGGCACGTAAAGCCGTTGGTCCCGGTTATCACTTAATTGTGATAGTCGTTAAGCTAGTTGGATGCCTCCTAGGCGGCTTGAAAAATTCCAACAGTAGGTTGACCACTAGCCTACCTCCACCGATCCGCAGTGGGCACGCGTGGTGGAGTATCTGCCCATTCCCTTTCACCCTGATTTGTGAAAGGAGGCCTGTGCTCAGCAGTGGGACATTATAGGCTGATGATGATGATGATGATGAGATATGTGCAAATAGGTGCATAAATATATTGCAAGGGTTAATATCGTACCTCTTTATTTTCGTCAACACCAGACACCCTGTTGACATTCACCCCTATGTACACCGTGGTATTCTTAGCTGAAATATCAACAAATTATATCAAACTATACGTCTGCATGTTGCGATTATTTAAATAATGGTAAACTGCTGCAATGTAAATAGTACGTAATCGCTACTTTTATGACAACCCGATGACGGCGACATCGCGGGCTAATCCCGAGCGTTTTAGTTCATCTACATTACAAAGGAACAAAAAATTAACCCCCTTATTCATAATCGCTTTTTAACTAAATCAGTGTAATAGTGTGCTCCGTCTCACTCTTTCGATCACCAAATGTCACGTGTCAGATAAAGACTTCAGAATTTTAGCTAATCAACGTTTGATAACTCCATTATGAATAAGGAGGTAAGTTTCATTCTAAATTTTTTCAAGAAGTCGTCAATGGAATTAGCAGTGCAATAATTGTGAAACAGTTGTAAAATATAATTTTTGCCGTATGTATCCCTTCAGTCAGGTAAATTCGTGTTTGTAGGCAGTCTGGCGGTACCGACCGTGCTTACTTCAGCAATAGGGGCATTTGTTAAATATTTCTCCGACTGTCGAGTTTTCGATGAAAGCGGAATGAAGCTTTCACGCTGGTACCAGATGTTTGCAAACAAAAAAAAATGGCTTTATCAAGGGACTTTAAATAACTATAGGTAACATACTCTACACAAATTATAGAACGTGTGAAAGACGTAAACTGTGGAAGCCAGGTTTACTGGCTGTATATAAGCGGTTTCTTGGGCTATTATTATTATAAGTTATTACCACGGAATAAAAAAAAAGTTGTTGTTTTTTTTTTTTATACTACTTAGGTAGCAATCAAGCATACGGCCCGCCTGACGGTAATCGGTTACCACAGCCTATGGACGCTTGCAACACCAGGGGTTTTTTGTTCCGTGGTTATTACAATATCGTGATACTATTGAGGTTGTAATGAAACGCTGTTCACTTGTCAGTTTTATACCAAAAGTTGCGTAAACGAAAGGAACGTCCATGTAGATTCGTGCTATCGGAGCATTAGACATTCTTCATTTTAGCTTGAATATGTTTTAGATACAGAAATCAAAGTTATAAGGGGGTAGTCAAATATAATTAGTATTGATATAAATATAGGACTTACACATGATGTACCTAATTTGTTGAAAATAAACTTGAATTGTTTATTTTTAAATAAAATACTTACTAAGCTAAAACAATAAAAGGGTGATTTTGAACTGTTTATTTTGATATAGGTACTTATATATTTTGTATATATATCGTTGTACATGAATAAAGTACTCCTAATTTAAACAGAATTATGTGTCAACAATAAGTTGAAAAGCGTTTGTGCTAGAATTACCTAAGGCATGACTAATGACTGAGCCAACCTGAGCGGAGAGTGTCGTACCAATTTGCTGAATAATATCCGGCTCTAAGTGGATGGCTGGACGGGTCACGCAGCCATATCTTCGGTACCATGACAATGTATATTTTCATAACCCTAATAATATTACGGGAATTTAAAAATAGGCAGCTATTTTTATCAAAACCGAACTGTTACTCCACCTTAAAAATATTTGAATAAAATGCACTACTTACCGGGTAGAATGTTTCTATTGTAGTTTGTTGGAATTTGGTATGCATGTTGGTCCATATACAGGATCTGGCTGAAAAAGGTTTTATTTATTAGACACTTTTAATTAAACAGTAGCAGCAGTTCGTACCTACATAATAACCAGTGGCTCGATTCTAGTAACAAAACTTTAATGATATCGTAGCGACTTCGACGATTAAACTGTGGTTTTTAGGTTTAAAGAATTTATTATCTCAAAAGAAATTACATTTCACTTATATGAGAAAGTACATAAAAATAATTTTAAATTATGATAAAGTTAACAGTGTGCGTTTGTAAGTCTAGATACAAGTATTAAGAGTAAATAAGTAAGATAAGACTGATTGCGTGTTACATAATTCGATTTTAAATAGTATTGACAATAATATGGGTCTGTAGTTTTCTTTTAAAAATAATAAAAGATTTTACATTTTTTATACAATCTGGCAATTTATTGTAAAGTTGCGCTCCTTCAAAACTTATGTTTTTACTGCCATAGTTTGTTCTTGGTGTAGGAAGAAATAAATAGTTGGCTCTGCGTGTAGGATATTGGTTCATATCTCTGTTGGTTTTAAAAGTGGTCTGACAATGTATATTTTTATTCAAGATTTTCCATATTAGTACACAAGTTTTAAAAGTGTATAGTTGCTTTATGTTCATAATGTTAGTTTCGCTGTAGATTTTCTGTGTAGGGGTTAGATAGTCGTAGAAGAAGAGTACCTTGACTATTTTATTTTGGGTAATTTTCAAGTCTTTTAATGCTGAGTCAGTAGCACACCCCCAATTTCAACAAGATAGTCCAGATGAGGTTTAACAAGGGAGTAGTAGATAGTCTAGCGCACATGACGAGGAAGGTACCGCACTATGCCTCTAAGTGAACCCAAAAGTGATAATATTTTGGTTCGTACGATACGAGAGTTAATCCTAGGTATTTTTCCTCGTGTGTTTGATCAATAGTCTCATCATTAATTTTTAGAGTAATATCGTGTATTTTTTTATTTTTAGCCTTAAAGATTATATATTTAGTTTTAGCTGTATTTATAGTTAGTAGATTATGTTGAAACCAATTTGAGAGTCTACAATTATAATGTCAAAGGAACGATTGAGAAACGATCCTATAGACAAATTATTGAGGCATATACCTACACGTTTGAATGTTTTTTATACAAAATATTTCACGATACAATTTAAATAGTTGATTTCGCTACGACACCGTTGACGTTTTGTTACGAGAATCAAGCCACTGATTGGCGATACTTAAAATAGTACACGTATGAAATTTTGCTTATAGAGGTATTAATTTGATTAAAATAAAAAACATCTGCATTCATAGTTTTTTTGCCAATATTGTGAGGAAGTACGCAAACATCATAATTTGAATGTTAGTCATACTTTCTTTATATTATATTTGAAATACTTTCTCTGCGTGTGGCATGGCCGTAGGACGCCCTGTATCAGCACATTTTTCTTAGGCCACATGGAATTAAAAGTAAACTTTCGATATTATACACATAACACATTAATCCTTGGCATATTACACATACATTTATGAGGTAGGCATACAATTAAGTATGAAGTGAAGTTTATCTTTATTACAGGTAACAAAGATTACCAGTTAATAATATACTACGTACAACTATTACTGTCCTCTATTTCTATCATGGACGAATAGATTTCCTATTTATATCACAAGTAGGCACCGACTTATTTCTGATATTAACTCTCACTAATCTAAATGATTGCTTTTAATCTTGTGTAATTGTCGCCATCCCACCGTTGTGTCCACACAGACACTTACGATATTTTTCCTCTTTCATGTACTATTTTTACAAACTTTTATATAACTTGCATTGGATTTATGTATGTTTGTTCGTTCGGGTGGAATCTTGCTATTCGAATTTCACCCACTTCCAGTGGTCTGATTGACTTGATCTTTGGTATACATTAGTATATTGGAAGACAATGCAAGTACAGCCAACAAAAAAAGCTTGTAGCTTGTAAATTAAATTTTTAACAAAAATCTTATTATGTTACGCTGTTTATTCATAAATAATAGCAATTATTAGATGTTCGGCGTAAACGTGTGTAGTGTATACATCGATTGGGGACACGCATACGAAAAAAAGTACTAGGGTATCTAAAACGTCACGTTACAGAGTTATTTGCAAAAAAATATCGATGTTTGACAAATTCAATAACCATGAAAAATTACCTTAGATTTTTTTTTTCGTATGCGTGTCCCGAATCAATTGTGTGCCGCCACACAAAAAAAAAAGAATCAAAATCGCCGTCCTTTTCCCGATGGAGAAATCCATTGGGAAAAGCACGGTGGGGAGCTCATTCCACAGTCTAAGCGTCCGCGGGAGGAAGCTCCTTTGCGACGGCACAGTACAAAACCATTTTGGTTCCAATGTTTGAGGATAGAATTCCCGTCGATGGCGAGAGTTGCGATGGTGGACGGTCGCCGTGGGCATCAGGTCAAACAATTTTAAACACTGTCCGTTGTACAAGTGGTAGCACACACATAAGAGGCCGGACTTGCGGTTCATAAAGTTGAAGCCTTTGCCCCGATGTGAAGTACTGCCTCGCTCTATTGAGCACTCACTGATTTTGAACAGTAGTAGGTACAAGTTGTACGTAGTATTTATATACTCTGAGGTACTAGGTACGGACCAATCACTGCATCGTGTGTTCCGGACAATGGGCTAGTTTCCTGAAAAAATCTATTTAGTCCGTCATATACATTAACCAAAAATATTAGACACTTATTTTTTCATTTGTCAATTAACCCGTAAGTTCTCGTGAGGGACGCGCGTCCTAAAGACTTAAACAAAAAAATACGTTTGTTGAAGTTTCGCGTGACGTCAAGGTGTGGTACACTTTTTAGTAACAGTAACAAGTGACGTCACGAGCCCCCACTCTCGAACTTATTCGCGCTTTATCTTCGTCAATTGTTAATGATTTGTTAAAGCAAAAAATACCTGTTCAATATTTTTTGATAATCTAACTGACGGACTAACTAGTTTTTTTTTTTTTTACATCGGTAACATCCCTATTCTGGTGTGTATATTCACTCCGTACAGTTACTTCGTAGTATAAAAAACCGGCAATGTGCGTGTCGAACTCGCACACGGAGGGTTCCGTACAATATAAACTAACTCATTGTGCTATGAAAACAAAACACCAGAAAAATAACGTGTCTTGGGCGCACCCTTAATTTTTTTATTTTATTTCATTTTTATTATTTGTTGTTTTAGCGGCAATAGAAATACATTTTATCTGAAATTTCAGCTGTCTATCTAATACCGTTCATAAGATATAGACCACTGACAGACAGACGGACGGACGGACAGCGGAGTCTTTAAACCATTTAAACCATTTATTCTACACACATAATAAGGCACACAATAGACAATAAATAAATAAACAGTAACATATTAAAAAAAAAAAATAGTAGGTACATTAAACTGTACCCTTCGGGTACGGAACCTAAAAAGTACTTTTCCTATATTTACCTAACTCGATATTACCGCATTAGAAAATGGTAATACAATTACATATGAAGGCAAAGGTGACGACGCATCAAGTGGATTAGGTTCGTAGGATTAGATAAGATTAACTCAGCGTAGAAACGGTTTAGTTTATAATGACGAAAAGGCGCTAACGCTAAATGCTTTTATACTTAGTTTACCCCCGCTGTTTCCCCCGCGTACCTATGGTTATTTATCTTTTGAACGGATCCTCCTTTCTTTTTCTATAATAAAAGTACCCTAAGTTATTCCTTATAACATCAGCTATCTGACAGTGAAAGTCCCGTCAAAATAGCTCCAGCTGTTTCGGAGATTAGCTGGAACAAACAGACAGACCGTTTTTTTTTTTTGGTATAAGTCATATGACGTTTGAGGCGATGATAGCTCAGTTGTAGTGACGTCGGATACTGAGACGAAGTTCCCGGGTTCGAATCCTAAAATAAGCTTGAGTTTTTGGTGAAGGAAAACGTAGTCAGGAAACCATAGTACGGTGGTAGGGTACTTTGTAGTACCCATCTAGCTGGTTAAGCTGTTTGTTAGCTGTTAGTAATGTCAAAATACCAATGAATGAACCAATGACCCAACACTGAATTCCCAAAAAATATGATCGAGCAAGGTATGTTTTCTAAGAAAAGTTAAAAAGAAATGAGAATTCACTATTGGTATATAGTAAATGTTGTTCAGCATGACTAACCCAACATAGGTTTAGAAAATATGCCATCTCGAAATCTCCACCCTGTATAGGTAGTAATAGGTACGTACTATAGCACTGTTAAATTACTTCCCTTGAAAAGTAAAAAACTGCTATTAACTGCATCAAGTTTTATACATGTAATTAACCTTGAAAATAAAAGGTACTTTGGTATTAAACATATACATTTATTTAATCCATGTAACATGCTCATGAAAATCGCATGTCTTGAATGTTACACGAACCTAACAACTTGTCACTAAAGAATAATGTGGCTTATTGCTTTGATCTTTGTAGGTCATCTTCATATGATTTTTGCCCGACTGCCCCAGAAAGCAGGTTAATGTTTTTGGGATAGCTCTGCTTAAAATTAAGCATTTAATTTCAAATAAAATATCCTGAATTTCTGCAGTAATACTCAGAGGTTTACTGCAGAGACACATATTTCATTGTGAGCATTAAATAAAATAAATAAATATCCTGGGACATTCCTCACACACGGTCATCTGATCCCAAACTAAGCAGAGCTTGTACTATGGAAACCATATAACTGATATAATACATATACTACTTTTTTTGTTGTAAATACATACTTAATATACATAATTACACCCAGACTCAGGACATACAGACATGTTCATAAACACAAATGCATGTCCTGTGGGGGAATCGAACCCACGACTAGCGGCGCGATAGGTGGTGGGTGGCTTGACCCGCACCAGCTGGCCCGTCAATGTCATTGTCGCCTCATCTCACATTGGACCCCAACGGCCAACACTTACTTACTTTTAGAAACACATCTCATACTCTGCTGCCTATACTAGCAAATAATGTTAAAGGACAAGGATAGTTTGTCACTTGCGAAAATTGGTGAATATTATGCTTGTTTCGAAATTTTAATGTTATCGCAATTGTTGTCAGTGCGATTAGAATGTAAATATTATTTAATTAATCTAAGCTTGTTTTGAAAAGAGTAATTTCTGAGTTTATTGCCGGCTCTTCTCAGCAACCTTCCGAACCGGTATTAGAATATTAGAGTCAGAGTTTTCATAAGTGCCTGCGAAGGTCTATTTGAATAAATGATTTTGAATTTTTGAATTTTCAATACGATGATCGGAGTACCTTGTCGTTTCTCAGAATATACCCCCAGCGCTGGCCAAAATTGGTGAAAATTGTTCCTACAGAACCATTTCACGATTTTATATAAAATAAATAATCTATCTGTGTGGTAAATAATAGTTAGGCTCTACTACCCCTCTGCGTGTGATTTAATACCAAAATATGTTTACGATGATATTCGCATGTATTTATTAAAGTTAGTAAACTAACCTAACCACACAAACCGTCCATTTTAGGCGGAAGAAATATTAGCACGCGATTTAGCGTTATACCTATACCTATTACGGTTCGTTGTAATTTTTCAGATACCTTACCGTGATTCACGCATTTTTAAGTTTTGTAGATAGCAACAGAATAATTAATTATTAACACTAGTTGTACACGCGGTTTTACCCGAGTTCCTGGGATGAAAATCCAGGCAATCCTAAAACAAGTAGATATATATACATTTTACATCCGTTACAGAGCTGAGTAACCGCCTAGTGGTATTTCAAATCGAGCGTGGCACGTACAACCGTTGGTCCCGGTTGTCACTTAATTGTGATAGTCGTTAAGCTAGTTGGAGGCTTTCTAGGCGGCTTGAAAACTCCTACAGTAGGTTGACCACTAGCCTATTGCACTACCTCACCGATCCGCAGTGGGCACGTGTGGTGGAGGATCTGCCCATTCCCTTTCACCCTCATTTGTGAAAGGAGGCCTGTGCTCAGCAGTGGACATTATAGGCTGATGATGATCATGTTGATGATGACAGAGCTGAGTAATAAACAACAAACATACACAAGCTACTTTCACATTTATAATATTAGTTACAAAATTCGGTGTTCAAACACAAATATTGTTTTTTTTTCGTGTAAGCTATAATAGGCTTAATCGTGGAACCATAACGGGAGGAATTCACATGTTTGAAATCAATTTGTCCTTAAGAATTCCTCCTTGCCACGCTTTACTATCAATTGATACGCATCAGAGATAGAGATCAATATCTTATCATCAATCATCGGCATACTTTCCCAGCTTGCTGTAAGTTCGGCAATGAAAATCTTGACTACGTTATAAATTCTGGAAGTTCAAATACATTTACAAACATTGGTGCCCATGAATTGAGGTAATCTGGTTAGCATCAGTGCGGTTTGTTTGATATGCAAGCATCACTGACGAGGATCCTCATGGCGGCGTCTTGTTGGCTGCAGGCCAGGCCGTCTGCCGGAGTACGTACCTGTCTCGCAGGCCTCACATAATACATGGGTATCACTTGGAAAAATATAAAAATGATGTTTGATATAGTATATCATAATCGAAACTTCTTTATCTCTGGTACCTAATGATTAGTGGGTGTTTAGAAAGTTAATTCTATGATGAGCTAATTTTCTTAATATTGTACGGCTTGAGTTGGTTTATCAACAACTCGCTATACTGCTGAAAGAGGATCCCATAATGATCCATCTGCTCCTCAAATATCTTTGATTTTTTACTTCTGTAAATATCATGATGTTTTTTTTTTATACCTTAGGTGGCAAACAAGCATACGGCCCTGATCGTAAACAGATGATTTTCTTTCCTGACAATTAAAATTAATTATGTACTATGGTTACTATTTACTTAGTTTGTGATTGTGGTATCTCAGAACTAGGGAATGCAAAACCGTGGCAAAATTAAAACCGTTTTTTTTGTTATTGAGAGGTAAAACCGGTTAACCGGTTTTTTAAATGTTCGCTCGGTTTTTTTTCACGTTATTTCTATAGCTCAAATTATAGATAATAACCGTGCCTAAGATAAAAAAAATCGCAAACAGGAATTATAGTCAGTTAAAGTTAATGAAGTGAGTATAAAAGTGCCTTGTTCCCAATCATTTGGGGTCGGCGCTATATGTACGCTTTTTCCATTTGTCTCTTCTATCCGTTATACCAACATTCACTCCTTTCTTACCAATATCATCTTTCACACAATCCATCCATCTCTTTTCCATCAAATTGATGGAAATAATAGTTTATTTAACTCTGTAGTTCATCTTCATCAGAGACTCGTTTATATAGACTACACGGTTCCTTTCCTTTTGATTTTATTTTAAACGAATGAAATCATTAAAACATATCACGTTTGCTTGGTTTTTAATTGCTATGAGATATGATGACTTTATGTATATGTCATTTATTGAATTATGTTTCGTACGTTATAATATTAATTTCACACGTAATATTATGAACAACAACAAAGCAACTTGCGTGTACACGAAAACGTGATTATTATTATACGAATGTTATACTTAGATAAATTGTTGTCGTGCAGGGGGCCTACCACAAGCTCTTAAAACAAGGTTAAAATAACCTTATTTGTGTTTTGTCTTGTTTTGACGCCGGATGTCAATGAGGGACAAAATACAAATAAGGTTATTTTAACCTTGTTTTAAGAGCTTGTGGTAGGCCCCCTGGTGGGTAAAAAATAAAACCAATCAGTCAGCTTGCTGTTTGGCATACATAAGAGCCTTCGTTGACAGTAGTTGCTCCGATAGCATGACATTAATGCTGGCGTCCCGCAAGGCTCTGGATTATCCCCAACACTGTTCCTACAGCATATTAATGATATACTCTCTATTGCTAGCATTCATTGCTATGCAGATGAAATTACAGGGGACGCTCATTACACGAGCCGTGCTAATATCCCTCGTTCTATATAGGAGGAAAGGCGCGAAGGACTTGTCTTAAATCGAGAGTATACAAACTAGTGACTCCGATTGGGGTCGACTAAACTACACTAAGTCACACGCAAGCCTGTGCATTCACCGTTGCGAAAAGTCTATTTTCTGTGCCTCCTCATTTCTAGAACATGTCCTTCAACATCACGAAAAGCATTGGGATCTTTCGCGTTAATATTTGTAGCGACGTTCTGTTCCAAAATTATCTACAAGGTATCCAAAAAACTCGGTGTGATTAATAGAGCGAAGTAGTACTTCTTATCGAGACAAAGACTGCAACTATATAAGTCGCAAGTCCGGCCCAAATGGAGTGTTTCTATCTTCTGTGGGCACCTGGATACCGGCTTTGGTATTAAGAATCAGTTCAGCGACGTGCTGTTATAATTGTCAAGCTGTGGAATTAGCTCCCCGCTTCAAAAAGTTTGAGGGTTTGTAACGTGCGAGTGATAACCGTTATGTTGCAAGCGTCCATAGGCTACGGTAACTGGTTATCATTAGGCGGGCCGTACGCTTGTTTAATGCCTAAGTTTGTAAAAAAAAATACGTATTTTGTATCTATCATAAAACAATCATTATTATAAGTTATTTTCTGACCAGCTCAACACAATACACATCAACACACTTCAGTTCATCACAAAAATACTCCCTGCATTGCACTCAGTTTACAAAACGGCGGCAAATCTTCCTTTATTAGTTTTTCCAAACATTGAAAGAAAAACCGAAAATAATCGAAAAACCGGTTTTGGTGCTATGTAAAACCGGTTTTTTTGATTGGTCGAAACCGTACCGAATAACCGGTTTTTCGATATTCGGTGAAACCGGTTTGCATTCCCTACTCAGATTTCCCATACCAGACCCATTCCTCGAATTTGTAGTTCAATAGTTTCCTAGCTATGCATTTTACATCCCCTCAATCCGATTTATCTTGGGAACATTTTGATTTTTATTTCTTTTGGAGTACGTAATATGTATTCTTTCGTTTATCACTTCTTCTAATTCTATAATTGTTTGATTAGTTCCAACTTAACTAAATATAGATCTTTAGACTCGTGTTTTTTGCTCTGTTAATAATCTTGCTTGTGAAGGATATTATTATTATTTATTATAGTTATATATTCAAATAGACGTATTCTCTTATTTGACGATAAATTGTATACCATTACTCTGTGTCACGTCCGGTTATTCTGCTATGCGATCACATGACGACTGAAAAACTTTCAATGACAATGTTTTTTTGTTGATTTAAATGACGCTAAGTACATTATGAGTTTTGAATAAGAATACACGTATATAAACGATACGATAAGTTTAAATCCTGTTAAACGTTCTGTTTATGAGGTACCAGCAAATAGAAATGCTAGTTTGGGTAGTTATTGTTATTGTTATAATAATGTTGTGAACATAAAATTGGTAGCCACGCTTAGCGTACGTTATGAGCCGTAAAGTGATGTAATCACATGCGTCAATGCAGTCCGTTATAAAGATAGGTGAGAGCGGATCGTCCGTGTACTATCTGCAATTGGATCAAGCACACGATAGACGCACTAGGACGGCGCGGGCGCGGCGGCGGGCGGCTGCAATGAGCGGTATTCAGCGCAAGGGTTTATTTCTGTTGTCACAGTTACCGCAACCGGCCACTCGGTTTATATTTGGGTTATTAGTGACGCAAATAGCTGAGATAAATCGGTTTAATTTTGGCCCGCCACTCCTGAAAAGCTATTGTTGTCATAAATGTATTTAAACTCATGGCTTGCATCTGGTCGGCCTAAGACGTAAACAATTTCAAAATATATGTTTCAGAACCCCCCTTACTCATAAAACGTTATTTAACTAATATACTGTTTAAAGGGTCACGTAAATAAAGTCACTCTATTGTCATTGTCAAATAATGTGACATTATTTACGTGACCCTTTAAACCAAAACAGTATATTAGTTAAATAAGGCTTTATGAGTAAGGAGGTATTATATGTTTTAATTGCGTTTGTTTTATCAAGAAAATACATGAAAATTAAAATCAATAAGTATTTATTCAATTTAAGCCCTGATAAGGCACTTATGAAAGTTAACAAAATTACTCTACACCTACATTAGACGTTCCGTCAAATATAGTTCTCACACTAGGATGTTTTAAATCCATTGAATAGTATTATTATATTGAATCTCATAACGATAGATTTATTGATAACATGTAAATTATACCCAATATAAAATAACGTATTGTATCATATCCTAAAGGTAGACAAAGATCTGTCAATTCTATTTCTAATTCTCAAGTCAATGTTTCAAGTTTAGGGTCAAAGGGCATTTCATTGACTACGCTTGGCAATAATGTATTATTTTTGGTAATACCTGAGATGTTACTGTTTATGTCAACAACTGGCCTTGCCAACTGATGCGACCGTGGCGCGTGTTGGGTGACAAAACGTCTCTCGCCTTAAATTCGCGCGTATCGTCCGCTCAGTCCCGTCTACTTGCCAGATTCCCAGATGCTTTATTTAAATTAGTATGGACTGTGGGAACACAGGATGCATTTATTTGTTTTTGGATTTTAACTTATTTTTATTTTTGTTATGGCTAATTGAAATGGTGGTTGTCTCGTCTATTTTATCACTGTGTGCGCTGCGGAACCTAACTACAATATAATTGTTTGTTCATTATCGGTAAAATTAATATTGAGGTTTCATGATAAAACCTCTATTTATCAATTAATTGTCTCTGTCTATGGTTTATTTCTTATTTTGGGTAGATAGATCATTAGATTTTGTTATTTCTTTCGTTTTGCAGAAGAATTCGCAACGAAATGCTCTTTCGTGCTCATTAATATTTTATTTTTGTAGCTCATCGAGGGCTCAGCCAGGCTAGGGTTTGAAAAAACATCGTGTACCTATTACTGTTAATTTGCTCTGAGATTAAACGAACCTGGCACACTCGAGCAACTCCTTGTTTGGCGTGAATGTGGCTCCACCGCCGGGTGCCACGAGGGCGGCAGCCAGCAGTGGCAGCAGCAGTGTCCACATATCGGGCTACGGTGTTATTTGCCGACGCCGCTGGTCACCTGTCGCGCATACTCTCACTTCACTGTAACCACTGTCACACACTCGCCGCGTGCACATCATCGACGGATTGAACGTGGGCACATCACTTCACTCGGGGTCGGGGTACTTCCGGTGGTGTATCCACGCATAGGTCGAGGTCCGAGGATCAGCGAGCGCGGCGCGACACTGCGCGAGTGAGGCGGGTAGCCGTTATCGCAGCGGGCGGGCGGGCGCGGTCACGGGCGCAACCTTCGCTTCCGCGCGATCTCACCCTGTGACGTGCACACAAAAAAAAAACTACTGCTACACAATCGGCCACGCTCCGGCGTGTGCGGCGATTAACACCAATCTTCGACACTATGGGAGAGGCATATGTGCGAGCTCCGGTGATGGCCGCTCGATACAGGGCTACGTTCGTGACATTTTTTTACAGCAAAATTATTCGAGTAATTACTATAAGGGGGAGGTTAAGTTGATACAAATAATAACCTGGGTAGGTTGATCCGCGAGCGTTGCGTCAAGTTCGCGTGACAGCGCCTGCCGTGCCCAATCGTTAGACAACATTTGACTTTCGCAAATCTACTCGCTGTGACTGTAACAAAGCGAATAACTGCTAACAAGATTTTAATTTCCAAGGTCACGTAACCACAACCGTTATTATCCCCATGGTATTTTATCGTGATAAAAATATTTTTCATTATTTATGGTGCATAGAGCCATAGATGGTTCTATTGGAACTATAAATGCCGTCTGTAAAAGAAGTCTGATAATGCGAACATAATAACTGAAGGATATTATAAAAAGTAAAAAAAAAATATGCAGATGGATAACTGGTTTTAATCTGAATACTGAAAACTGCAGCACTTACAACACAAGAACAAAGGAAATGAATGAACCATGTAAGTATGCGTACAAAACCCAATATCTGTTTGCATGTATGTAATGAGGGTTACGTACATATTATAAAGCAAAACTAATAAATTCGAGAAGCTATCAGTCGTGCTCATCGGGCCTGAGTTTGCGTGCAACGGTTGCGAATTTATTTAATTTTGTCGCAAGTCGCAACGTCAGTCGCGGTAATCGCGGTCTACACAGAAATCAAAGAGTGATCCGTTCGTAATAGCGTCAGCGACTGCCAAGCGATACGAACACCATGTTTAAAGTTCTGTGGTATCAGGATTCAGTGGGCGTAGTGCAGGCAATGAAACAACGTAATACTATCGCTTCGGAAAGTCCCGTATGAGGAGAAGAAGCGACGCAACAAACTCGCTCATGGGCCCCGATAGGTTTACTGTTATAATATTACAATTAATTACATATTCACTTCACTTCACAATCTTAGACTTAAATTATAATTAATTACAGAACCGGGTAAAACCACGATCGCACTGCACTGTCGTATAGATCGAGAGCTTGATAAAAACTAACTCTTACAAATACAAATACCCACACTTTTATAAGCTACTATGGTCAGTGTTGCCACATCACTCAATCCTTCTACCATAATAATATGATCCAGCCAATATGAATAATTATCTAATAAATATCTAACATTCGGCCTTTCCTGACTTCAAGTTTGTCCTCAAACTTCGTGTAAACAAATAAAGTTATCAATATCTTACATAAAATAATACAGATAAACATACACCACTTTACTCAGATGGACCCATCAACATCTACTACTCTTTTTCTCAGATTGATCCATCAACATCGGTTCACCTATCCCTAGAGCTTTTTATTGTATATATACATACGACAGTGTATACAGGCAGTTATCAACTCCAACCAAAATCAATAATCAAATCTTATCTTATCTATCCCATCTATCTATATCTATCCCATCTATCTATATCTATTCCTTTATTTTTGGCATAAAGTGTAATTTAACATTCCACGAGGTGTAAGTGGCAGATTGCGTACGACATGCAAAAACATTTGTTATTTAACATTTTGGATTAACAGTTACATTAAAATATGAACTAGACACGATTAAATATTAAAATAACTCTGTATATCCTTTCCTTTTCTTATCTTCATATTATTATTATTATTATTTATATAATTGACCAAAATTACATGATAGGTACATGGTTTTACATTACCGCCTGACGAAAACCTGAAAGGCTTGTGTCTGGTGAGAGTTAATTATACATATTGACTATTATTATAGCTTATATTGCGGGACTTACGCTACAGATACACAACAACATTCATCCCCTTCCATTCTCATATGAATTAGACAAGATTATAATTAAAATATATAATACAAATTTCTATTTATCGTTATCTCTATCCTTATCTAATGTTTTTTTTTTAAACTTTCCTAAACTTTCCTAATAATTTCTAATCTTTCCTAATATTTTTTTCTAATCTTTCCCTATATTTTCTAATTTATACTAATCGTTTCCAAACTTTTCCAATCTTTTCTTATCTTTTCTAATCTTTTCTAATCTTTTCTAATCTTTTCTAATCTTTTCTAATCTTTTCTAATCTTTTCTAATCTTTTCTAATCTTTTCTAATCTTTTCTAAACTTTTCTAATCTTTTCATATCTTTTCTATTCTCTCTTTTTATTCAGATGTCTATATCAACATCTATTCATTATATTCAGATGGCTATATCAACATCTATTAATATTATTCAGATGGCTCTATCAACACCTATTAATTTTATTCAGATGGCTCTATCAACACCTATTAATTTCATTCAGATGGCTCTATCAACATCTATTAATTTTATTCAGATGGCTCTATCAACATCTATTAATTGTATCTAGATTGCTATATCAACATCTACCCTCTCTTATTTTTTTTTTTTTTTAATTGCTACTAGTCATACTAACAATTTTCTTATAAGAAGTGTCTCTTCAAATATTCATTTACGCTCTTGATTAACTACGCTTATTTTTTTATTACGCTATTACTTAAAACTGCATATCTATCAAGTCATCAAGACTGCATGTTTGACATCAAGACTGCTCGTCTGTCATCAAGACTGAACGTTTTTCGACAAGACTGCACGTATGTTATCAAGACTTTTCAACACAAGATTTTATTGAAGAACTTATTTGCATTTTTGTTAAAGGGTTTATAAATAAATGAATGGACATCTGCTTTTTTATCATAATTTAAACCTGTATCTTATCGAACCTAACTAGGATAAATTCTATACTTTGGTAACTACATCTTTTACCTCTTCTCTCTCTCTCTCTCAATATTATTTCATCTTATCAGTTTCCTTACAAGTGTTTTATATATTTTTATAGCTACATTTTTTTCATATGTTTTTTTTAAACTACTATTCCTTATGTTGCTGCTGTTAAAGCGGAAAGCTAAAGCCTGCGTCGTAAAAAAAACATCTCAACTTCCAAATCTAATTTTCTTAGCCATATTTTTCACGCTTTTCATCCATCTCTTTTTCTACTTCTATTTACTGCTATCTACTTTCACATTCATACCTCTTTTAGTCTCAATACCACGATAACAATGTGATCCAAGCGAGTTCGACCAACAATCCAACTCTCCGATACGGCCTCAAGGTGAATCACAAGTCCAATCTCATTCTGGTGTGAAAATCTCTACCTGAAACCAAAGAAGTTCAGCACAGTAATAGATAATTTCACTCGGCCATTTCTGCCTACATTTGCGAGCCAATTTTGCTATTAATCGATTTAGTTTGAACATTTGCTAACGCTTACTCATATTAACCAAAGATTTAGAGTTAATAACTACTTATCAACTTTATGTAGGGAAAATCACATCAATTCAAACAAACTAAAGTAAAACCAGGAAAGAAGTAAAGTTAGTGAAACCCATATGATATTACTAAGATCAAGAATCATAACAGCTCCACCAAACACACTTTGCTACACACACACTACCCTATAAGGGAGAAAGCCTCAGCATTATTGTTTTAACTTCTACAAAACAAAATTCATACCGACATGGTATTTAAGTATATTATAATATTGTAGCTTTTTTAATAAACATTTTATGAACTTCTTTTTTTTTTATTTTTACATAATTATTAATTTGACAGAAACTTGAATGGTTTATTGAATTTGTAATGATTTATTATTGTTATTATTTAGCTTAATTATTATTGTTAATTTGAATTAATCATATGTAACATTTGTTAAAATGTAGTCTTATCCATTTGAGCTGTCTTAATGTAACAATTAATTTTAATATTTGCACACTGAAGCTCGGTAGAGTAAGCTTGGAACTCCATATTTTTTGCCATCAATATTTTTGTTACTCTTATTCTCGCAAATAAATTAATTTCATTTCAAAAGTACACCACTCAAAGCTTTTGCTTACAGAGTAATAAACTACTCGGGCGCCAACGCTTATTTTTAAAGTGCTACGTCTACTAATCTTCTGCGCAGTAAACGTCAAAAAAAAAGAAGCTGAACTCTACATTGAACTCTACATTTAAACTCTACATTGAACTGTACATTGACCTCTACATTGACCTCTACATTGAACTCTACATTGAACTCTACATTGAACTCTACATTGAACTCTACATTGAACTCTACATTGAACTCTACATTGAACTCTACATTGAACTCTACATTGAACTCTACATTGAACTCTACATTGAACTCTACATTGAACTCTACATTGAACTCTACATTGAACTCTACATTGAACTCTACATTGAACTCTACATTGAACTCTACATTGAACTCTACATTGAACTCTACATTGAACTCTACATTGAACTCTACATTGAACTCTACATTGAACTCTACATTGAACTCTACATTGAACTCTACATTGAACTCTACATTGAACTCTACATTGAACTCTACATTGAACTCTACAATGAACTCTACAATGAACTCTACATTGAACTCTACATTGAACTCTACATTGAACTCTACATTGAACTCTACATTGAACTCTACATTGAACTCTACATTGAACTCTAGATTGAACTCTAGATTGAACTCTAACTTGATCACTAACTTAAACTCTAACTTGAGCTCGTACTTGATCTGTAACTTGATCTCTAACTTGAACTCGTACTTGAACTCTTACTTGAACTCGTACTTGAACTCGTACTTGAACTCGTACTTGAACTCGTACTTGAACTCGTACTTGAACTCGTACTTGAACTCGTACTTGAACTCGTACTTGAACTCGTACTTGAACTCGTACTTGAACTCGTACTTGAACTCGTACTTGAACTCTAACTTGAACTCTAACTTGAACTCTTACTTGATCTCTAACTTGATCTCTAACTTGATCTCTAACTTGAACTCTAACTTGATCTCTAACTTGAACTCTAACTTGAACTCGTACTTGATCTCTAACTTGAACTCGTACTTTAACTCTAACTTGAACTCTTACTGGAACTCCTTGAACTCTTAATTGCACTCTAATTTGCACTTGAAAGCAAAAGCGAAATTCTAAAATTAACTCCGACTTGAATTCTGTCTCGAACTCTGACTTGAACTCTGACTTGAACTCTAACTTGAACTCTGACTTGAACTCTGACCTGAACCAACTTTAACTCTGAATTGAACTCTAAATTGAACTCGAACTCTAAAGTTAATTCTAAAATGAACTGTAAATTGAACTCTTAATAGAACTGTAAGTTGAACCCTTAATTGACTCTAAATTAACTGTAAAATGAACCCTTATTTCAACTCTAAATTGAACTCCGAATCTCTAAATTGAACCCTTAATTGTTCTCTAAATTGAACTACGAATCTCTAAATTGAACCCTTAATTGTACTCTAAATTGAACTGTAAGTTGTATCCTTAATTGAACTCCAAAGTGATTTCAAAATTGAACTGTAAATTGAACCCTTAATTTTCTAAATCTACATTATAAATGATACTAGTCTTTAGAACCTTGAATTAAATTAGGAATAGTAATACTAGGACCGCTTCATACACACAGAAGAAGGTTGTTTTTCACCCCAAATAACAGTTTTTTTTTTTTTTACTGAACTATTAACATTAGAACTTATAAATCATTTTTTTTTGTAGTAAATTAAGTAAATTCTTGTGAATTTAAAAATAATATCACTAAATAAATTAAGCACACTTTAGATTTTTAGTTGTTTTTGAGATTCTTTTTGGCAAACCTTTACTAGCAAGTTCTAAATAAAATTATTCAAAAGAATCATGCTATTCTGAAAAAAGCTTTTAAATGGCTTATGTTTAACTATCTGTCCTATTATTTTTGTATAAGTTGTAAGTTTCTCTTAAATATGTTAAAATAAAATAAAATCCATAATATTTACTGAAAAATTAACAGTGTTATTTTTGTTAACTCGAAATCTGATTCTCGGGAGAAACCTGTTGATCAGGAACTTTAGCCTATACGTTTGTCTAATGTGCTACCTATACATAACCCATTACATAACCGTTACGTATTCAATTTAAAAGGATTATTAAAATACTTAACATTTTTTTTTTTTTTGCAAAATGAAGAAACTTACCGTAGTCATTATACCATCACACTCAAATACAATTTACCATTAACTTCATTCCACTTTTGCAACTTCATATTAACCCAGCACGACCCTCATAACTGAACACCACTTATTCAAAGTTAATTAATTAAATACATTTTTTTTTTTTATCCGGTTTGTAGTACATTGTCTTTTGAACGACCTATAGATATGTATATAACCATAACTATGTCAATAGTTCTGAGGAAATCCCGTTCAACAAAATATATTTATTAATAAAGCAACCGGCAAAATGAGGAGAATCACCAACTTAGATAGCTAGTAATAATAAATTTATCGCACAATTAGTTAATAGTACTTACTTCATATTTAAAACTATATTTTTACAAAGTATCGGTCTGTCTTCCTTCCTTCCTTTCTATGTTAATAATTTTATATTATATTGAATTGTTACACCCTTATTATACGGTCATATGAATAGCATAAATACCCAACTTACCTATACATATTACAATAAATAATTGAGAATTGATTTTACATTTTTACACTTATACTTTTAACCCATAAAATCTAGCTAACTTGACTATATTTTCAACAATAATTAAATTATTTAATCGTTCCCCAGATACTTTCGCAGTATATTAGCAATCAATATGAAATCGACTCACCAGATAGTGTTAAAGCAATTTGTATACACCACAATTCAGGCACCACTACATGTACATCAGATAGCCACTCGCATGGCACACCCGGCGCCATCTTGTGTCACTGGTCGCTACCAGCATGAACTATACTGCAAGCGTGCCACCCGCGCCGCCATTTGTCTATTATTCCGTCTAGCACGCGCATGTCACAAACTCGCACAAATACACTTATTTTAGGTAATCAAATAACTTGATTAAACTTTGTTCTTTAGTTCTTTACTTGTTCGAAGTTCTCAAGAACGTGGTCTTTTCAAACTATGTGGAAACAACCCAAGTACGGTTTACATTGCCTCTCTTTATCCCAATTTCTGATAATAGCGTCAGCGACTGCCAAGCGATACGAACACCATGTTTAAAGTTCTGTGGTATCAGGATTCAGTGGGCGTAGTGCAGGCAATGAAACAACGTAATACTATCGCTTCGGAAAGTCCCGTATGAGGAGAAGAAGCGACGCAACAAACTCGCTCATGGGCCCCGATAGGTTTACTGTTATAATATTACAATTAATTACATATTCACTTCACTTCACAATCTTAGACTTAAATTATAATTAATTACAGAACCGGGTAAAACCACGATCGCACTGCACTGTCGTATAGATCGAGAGCTTGATAAAAACTAACTCTTACAAATACAAATACCCACACTTTTATAAGCTACTATGGTCAGTGTTGCCACATCACTCAATCCTTCTACCATAATAATATGATCCAGCCAATATGAATAATTATCTAATAAATATCTAACATTCGTAAGGAGGCACCCTGCATGTACCAACGGCAAATTGATTCGAATGGCATTCAAAGGATCGCGGTTTGTCATGCCGATCAAGTTATGGCTTGTTTTGAATTAACTCTGTAAAACGCAATGTTGTTTGCTGCTAATATGGGATTTAAAAATGTTTTTGGCTCGGAACAACCTTCGTGATTGTCGCGAAGTAAACGGAACTGCGAATGCCTTTGTTCTATAAGCAATTCAGCTTTCCAACTTAGGTGGCTATGATTGACTGTGATGTATTCACTTGTTATATCAAAAATACGCGTCCATTATTTTTAAGGAGGTTCAAAGTACCTAGTTAAAGTTAATTATTGTTATTTAAGAGAGGTAGAGCATAGTGTTTATTCGAAAGAAAGAACATTTATTCAAAGAGCAGCTCGACTGGGGAAGTACTTACGGAATACCGCAGCCAAATAACTTTATGTTGTGTACAGTTGTGTTCCTGCTCGTGAGTAAGGTCGCCAGAGCTCATTGGGGAGGGGGGAAAGGTCGGTAACGTGTGAGCGATGCTTCGTGTGTCGCAAGCGTCCATATGGTTACGGTAATTGCTTACCATCAGGCGGGCCGTATGCTTGTTTACCGACTTAGTCGTATAAAAAAAAAAATATCATGCCCATCGTATCTAAGCAATATTTGAAATACTTTTGAGCGAAGAATTAAAAATAATTATTTAACTAATTATAATTATTATCTTGAAAAGAAGAAACCATCTTGAACTCCCCTAGAGAAACTAAATCTGTTACAGAGTTTTACCCATCACTACAGAATATATGTATGAATGTACTATTGACCTGAATTATGCTTTAGCAGGTGGAGGAAATATTAGGGTTGTACCTAATCATAAATTTTCTAGATTTATAAACAGCAATGCTACATTAGTTTTGATTCTACTTTGATATAGAAGGGTTGGCTGAAACATCAACATAACAATGTTACAGTACTAACCTATAAAATATTTTCATAGTCCTGTCAAAAAACTTGACTGCAGTCGTAAAAGGGGAACCAAATTTTGCATGACTGTGGGCGAACCACGGGCGAACCCACTCTTATTTTAATCAATAGTTTTTGCTTCGCGGTTTCACCCGCGTTCCCGAGGGTTCAATACATGTCTTACAGTTCCTACATGTCTTCCAGGCGGGGCATCACGCCAAATTATACCACGATTGAATCGTTGAAGCGTTAAGAAGTAACAAGTTTTGAGAGAGGTAGAGCATAGCGTTTATTCGCACAAAGAGCAGCTCGACTGGGGAAGTACCTCCACCTTACAGAATACCGCAGCCAAATAACTTTATGTTGTATAAAGTTGTGTTCCTGCGCGTGAGCAAGGTCGCCAGAGCTCATAGTGGAGGGGGGAAAGGTCGGTAACGCGTGAGCGATGCTTCGTGTGTTGCAAGCGTCCATATGGCTACTGTAACCGCTTACCATCAGCGGTTCCTGCATGTGACTAAGGTTACCAGAGTTCATTGGGGAAACTCAGGAACGGGTGAGACGTGCCCCGGGTATTGCAATTGTCGCTTCTGATGCAACACCCGTGGCAACCAAGCGAGCCGTTTTCTTGGTTGCCAACATAGTCGTATAAAAAATAAAATTAGGATAAGGTTTGGAAGAAAATTACGATGATGAAGATGGATTGAGTACAAAACGGTAGTATATGTTCAATGATCAGTTGCACGTGTCTGTTCACTAAATGCAGATATTGAAGTATATAAGGTAAGTGGAGCGTGTCGTACTGTAAACTTGCACTTGATCGGATTCACTTTGTCCCCGCGATGTTGGACAACGCGCGGATCATTACGTTCATGTAACATATATTATGTTATTACAAACCTTTCGATCAATAATGTGTGTATCTACTTCGATCAAAGAAACATTCAATAGACGGACAGGGAGTAATCTTGTCTTCCAGACATTAATTTGTAGAACAATTTCTGTACATAGCCTAAGAAAGCCATTCGAGCTATACCACTAAATAGAATTATTTAATTTCCAAACTGATCCGTAATAATTTAAAAAAAAATATACAATATATAAATTTCATTAACAGATTTAATTAAATATGATTTGCTGTTAGGTTTTGATAATGTTTCTTAGACCCCCCAAATCTGGCTACCTTATCGTCAAAATTTTCAGCAGACACATTTTTTGGAGGAAGTTACTTAATGTGGGAAATCCCAAGAGCTTAATTTAAGTATTTAAAAACTAAATGAAGGATATGGTAGTTAAACACAATTAGCACCTTTGTACAAATCACTTTATGACAGCGTGGCGAGCGGGAGACGAGCATTCAAACAACTATAAATAAACACGTTGTTTCGCGAAACGCGTGGTTGTCTCGTCACACAGTGGAGGTCGCGTGGCGTGACCGGGACGCGTCTGTGACGTATGCACGGTGATCAGACAAATGACAGATTAATTGGTTGTTCAATAAAAAACATTTGTATTGACCTCGATCTTGTCTTTAAAATTAGTGATTTATATTTTCAGACGTGATAACTGAGTTTGATATGTTTTTACAGCTTCAGATCCATTTGTTGTCAGTCAGTAACGACTCATATTTTAGATTTAGTATATACATCAATTGCGGTGGCCGCTACCAGGAAAATGAGTGCTTGTGTGATGGCATACGAGACGACTGTTATAAAGATTAGAAGAGAAAAAAACCGGCCAAGTGCGAGTCAGACTCGCGCACCGAGGGTTCCGTACAAACCTGTAGGTATATAAGTAAATGGTAGTATAGACCTGAGTATTTGATATGAATTTCAATTTATGACGTATTAAAAAAAAACTACTTACTAGATCTCGTTCAAACCAATCAATTTATCATTCTCTTATTTTAGAAGTACCCCCCCCCACACATTTTACCACTTTGGAAGTGTCTCTCGCGCAAACTATTCAGTTTAGAAATAAATGATATTAGAAACCTCAACATCATTTATAAAGACCTATCCATAGACACACATACTTATAGTTTTTATTAAAAAAAAAAAAATGTTTCATTTCTAAGTATGGGGAACCCCCAAAATTTATTGTTTTTTTTTATATTTTTGTGTGAAAATCTTAATGCGGTTCGCAGAATCTACTTACCGAGTTTCAACATTATAGCTCTTATAGTTTCGGAAAAAAGTGGCTCTGACATACGGACGGACAGACAGACAGACATGACGAATCTATAAGGGTTCCGTTTTTTGCCATTTGGCTACGGAGCCCTAAAAAGAAAAATTGCATTGCATCGTTGGAACTTGTACCTTGTAGTGAGTTAATGCTGACCATAGAGTTAGAATATTGATAGAGCGAGTGTACTAAAGTACGGTCCGTGAGCATAGGTACGGTATATATGCCTTGAAACGAAGTGCGCGTACATAGTTTCAACGACTAAAATACATAATATAATGAATGCCAATTTCTCGTTTATAATACTTGTACCGATTACTCTCGATACTTGTACCGAGAACAAATTACAAGGAACCCATATCGACATTTTGTCTGACTGTAAACAACTAGTGTACGATATATCCGTGAATGCAACTATATGGAAACTGCTCACGCTTCGTACGCACGGCTACAGATCAAGGTATACATTTCCAATATAAGCTGACATCTCATTGTACGGTAATCTTATACATTGCGAGATCAGCTTATACTGGAAATGTATAGCTTGATGTGAAGCCGTGTGTACAAAGGTACAGTAGTGCCCAAATAATATGACTTACCGATGTACCTGCGCCGAAGAAACATTTTCAAAGCGCGGGAAATGCTATTGGTCGGCAGCTGCCGCCATGTGTGGGAGAGGCGTGACTTGCGAGTGAGACGGAACTAACAGCTGCAGTGTATTATGAACCTTATAATAGTGATCTAAGGTTGATTGTAAGTTTTAAGCATTCTTTCGTTAATCTTCGGGCCATACTTTCTTTTCTGTGCGAACGAAGATTCACGACGCGCCTTATCAGTTGGGTAATACTGTAACGTAGTTAACGCTATCACTCTTTAATATTCTAACTCTATGATGTTGACTGAAACTTAAAAGAAATAATGGATACCTTGTTATGGGTGAATGATGACTGGAAAGAAATAATGAATAGTAGTTAAATATAATATCGTGTTTCAGAAGCTAAACATTATTAGGTACATTATTTTTTATATCTGTGCTCGAGACTAGACCGACGATCGCCCGGGACGTCACTAGAATTGTCAGTGGTGGCTCACGTGCGTAGGCCGATTTTTTATGTTTGGCCATCGGCCAGGTGTTTTGGCGGTCTTTGTCAATGTTGGATTTATTAATACATCGCATTGTTGCTCCGGACGGCGAGGTTAGCGACATCGTATAATTGTCTGCTCTTTGATTTATACATACATCTTGGCCTAATTACCCCATTGAATTTTAAATCTGCTAATATTGAAATTTAAGTATAATTCGAAAGTAAGTATTTTTCTTCGCATACGTTTTTTTTTTGCTAGTAAGTATGTAAACGATAAACGTAAACTCATAACTCCTTTATTAAGAAGGCCTTTAGAAACAAGAAATTGACTCTACCACCGCTGTGTGAAGCCAAGATTCTAAACTGCTAAGAAACAGACGAATTTAACGTTGCAAGGATACGCAAATAGTGTTAATTGAAGTTGCGTAATGTCGTCTGGTATTTGAAAAATGTTATTATTTGGGTGCTGGTAGCGAGTGATCAAAATAAATCCGGCATGCGAGTGTGTGCCAGATATCCGCGTAACGAGAGCATCGCGTGCGCCGCCCGCCCGCCTTCACTTGCGCCCGCGCATCCTTGGTCTTACACCACGGACTACTGCATACAGGCAATCGCATTTGATGTTCAGATCACTTGCATACATAACTATGAGACTTTGGTATATGTCGCGACATTTTTTTTAATGATGAGGTCAAAGTTCAGTGGTTTCTTTGGGTTACAGGTTTCAGTTGTGGTTGTTCTTAGAACATGCGCAGACGCATGGGACATAAATCCTAATGAGTGATAATTTCACGCATCACGGTAGGAAAAGTAATTTGTATTTGAAACACTACGCAGAGTTCACTTCTAATCTTAGTTTTTGGAATCAATACTTTAAAAAACTCCTTGGTTTACTTTTTTTTTTACAGCCTGTTATATTTAATGTACAGTCAGCAACATAATTAGCTGAACAGATCTTTTACACTAATATAAAACATGGTTTTTGAAGACAAACTTTTAGCTCAGAGTAGATAAATACTACGTACTTTAGTAAGTCTCTAGAGTTTACATTAAATAGTGAGGTAGTCTAGGTAGGTATATATTATGTAAGTTACACACAAACCACCAGTATTAAAGTGTAAGGTAGTGTAGCAGTTGTTTCACTGATGGGCGACTGAAAAACAGCTAAACAGATAAACTTGTGCCAAAATAGCAGCTGATATTGGTTGTACATTAAATGCAATACAGAAATAAAAATTTGAAGTGAGAAAGTAGAGTTATAGAACATTGTATGCGCTATAATCAGAACAAGTTAAGTACCCGTGTCAAAGCTCTGTGTATTACCGTTTTTAGGGTTCCGTAGCCAAATGGCAAAAAACGGAACCCTTATAGATTCGTCATGTCTGTCTGTCTGTCTGTCTGTCTGTCTGTCTGTCTGTCTGTCTGTCTGTCTGTCTGTCCGTGTATGTCACAGCCATTTATTTCCGAAACTATAACAACTATAATGTTGAAACTTGGTAAGTAGATGTATTCTGTGAACCGCATTAAGATTTTTATCCAAAAATAGAAAAAAAACAATAAATTTTGGGGGTTCCCCATACTTAGAACTGAAACTCAAATTTTTTTTTTCATCAAACCCATAAGTGTGGGGTGTCTATGGATAGGTCTTCAAAAATGATATTGAGGTTTCTAATATCATTTTTTTCTAAACTGAATAGTTTGCGCGAGAGACACTTCCAAAGTGGTAAAATGTGTGTCCCCCCCCCTGTAACTTCTAAAATAAGAGAATGATAAATCTATAAAAAATATATGATGTACATTACGGTGCAAACTTCCACTGAAAATTGGTTTGAACGAGATCTAGTAAGTAGTTTTTTTTTAATAGGTCATAAATTGAAATTAATATCAAATACTCAGGTCTATACTACCATTTACTTATATACCTACAGGTTTGTACGGAACCCTCGGTGCGCGAGTCTGACTCGCACTTGGCCGGTTTTTTAATATTTGAAAAAGTAGTCAAAAAAAATCTAGGTCTTTTGTCTTGTTTTTTTTTTGATATTTGGTATGTTACATAGAGCAGAGGCTTAGCTTTAGGATCTCTTTGGGAACAATTTTGGGTAAGAAACCGTGAAAAGAGGGTTAAAGTCCTCGCTCTCATCAGGCTCATCGCACATCTCTCTAACAATGCCAATGAAAGAAATGAAAGACTATACGCTAATGAATGTTGTGAACGCGCAATTTGAATTGCAAATTAAACTAAATAATTATTATGCAAATTTCGCGTGTTATACATGTGTATTAGATTAAAGGTTAGGTATCTTAACATACATTAGCATGAGCTGATTTTTGATGTTTTTTTTTTATACCACTAAGGTGTCATACATGCATGCGTTCCGCCTGATGGTAAGCAGTTACCGTAGCCTATGGATGCTTGCAACACCAGGGGTATCACTCGCGCGTTGCCGACCCTGAAAATAAAGAAATAGTTTTCTTTTGACATGACGGATATCTATGATATGACGATATACAGGTGGTTTATTTCTAGCCAGTCGTATTGTGATTTAGAAGCAGAATACTGACAATATTAAAAAAAAAAAACATTTATTAAAATAAATTTTAACCTAACCGTAGTCATATCATAGATCCGTCATGTCCGTTCGTCCATTACTTATATTTTTCTTTGATTATAACGTAAAAAGCAAAGATTGTTAGTTTAGTAAACCTTTATATACTCTGAGGTAAAACAATAAATGATTGTGGACTTCATCAGTAATCTTTGTGCATCCAAAATTAACCTAATTATTTACCCTACAATGTTGTTGTTCAAATATACCTACATGTATATTTGCATTATATAAAACTCTTCATTATTAAATATAAAGTACGTACGTAATTGTTTCCGTCGTGACGTAGGTATGCTAGTCCTTGATAATGCCTTGATATTTGAAGCCATTTCGTGCAAACCACAACCATCATACAAATTAGGTACATCAGCGAAGCTGCTTAGCAATATGTAATTCAACCAGGACAACTCAACCAGCTTGATGGATTTAAGTTCAGCTTATCGTAAAGAAAATATAGATCTAAATTAGTTTGTCTAAAATGATAACATAAACGTCTTCAAGTGATTACAATTGAATGTGTGATTACTATGAGTTACCAATAAACAAAGCCTTATTGCATGTTATTTTGTTGACATTTTAATTTGTATGTAATATACCTAATGTTAATCTCATAAATCGCTAATACTTTAAATTCAACCTAGAATTTTAACATTATATTAGGATTACGTTTTTATTTTAGAATCAAGTTAGTTAACCCTTTTGTAAACAGTAAAATTTTGAGTTTCCTTTCATCCACGACGATTTACCAAAGACATTCGTAATTGAAATCCTATATTTACCTCCGACCTTACAGTTTTCATTGTAAGTTCAGTAAATGCGAGGCTTTCGTGTTCCGAGTGACAGCGGCAGGTTCGTCTCACCTCGCAACGTAAACAATAACCTCCGCATTGATTCAACAAATTGAACTTTAAAATTTTATCGATGCCACTTCTCTGACATGCTGCTGACAGTGCTGACCCTCTAGTCATATTATTGATTATATTATGGTGCGTCCATGCTTGGCGAACAGAGCACGAGCCGAGCCACGAACGAGCACACTGCGAGGCTACAACGAGCACTATACGAATCCTTTTGTTCGTGAAAAAACTGACAATCGCGCTCGTTCGAGGCTCGCAAGCCCGTCGACGCTACGCGAATCGTGCTCGCAGTGTGCTCGTTCGAGGCTCGGCTCGTGCTCGGTTCGCCAAGCATGGACGCACCATTATATGTTGCTGCGGTAAAAGTAAACCTTTTACGAAGTTCTTCCTGTAGACACTATTGCAGTATAAGCAAACAGCTATGCTCTAGCTAGAGTGTCTTATACGTATGCCGCGACAAAAGACTTAATGCAATTTCATATTATTATCGTAAAAGATACTATTCTCAGAATAATGAATTTCATACATAATTATTACTACATAATTATGTTGGTTTGAAACGCTATACATACCTACTGTACAGATTTCGTGGAAAATCAATCAAAGAAACTTGTCAATCTACATTTTCTAAAGGTATATTCTTATGATAACGTTTGTGCTTTATCATATAAAAATAACGTTAGGTGCCACATTGAACAGTCTGGCCTGGCCTCAATTAACTTTTATTTAAACGCAACTTTTTTTTCACACATTAAGAATACTGTTGCTTTATGAAAAACTGGCAATTAGAAAATAAAATGTCGAAACCCGCAGCCCAGGTGCTCCTATATAGAAAGGCAACGGAACATAAAAATACCGCCAAGTGCGAGTCGGACTCACGTACTTTCGGTAGAGAGTATTGGCTTATTGAATATTCAATTTTGGGGCACGGTAACGCAACTTTACTATGCAATTTGGCTGTGAAATGTGTAGTAGGCGCAACCAAATATTCACTTTGTTACATAGTCCTAACTTTTTTGCGAAGGTCACAATTGATCTGAACCAAACCAAATACCCCTTTTCGAGTGGCATTGGTAAAAACAACATTTTTCTTTTAAAATACTCTACGTTATTTACGTGTTTCTCCTCCACGTGCTGTCAGGACTGGTTTCGTCTAGGCATGCTTAGAACTTTATTATCTATTTAGTGTTAGAGTATATTTTGTACTGCGTTCTAGCGTTTAGGACCAACATTCAGCGTCGGCGAAGTTTTAGATTTTACTCTTCGTTTTATAAGTCCCAAACAATGTTCTCTGGTTTATATCAACAATTTGTAAAATCCACATGATAATATTTCGAGAGTAAGCGGTAGAGCTTCAGGGCAAACATGCCAAATATGCTCTTCTAAAATATATCTTACGTAGCGTCAAATTTCTTCCAACTATGACCATAAAGTCCTTGCCCCCAAACAGCCCCCTTCGCAGACTATAGGTAATTGATCGTCTACAATACGTAGCTTCAAAATTGGACTGATTGTATCGTTCCCCTTTCCGTCTCCACAATTTACCCTCACATCAATTTGATTAGAAAGAATTTTGCACTTATCGCTCAACAAAACTTTACTATATCTATTCTGTTACTGTAACAAACTCTACTAAACCCAACTAAATTTAAAATAAGACTTACTCCGCGGCAAGATTAAAGTTAATAAGGGCTATGCACCCTCTAAAAAATCATTTTTCGCAATAGTCTTTGCAATAGTAGCGATTTTGGTCAGAGTAGGTTAGCCGCTATAACTTTATTTTGCCGCGGATAATGCAACATACGCGAAGTTATTACGACCAATTCCCTACCCTTCTTAGTCTTTGACGAATAAAGTATACCACTACTTACCTATAATGACGCGAGCACAAACATACACACACATCCATTCGCATTTACCATAATAGCCGTATCATCTAACCGCCTAATATTGCTAATTATGAATCTCAGCCCTGTCTTTGCTTATATTAACGGTTATTTGCTTTCAAGGCAAATAACCGTTTCTATTTGAAGATAGAAACGGCCTTGAAAGTTTCATGTTGTTCTTTGTTTGGATGAAACTTCTCCAGTAAAAACTTGCGTGTGATCGTCGCCAAGTTGCTTCGATTCCAAGGACGAGAGTTAATGAGGTCGCTGCGTGACTGCGCCAAGGGTACGAGCCACCTGGTACATCCTGTGATTTACTTTTTTACGTTCCAATAGATTTCCTGCTATCTCAATTAAAGGTTGTTAATACGTTTCGTTTCAAAATGGTTTAATTGTTTGAACTAATAAAACCGAGTTTGTTTGATAGAGTCACTGTTTGCCGTAGCTTAGCCTAATGGCCTTACTGTATGGTACGGCATGTGCAGAAATTAAGAATAGGTACTGTAGGATAGTAGACAGTTTGTATGTTTTTAATATGTAGTTTGTACGTACTTAAAGAATAATCTCTAGTATCTTGATTGAATAATTACAAAAATAGACTGAGGAGAATTTTATAATTATACATAAAAGTGGTTTGACTGAAAGTATTATTATTTAATCTGATCACTGAAATATAGAGACCTATGCGATTCAAAGTCAAGTTTTTTTTTCTTTTTCATTTCTAAAATGACAATTAATTAATTAGAATACATTCTATAGAATAGGTTCTAACGATTTCGATGAAATTTGCTATCGCGGAATTTTTGGGACCGAAAAATGTATCTAGCTGGGTGTCATCTCTCAGAAAACGCGATTTGCCAAGTTTTAGAGCAAAGCTCGGACATCCAGTTAGTTATAATACACTTAAATTTTACTATTAACTATATCTATCACTGATGCTATTATATTATAAACTCTGAGCTGATTACTTTTGCTTTTGTTTCACTGAAATTAGTTTACTGAAATTAGAAAGAAAAGACGAAAGAAAAATGATTGATTCAATTCTATTTGCGAATAAAGACCTACTAACGCCATCTGTTTTCTACGAAGGAAAATGCTTGGAAAACTCGCTAACCTACTAGTGGAAAACACTAAGCGAAAGACGTGGTTTTTTGTGAGCAGGTCGACGAAAATATTTGAAAGATGGCGTACGACACGATAACGGGGAATGTTGCTGAAACTGATCACTGTGTCAACTCTACACTGATCCATGGATTTGGTTTTTATAGTAGGTACAGGGTTATTTTTTTATGTCCTGACTAGCTAGTCAGGTTAGCTAACCTTTGGGGCATAAGGTTATATTTAAAAAACTTATCAGAGTAAGTACGTAAGTCGTAAGAAAGCGAAAAAAAAAGCTGATCCATACATTTTGGTTACGTATGTTTTGAACTTTTGTATGGACAGCAGACTGTTGGTCTTCCAAATAAAATAAAATAAATAATAGCCCTGTACTTTTAAATATCTTGAAGCGCTCGTGGTGTAGCATGATAAGCCGTTCTTAATCGATCGGCGAATTAAGCTACCACCGTCGTGGTCGGTACATGGATGGGTGGTCACCCAGTGATATTGTGTGTAGTACCTAGTGGTATTTCACATCGAGCGTTTCCGTATTTCGGAAGGGACGTAAATCCGTTGGTTATCACTTAATTGTGATAGTCGAGGCCTCCCAGGCGGCTTGAAAACTCCAATAGTAGTGACCACCAGTGGCGTGCATTCCATATAGGCAAATAAGCAATGCCTACCTCATAAGATTCAATTCAATAATATTTTGATTCAATTAAACTACATAATCACTTTAAATAAAAATTCTAACCTAACATTCAATACGAAATTTCAAACTTTGCCGCGCACGCACTCGCGAGTTCGCCTCTCAAATTTACGGCAATTCACGCACACTAAAACGATTTCGGCATATTCATACACACACACACACTTCTTTAAGATAATACGACGAAAGCATAAATCACGCTTTTGCTATGCGTAGCATACTGACATTTGACATTCGCGATTTATGGACCAAAAGTAACCTTACCTACTCTGTTGTAAGTAAAGTAACCCATCCAAATTAAAAAGACTACAGTTACGATTACTTTACCAACATTAGAGCAACTCAAATATAACTTCGCAATTTATTTGTGTTGGTTTGTTTATGGTTTGGCTGGCATTGTATGCAATGTTGTTGTTATTTACTTATTGTGATTTTGCGAAGTGTATTGTGTGTGAAATGAAGAAATTTTGTGGTGAAGATGCAAAATGTGTCGATAAATTATTCCTTTAGTCAGTTTTCGTTTGTTGAAAATAGTAGGTAACTTGCTGTAGCCCAACTCCAAAACATTCATGGATTTAAAACAAAGGTAAAAATCTTAGACATTTTAACACAGAATATTATGTTTATTATACACCTGGCTATCTGGATGCTGTTATTCGAATCTATTATTTTGTTATTATGTATTTGGTTTGCTAATGAATCATACCAAATGTGTGTGGAATGATACGCTGACCTAAACAATTTTACGAATCGGGTCAAAAAACATAATCTATCTAAGAGGCATATTTAGGCGTATATGGCCATGATTTCTTCTGCCTACCAAGTCCGAAAACCAATGCACGCCACTGGTGACCACTAGCCTACCTCCACCGATCCGCAGTGGGCACGGGTGGTGGAGTATCTGCCCATTCCCTTTCACCCTGATTTGTGAAAAGACGCCTGTGCTCAGCAGTGGGATATTATAGGCTGATGATGACTTTTAAATATAGACTTGAACGTGTGTGTCGTAATTTTGGCAGTATCGTTTTACAACAATTACCGTGTGTGCATTATTTTGAATCTAGAAATACTTGCACACAATACTGGTGAACTGTGTAAGTTCTTTAGTAGTAATTTTTCGGGTACCATACCCAAATGGTGCCAACGGGACCCTATTAGTAAGCCTCCGCTGTCCGGCCGTCTCGTTTGTCTGTCAGCTTGCTGTATCTCATGAACCATAACAGGTAGACAGTTGAAACGTTCACAGAATGTGTATTTCTTATATAACTATAGCCTCTCTGGCGTCCCGAGCGGAGATTTAATCCGTTAGCACCAACAAGGTGTGTTTGTGCTTGCGCTTGCGTTTTACGCTTGTGCTCGTGCTTGTACCGGCATGCTGGGGTGCGTGTGGTGAGCGACTTTGACTGCTCCTGTACCATTCTGGACAAATGGTAGTGAGAAATCACGGTGCGACTCACATTTTCTCTTGAGTACCTGGGCCGAGTAGTCTGGCGGCGTGACCTACCGCAGATGGCCCCAGATGCCTCGTAAGGGGTTGCCTGGTATAGTGTGCCGTCTTTTATAACCGTGGCTTGGTAGAGGTGGCCACTATAGAAAATCTCAGTAGTCAAAAAGGGGGTATCAGTATATCAACAAATAATATTGAAAATTAATAGGGGGCCCCAACACTCAAAACGTCTTTCCGGAACCCTTCATTTTCGATTACGACTAACGCTTGGCCAGTTTTATAAATACAGTACCTATGCATATTAGGAGATAGAAGAAGTCAGGCTTTCACTCTTCAGAAAATCAGAGAATCCGTCGCCAAAAACTACCTGGGTACTACGGTTCCACGGTACATATTCTGGCAGTTGCACCTCTTATCTATAGTACATCTACATATATACGAATATATAGTATAGTACGATCTATAGTATAAAGAAAACATTACATGAAGTAGGTATATTTCGTAACCAAATTCATCTTTAAAATGTTAATAAATATTTTCCACCGGTTGAAAAGAACGGTTATTGAATAAACTAGTATGCCATAGTTTTGAGAACAATTTCCAGCAAATGACCAAATATTGCGTTTCACCGTTGACTGAATTGCACGCTGGCCCCTGCGCAAGCCTATCCAAACCATTATAGACTCACTATCCAACCATCTATGTGTTAAATTTGCAGTGCAGCGAGTGGGCTAGGTAAACACACTGACTGCCAAATATTTACTTTGCCAGTGGCTGGACCATAGGGCTGGACGCTAAAAGTGCATCTACTGTCACAGCTCACGCCTCCACAACAATAATAATGATAATGTCATAATATCTCTACTTTGTGACAAAAAGTAGGGTTGTTCTGAGACATATTCCAAATTCAAAAACAAAATTTCACCGAGATAGCTTATTGTTGATTATTGTGATAACTAGACTGCCAACTACTTGATGAAGGTGCTATTTCACTACTATACGAGTTATCTATACCTGATCTATCTAGCTAGAGTTTTGGTATGCACAAGACGAGTAAAACACTTGTACTGTCCATTGTGTGGTTGTGTTATTGAAATGTAGACTATTATCACTATTATACTAATTCACATAGTCAAGTAGAGATAGTTTATATATAGTTTTGAGAGAGGTAGATCATAGCGTTTATTCGCCCAAAGAGCAGCTCGACTGGGGAAGTACCTCCACCTTACAGAATACCGCAGCCAAATAACTATATGTTGTGTAAAGTTGTGTTCCTGCGCGTGAGTAAGGTCGCCAGAGGAGACATAGAGGAGGGGGGAAAGGTCGGTAACGCGTGAAGGATACTTCTTGTGTTGCAAGCGTCCATATGGCTACGGTAACCGCTTACCATCAGGTAGGCCGTATGCTTGTTTACCGACTAAGTTGTATAAAAAAAATAATTACGAAAATTGACATCTTGTAGCTTGATTCATGGTGACAGCGGCGCACATTTATTTATAAATACAAATCAATTCCCACATGTATGATGGAGCCATACTACACGACTTTTTAAATAGTAGGCCAACACTACGACGGCTACGTTTTACGCACTGCATCATTCTGCTTTTCATAGTGACGTTCATAATGATAGAATTTTTGAACTTTTCCGTTAGTGTTTGAGTGTTTTGGATTTTTCATTATTTTTCTTATTTTTTTTGGACATGTGAACAGCTGCGACGCTCAATCTGGGTATATTATTAATCAAAGAATGGAGCATCACTTGGGAATGGTTCAACCAATTTGGCTGTTATGTACTTATGTTCGTAATTGTCAGGGCAAAATTTGTATGAAAGAATATTTTTGGAAACTCTACCAGAAAATTCGGAAATTGCACACGAGCGACGCTGGGCACGAACAGCTATTTAATTAATATAAGTCATTACCTATTTTTCGTAATAAATTAATGTACTTAATTGTCACGTGCTATTTTTCGCGACTGAATTATAATAATATTTGTAGTAATAGATCACGCACGCCCACCACCCCGGTATATGCCCATGAAAATACTGAAACTTCATGTGAAAGGTGTCAGAAACGCATTCTCCGCCTTACGTTACGTTGTACGTATAACAATTAGGTATATAGAAATGAAATAACATGAAAAATTATTTTATTTACAACAAATATGTACAAAATACAATCTATATTTACAAAATATAATCTATATATAGAAAATTTCCTCAAGCCTGCTTCTGCTTCCGATTACCGGCAAGGTTCCCAGAAGGCTGGCAGCGTTTCCTCTTTGGATAGCCAAGCTGACGCGTTGGCGGAAAAAGCTCCCCGCCCACTGGTCTCCGGAGGTCTCGATCAATTTTGAAGACAAGGTGCGAGTAGTAGTACTTAGCTATCTTTTAGTTTGCTTCACGTATATTAGGTATTATTTATATTTTTATATTTGAAGTTTATATACAACCTACGCATATGTATTCGAGCTATCTACATATTCAAGCCCACACGTAAAGTGTAGGTGGATCTTAGAAGTAGGTAGGTACCTACTGTTATATCAGTATACGGAGATAATTAGATAATAATACCTACAATCTTATACAATAAGAATTTCAAGGAGTGTTTCATAAATTCAAGATAACTGATCAAACATGAGTACTTGTAAAAAAAAACAAATTACAATTCAAAATTAAAATGTCTTTAAGCAAAATGGAAGCATTAAATATATTTACTAACTAAAAAATGGAGGTGGCCAAGTCTGCTATTTTAAATCATTACAACTATTGCTGTTGAGCCAAAACTGTCATATTTTACACCCCTGATAGTTAATTGGAACACCAGAATTGAACTCCAGTTGTTGCTGTTTAATGAGGATCATTCACATGACAAAGACAGAGGATGCACATCATCTTTATCATGAAGCCGTGGTGAACAGCTAATTTTACTGGTATTAACTTGCTGTTCACCACGGCTTCATGATGATGATGAATCCAGAAAAAAATTTCCTTCTCCACTAATTGAACTATCTCACTGCCAAATTTCATTGAAGTTTACAGACTGACATATATCCAGAGTTGCGCGATGGGCGAACTATGACGTCATCGTTAATGCACAAGCGGGAGCAAGCACTTTTGAGATTCTTGCATTACCTTCGTCATTTTTGATCCGATTCCGCTACAAATCTGCATACTCAGCAAAAAACGTGAATGATCCTCATTATAAGATAACAAATGACTATTTAATTAAAATAAACCTCGATGGTAGGTAAGCGATTCGGTCCTATTCCATTCATCCGATTGTGATGAAACTACGAGCATGATAAGTTTTCCGACTAGAAAAATAAAAAGGTGTTGAAAAACGCTGGGCATTAGTCCTAGTATTTATATACTCTGAGACATTAGTTAGTTAATCTTTAATCTTTATTTATTGACATAAATAAAATGAACATAATTAAAACGAAGTCCCTGACTTCTGAGCTAGTTCTAAACCTGTGTTGCAGAAGCCAGTTAGTTTAAACTTAATGAGTACATACTGTAGCTATTTTTCGCTAAATGCTTTTTTTTTTTTTTTTATACAACTTAGTCGGTAAACAAGCATACGGCCCACTTGATGGTAAGCGGTTACCGTAGCCATATGGACGCTTGACACACACGAAGCATCGCTCACGCGTTACCGACCTTTCCCCCCTCCCCTATGAGCTCTGGCGACCTTACTCACGCGCAGGAACACAACTTTACACAACATAAAGTTATTTGGCTGCGGTATTCTGTAAGGTGGAGGTACTTCCCCAGTCAAGCTGCTCTTTGAGCGAATAAACGCTATGCTCTACCTCTCCTCTGCTTAATACATAAACTGCCGAGTGCTTACATATCAAGTTCCAAAATTGTTTCCGTTTTTAAATATTAGTTAAAGTAGGTAAAACCGTATAAAATTTCATATAATACTGATACGTGGACTTTATGATGGTTCACGGCTTACGTACGACGACGCTACTTTGTAACCAAATGGGGATCAAAAATGTTATTCATATATGCATGTAGGTATTAAAATGCTCGATGATAGGATATGAATAATATACAAAGTACAAAGTAAACACGTCTACCTGACATTTTGGTAGTTTTGACTTTAGCATATCTGCACAAAATGTGATTTCTACAGAGCTTTTGAATAAGTACTCTGTGCTCTACAATTTGACATTTGCAGATAGAAAAGTTTCGTGCGCCAACGAATATTGTCTCTCGCCTTTTCACAGTATATTTAATTATATTTAATTTAATAAACTAAACCTAGTTGGACTAATTTTATACGATTGTTAATCGGGAGAAAGGTAAGTTAAATAAAATTTTATTATTAGGTACACTCTGGTCCGTACTTCTAAAAAAAACCGGCCAAGTGCGAGTAAGTCTCCGTTCCGGGTTCCGTACAAACCTGTAGGTATATAAGTAAATGGTAGTATAGACCTGAGTATTTGATATTAATTTCAATTTATGAACTATTAAAAAAAAACTACTTACTAGATCTCGTTCAAACCAATTTTCAGTGGAAGTTTGCACTGTAATGTACATCATATATTTTTTATAGATTTATCATTCTCTTATTTTAGAAGTTACAGGGGGGGGGACAAACATTTTACCACTTTGGAAGTGTCTCTCGCGCAAACTATTCAGTTTAGAAAAAAATGATATTAGAAACCTCAATATCATTTTTGAAGACCTATCCATAGACACCCCACACTTATGGGTTTGATGAAAAAAAAAAATTTGAGTTTCAGTTCTAAGTATGGGGAACCCCCAAAATTTATTGTTTTTTTTCTATTTTTGTGTAAAAATCTTAATGCGGTTCACAGAATACATCTACTTACCAAGTTTCAACATTATAGTTCTTATAGTTTCGGAAATAAATGGCTGTGACATACACGGACAGACAGACAGACAGACATGACGAATCTATAAGGGTTCCGTTTTTTGCCATTTGGCTACGGAACCCTAAAAATATCAAAATTTTAGTCTATTTGTCCTATAGGAAATTATCATAAAATATATAGTATAAAATAATCCGTAAGAGCTGTGTCACCTGAAAAACTGCTGAAAGCGAAAGACAATAGCGGTAGAATTTATTCAAACACTCTGGCTTCTATCGTAGTATCTTTTAGTAGTCACTCGTGATGCAAATTAGATTTTGAGGGCGACCCCAAAATTTCAATGAAAGCAGCCCACGCTCTGAGTAAAGACATTAGTAAGTTCTTAAAAGAATTACGTCCAATTTCGGGGATCTGATCTGGTGGCCGTCAGTCACGGCTCCTCAAGCAAAGTTTTCAATAGTCCAAGCAGCGAATCTCAGAGGAATTTGAAGAATGGCTCTTAATTCCCAGTATTCAATAATGTTTTGGCTTGGCTTTTATCAAATGAATATAATAGCTGATTTTGGAGTTAAGTGCTTTAGAGAGTAATTTATTCACTGGAATATTTACTGTGCGCGTCAAACTTGGGACCTTTGAGCCATAGGGTAAATACGTATTTTATTACTAAGCGCTTTTCTTATAGTCAATGGAACCATTTATAAACCTTGTGACTCTATGAGCTGTATTAGACTTGTAGATTCAGGCTGCCGAGAATGGATGCTCGATAAGTTTAAAACATCGATAAAGTAGGTTAATTCATTCTCATAGAGTTATGTCAGATTTGTTGACAAAAATAGATACATTTAATAATCGATACATTCATGCTCGCAGTGCATTTTTTAGAAGTTTTTCAAAAAATGGCGTTCGCTCGTTCTATAAAACTGTATTCGCAGGTAGCAATCGGACAGTTACAAAATCTTCATTGTATAATTTAATATATATTTATATGAAAATGAATATTGATAACTTTAATTAGATTGTTAACATAACTTTTAACCTGTTGAACCTTTAATTATTCAAAATAAGTCAAAATATGCCAACTACTATTCTACTATATAAAAATAAGTCGGGTTTTCCTTCCTGACGCTATAACTCCAGAACTAACGAACCGATTTCCACGGTTTTGCATTCGTTGGAAAGGTCTCGGGCTCCGTGAGGTTTATAGCAAAGAAAATTCAGGTAGGGTAGGGTAGGGTAGGGTAGGGTAGGGTAGGGTAGGGTAGGGTAGGGTAGGGTAGGGTAGGGTAGCACCACGCGAACGAAGTCGCGCCAGGCAGCTAGTAATAATATAACAATAATACTTCGATATTATAAAACATATGTTACCATTATACAAATCGACAATTTATTTCAAAAGGGTTATAAAGTTTTCCCATTACCCGACCGCTTCCAAAAAGTTTTTCAATATACCAATATATTCACAACTCTGCCAATTCTATGTCTACATACATACGTTTGTAATTAACCTCGTTAAGTAACATTTGTCAAAGTTTGGGTAGAATTAATTGGTTAACCCATAAATTGTTTTCGTACCGCAGTATATAATATATATATCTCATCTATACATTTAGAATAACTTGTCCTGCCTGACTGATATTAACGCAGAGCCTAAACCGCTGGGGCTACAAACTTGAAATTTGCACACGGGTCCCATTTTTAGGGTTCCGTACCCGAAGGTTACCCTATTCATAAACCTCCGCTGTCCGCCCGTCCCTCTGTCTGTCAGTGGGCTGTATCTCATAAACCGTAATAGGTAGACAGCTGAAATTTTCACAGAATATGTATTTCTATTGCCGCTATAACAATAAATTATAAATATTCAATAAAATTTAAAATTAAAGGGTAAAAAGACGTTTCTTGTATGGGGCCTCCATACTCTCGTATTTTTTTTTCGTTTGGTAACTGCTTACCATCATCGGGGCCGTATGCTTGTTTACCGACTTCGTCGTATAAAAAAATATCTGTATATTCATACGTGAAGCAAAAACATTCGCTCCCTTTTTTAGCCTAATGCGCGCACGGAGGAGTGAGATTTAGCTTAGTAAATAATAATGTACGTCTTATAGTGACGTCTTGACGGGCCAGTTGGCGCAGTTGGTTAAGACTCTGGTAAAGATTCCATCTATTGCGCCGCAGGTCGTGGGTTCGATTCCCGCACAGGACATGCCTTTGTGTGCATGAACATGTCTGAATCTGGGTGTAATTATGTATATTAAGTATGTATTTACAAAATAAAAAGTAGTATATGTATTATATCGGTTGTCTGGTTTCCATAGTACAAGCTCTGCTTAGTTTGGGATCAGATGACCGTGTGTGAGGAATGTCCCAGGATATTTATTTATTTATTATCAAAAAAGTTAAAGTTTATAAGGAGAAGAAGTGCAGAAAGCTAATTTTAACCGACTTCATTACATAATAATGCATTAGAAATACTATTTTAGTTAAAAAATACATTACACACACTAACCATGCGTTTGACACACATAATATTATATAGTACTCTGACGAGACTGACAATAATATGTAATCTTTTTAGGCATATTGCGTGTACGGAGGATTTTGAGATTTCGCATAGCTAACATTTATTTATTTATTCAAATTTAAATTAAATTAAGTATTAAAAGAAACAAAAATCCCGACTGCGTAAAATAAAAAATAACTGAAAAGTGAAAAATAAGCTCTTTAATTTATATAATTTTTAATATAACTTGAATTTTATAAGGTATTGCAGTCGGGGATAAACAAATATTCCAAAAAAGAATACATACTTAGGTTATTGGTTTTTTTGTCTTTTTTAGGTAATAATTTAATTTATTTCGACACCTCATACGTATAAATCTATCAAGCCGTTTAGGCAGCATGCCAAAGAAATAGACAAACATATACTTATGTATACATACACTTGAAAAACATAACCCTCCTTCCGGGTCAGTCGGGTAAAAATGTATAGTCGAATTTCGACTCATGGGCGAAGTAATAAAACTCTGTAGCGTATCATACAGTCAAAAGACCATAGTTGTAAACGTATCGTCTCCCGCGCTCCTCGCTCGTTCCGTTTTACGTAGGTAGTCCCCTCCCCGCGCGGCGCTAACCGCGCGACGGAGGCAGTATGAGAATCTATAGTCAGTCGCCGCTACGTACTCGACACGGTTAATGTACCTCTTTAGACAAATAATTGTTTTCCTTGTATTTTGAATGTGTGATCACGAAATATATTTATATAGTGCTAAAACTGAAGTTTAAGTCCTATTATATGGCGCCCAACTTGCGGCAAAACCCGCAGTGATAACAAAACCAAGTGCGTAGTGAATAACAATATCGCGTCGCCGCGCCGCGCCGTGTTGACATAATAACGGCTCTACAGCTTATACTCATCGTGGTCGTCTTCTCCGGGGGTAGATTACGTAAAAATGCCCCCGAAGACACGCAAGAAGACGAAGAACAGCGAGGAGTCAAGCGCCGAGAACTCCGGCGACGAGCGAGATCCGAGCAACGCGGGCGTTGACCCCGCGCACTCTGGCTCCGCGACCGCGACCGCGACATCGACCGCGGCGGTGGCACCTATTGTGGAAGCCCCCCGCGACAATGTTATCCCGATAACAGAAGGCCAGCTATCCAGGATACTGTCATCGGTGCTGAGGAGTGTGACGTCCTCGCCGACGAGCGAGCGCGATGTGTCCACTCCACTTCCGAACTCCTCTCAAGGGAACTTCTCTCGGTGCACGGCACGTTTCGACGGTGCCGGGCGCAGTGCTGACGAATTGGAGGCTTTCATAGACAACGTGACCGTCTACAAGGAGTGCACGTCAGTGAGCGACGAGCACGCGCTGCGCGGCCTGTCGATGCTCCTCACCGCCGAAGCCGCCGTGTGGTGGCGCGGCATGAAGGCAACCGTGACGTCGTGGGATGAAGCAGTACAGAGACTGCGATCCATGTACGGCGCGCCGAGACCTGCCCACAAAATCCTGAGGGAGATCTTCGCGCACGAGCAAGCAGATGAACGTTCCGAATCATTCATTTCGCGTGTGCGTGCAAATATATCGCGATTACCATACAGTGTGAACAATGATATGCAAATAGATATAGTTTACGGCCTATTACATAGGAAAATTCGAAAACGTGTAACTCGGAATAGTGTCGATAGTCTCGATAGCCTACTCGAGCGAGCGAGGTGCGTGGAGGAGTCCTTAACCGAGGTAAAGTGTCCTATTATTGGCCCCAATAACAGTAGTGTAAATAACGATAATAAAAGTCCCGACTCATCACCAATATCTAAACCTGTTACCACGACTTCCCCCTCTATGTCGAATACGGATAGTGCCACTGTCGATAAACCTAAACGTATTCGCGTGAGATGTTTGTCGTGTCGCCGCTTCGGACACGAAGCAGCCGAGTGTAGATCGAAACCACCGCCCGGTAAGGCAACCGAACCGTCGCCATCCACGAGTAAAAGTAGTTCTTTACATTGTTATGGTTGTGGACGACTAGGTACAGTGCGTTCCAGGTGCGAGACGTGTAGTAATAATAATAATAGTGCTACGGCTAAGAATAATTCTGAGTTTCACAGAGTTGAGATCGACTGTGCCGACCAGTCACGCCCGACTGTGAATATTATGGTAGCGGGTCGCAAGGGCTCTGCCATGCTGGATACCGGCGCTACTCACTGCATCGCCAGCCCTGGTCTCTACCACATTCTGGTGAATAGTGGTGTGGAGTTCAAGGAGACGCGCCGCAAGGTAGGCCTCGCCGATGGATCCCAGAAGGTAAGGAAAGCTTTAACCTGTGATACCTTTGTTAATTTGTGTGGACGTGATATACCTACCACTTTCTTGGTACTACCAGGAGCTGATAACCGAACGCTCCTCGGACGAAATTTTATTGTGAAAGCTGACGTTGTGCTTGACCTTTCGCAAGGTATTTGGAGTTTTGCTGACTCACCTGAGCAGAAGTTCGTGTTCATGGACCCATATACTTCCGCCCCATCACAACTGCCGTCACACACCGACAATGCAGAACTTATGCACGTTGATGCTGTCGACGTCATGTTAAGGGAGGATGAAGGATGCAACCTAACACCCGCTCAGAGAGCCGAGATTAATAAATTAGTCATCAGCAAAGCAGACCGGTTTTCTATTGAAGGTCCACCGACTAGCTATGCTATTCACCGTATACGAGTCGATGGCGAACAAGAGCCAATCGCCTCGCCACCTTATCGTATGTCACAGAACAGGAAGGAGATTCTCAATCAAGAGTTGAAGAAGCTGATGCAGGCCGACATCATAGAGGAGTGCGAGTCACCCTGGGCGGCGAATGTAGTCCTCGTCACGAAGAAAGATGGAGGAGTCCGCTTGTGCGTGGACTACCGCAAGCTCAACGCCATGACGGAGCCTGACCGGTACCCACTCCCTAGGATGGAAGATGTGTTGCACGCAGCCAAGACCACCAGCTTCATGACGACACTTGACCTGCAATCTGGATATTTCCAGGTCAGTGTATCAGACGAGGATCGCGACAAAACCGCTTTCGTAACACCGTCAGGAACGTTTCGCTTCAAGCGGATGCCCATGGGATTACGCAATTCAGGCGCTACCTTCCAAAGGCTGATTGACAGACTGAAGGCGAACCTGTTCGTCGAAACGAAGGTGTCAGTTGAGGAATCTGATGCTGAAGTGGCTTCCCACGTCCAGAAAGGCAGACCAGTGACCATACTGGCGTATCTCGATGACCTGATCATTCTGTCGGAATCATTTGAGCGGCATCTCGAGGACCTGGAAGCAGTTCTTGACAGGCTAGCTGCGTTTAATTTAAGAGTCAACAGGAAGAAAAGTTGTTTTGCCCGTGACTCGGTCAAATTCCTAGGCCACGTCATCGTTCCTGGTGGTCTACAGGCAGATCCGGAGAAGACATTGGCGATTGCTGATATGCCCCCTCCGAAGAACGTCAGACAACTCAAGAGCTTCGTAGCAATGACGAGCTGGTTCAGGCGCTTCGTGCCCAACTATGCATCCGTTGCAAAGCCCCTGACGAACCTACTGAAGAAGAACAGCACATGGCAATGGCATGACGAACAGAATGCTGCATTTACGCACATTAAGGAGCTACTCCAGTCAGCACCCATTCTGCGCCAGGCAGATGAGACGAAGCCCTTTACGCTTAAGACAGATAGCAGCGGCTATTGCCTCGGAGCAGTATTGATGCAGGGGGAGGGTGCCGACGAGCGACCCGTAGAATATGCCAGCCGACTTCTCCTGCCTGCCGAGCGTAACTACACGACGACAGAGAGAGAAGCCTTGGCCGTTGTTTGGGCAGTATCCAAGTTCCGTGGCTATATCGAAGGATCGGAAGTCGTTGTGAAGACTGACCACCAGCCACTGCGATGGCTCATGAGCCTGAAGTCGCCCAGTGGAAGGCTTGCAAGATGGGCATTGACTTTACAAGCTTACAATCTACAGATCCAGTACTTACCCGGCAGATCGAATGTGATAGCTGACGCACTGAGCCGCCCTGCCTGCTGCGACGAAGAGCCAGACAGTTGCGAGATATGTGCTGTAGTTGTAGATATACCACACAGGAGTCCCGCAGATGTTCGTGATAACCAGCTGAAGGACCCCGAGCTCCGGAAAATAATCCAAGATATGGAGTCAGACGACGTTGAGTCCAGGGGGAGAGCGTGGTCGAGCCGCGGATATGTCCTCTCCGATGGAGTTCTGTATCGTCATGGACCGGAGGCAGATGGAGAAGATACTGCTTGTTTGGTTGTGCCACAGCATGAACGTGAACGAGTGCTGTCCGACTTTCACAACGCGCCCACTGCCGGACACCTGGGCGTTGACCGCACATACCAGCGTCTGAGTGCCAGGTTCTACTGGCCAGGGATGAGAGCGTTTGTTGCAGAATATGTTAAGAGCTGCACTGATTGCCAGCGGTACAAAGCCGACAATAGGAAACCCGCCGGTCTTCTGCAGACCCCAGCTACAGCCCGACGATTTGAGGTGGTATCAGTGGATTTGTTCGGACCACTACCGAAAACAGCCAACGGCAATCGATGGATTTTAATCCTTGAGGATGTATGCACTCGATGGGTTGAACTGTTTGCACTAGAGACAGCCACAAGTGCTGCATGTGCAAAAGTATTGACCGAGGAAGTATTCCTACGATATGGAGTCCCTCGTAGGTTGATTAGCGACAATGGAGTTCAGTTTGTAGGAGAAGTAATGCAGCAGGCTTGCCACGCTCTTGGTATTAAACAAAATTTGACGCCGCTGTACCATCCGGAAGCAAACCCCATTGAGCGTAAAAATAGAGATCTGAAGCCACAGCTGGCCATATTGGTCGGTCCAGATCATTCAAGCTGGGATACTCACCTTGCCGCCATTCGATTCGCCATGAACTCCGCTGTAACAGCGAGCACCGGCTTCTCGCCGGCATTCTTGACGTTTGGGCGCGAGCTACGAGCTCCAGCCGATGTTATAGATGATATGAGAAGCATTGTTGACGGGGATACGGTGCCTACTGCAATTACTCCGTATCTTAAAGAGCTTACCTCAACACTCCTCATAGCGCGCGATACTCATGAGAAGGCGCAGGCCCTCCAAAAGAAGTTTGCAGATGAAGGCCGCCGTCCTGCACCGGAGTATAGCGTAGGTACTCTGGTACTTCTGAAAACACAAAGCTTAAACGACGCTGACCGTGGTCAGACGTCGAAGTTCATCCCTCGCCGCGATGGACCTTACAGGGTGAGAGCAGCTACGAGCACGACCACTTACGAGCTGGAGAGTCCAACCTCAGGTAGGTACATCGGTAAATACCACGTCTCGCACCTCACGCCTTATATCGGTCCGATAGAGTCGCCTGTTAAGGAGAAGCGACGGCGCGGTCGGCCACGTAAGATTGTTGCTAGTCCGAACGCGAGGGCGCTGTGTTCGAACTAGAGGGGGAGCCTGTAGCGTATCATACAGTCAAAAGACCATAGTTGTAAACGTATCGTCTCCCGCGCTCCTCGCTCGTTCCGTTTTACGTAGGTAGTCCCCTCCCCGCGCGGCGCTAACCGCGCGACGGAGGCAGTATGAGAATCTATAGTCAGTCGCCGCTACGTACTCGACACGGTTAATGTACCTCTTTAGACAAATAATTGTTTTCCTTGTATTTTGAATGTGTGATCACGAAATATATTTATATAGTGCTAAAACTGAAGTTTAAGTCCTATTATAACTCTAGATTAGTTTATTTTAGTTATTTTCACAGTTTAATGTCCTACGGCATCCTCCTTTGGGGCAGCGGTGCAGACATCAATAGAATTTTTATCCTGCAGAAGAAGGCTATTCGCGCAATATATAACTTGAAGCCAAGAGATTCCCTTAGAGATAAGTTTAAAACCATAAATGTAATGACAGTTTCGTCACAGTACATATATGAATACTTAATTTATGTTTGAAAAAACATACTTAACTTTCCTAAAAATAGCGACACTCATACTTTAAACACTAGAAATAAGGACAAACTTGGTGTAACACGGCTCAACAAAGTTAGCGATTCTTTTAAGGGGCAATGTATACGCTTCTATAACAAAGTACCCAAATCGAGAACTATCTGTGTATACATTTAAAAAGTTAATTAAACAAAAATTGTGTAAGAAAGGGTACTATAAAGTTTCCGACTTTGTAGAAGACAAGAACGCATTTAAATGAAGTGTTCGCTTTACAGGCTATTTTAATTTAATTATCTAATATTGTCTTTATTCTAAGATAATTTAAAAAAATATATCCTTGCTGAGTTTCTTGCCGGGAGTCTTCTCAGTTTAAGTGTATTACGAACCGGTGGAAAAATCAATTGTAACGTTCGTAAGTGGGCTTATAGGGCCTATATTGAATAAACAATTTTTGAATTTGAATTTGAACTAGTACTTAATAAAAATACTCTGGACGGAAATTTAAGAAACCACATTTTTTGCGTCTCTCGAAAATCGACCCCTAAACGGGGTAAAAGGGGTAATTATGTTTTAAGGGGAGGATTTTAATGCGTGTCTCGATCAACTTAAAAGTTGGTATACATTTTACAGTTATTTTTATAAATGAAAGGATTTTTGGAAATCCCATTACTAAGGGGGTAAAGAAGAGGGCGCCGATGAATCCGCAGGGGGGAAATTTATTAATACAATATTATTAACGTCATAAATTACGTAATATTGAAATAAATTTTCACGTTATTGTTTTTGTTTTCACAAGTTTTATTGAACCGGTTTCAGCAATAAAGTAATAAATCGAGTGAAAACAAACTTGAGATGGATATTTATTCGAAATCAATTGGATTCTATATTAAGATTACAACGAAGATGAAAAATAAATAAATAAAACTGGCCAAGAGCCTCAGTTTTGACTCGCGCGTACCGAGGGTTCCGACGTGCCTTAAATTTCTTGGTTTCGGTTATAACCAAAAAAAAAACGGACCGCATAACATTTTTTTTTTGATGATTTCGAAAAATATGTGATAGAAACATCGTTGTATTTTTCCTGTAATATTTACATCAATGTCTATCTACTATAATTATTTAAAAGTTTTGTCTTTGCGAGTTTCGTTGATAAGGGTTTTTTTATACTACTTAGGTAGCAAACAAGCATTCGACCCGCTTGATGGTAAGCGGTTACCGTTTCCTATGGACGCTGGCAACACCAGGGGTATCTCTTGCGCTTTGCCGACCCCGCAGAAATCTCTTCACACCCTTTTTGAAGAACCCCATGCTGTTCTCCATTGTGTTTTTTGACATTTTCATCATAATCCAAAAACTACTACTTACCTATAAGAAAATAAATACTGTTTGCTCGCGATTTCAAGTGTGGACGTACAACGAACGCGATGCGAATCCCTGTGTTCAAAAAAACTGACAATCGCGCTCGTTCGAGGCTCGCAAGCCCGTCCACGCTACGCGAATCGTGCTCGCAGTGTGCTCGTTCGAGGCTCGGCTCGTGCTCGGTTCGCCAAGCATGGACGCACCATTAAGTTTGAATTAAGAATTGGAAGTGTAGATAATTGTGAAGAATATTGCAGAAGCATGTAAAGGTCAATAGACGTGAGAGGCTTTGAAGCGCTTAGTGAGACCGAGCCGCACCCGACCGACTGTGAAAGGGCGCAATCCCACTCACGAATGCTTCGACGACATACGAATATAAGTTTCAATAAAGATTTCATTTAATCTGCCCGCGTTATTTTCAAAAATTCAACTTTTATGAATTCACAATGAACTAAAATATTGAATCATCAAGTAATCAAATAATACTTTAGTATATTAATACTTATTATTTTAGTATAGCGATATTGAAGGATTCGATATTTGATTAGGATATCGTATCGGAATATTGATAACGGTGACGCCTACATATTAGTTCACTTACCGTCCTCTGTAATTAGTGGCAGGGGTCAGCTAATGGAATTATTTGTCAGGACCTTTGTAACTTAGCACACTACTAATTAAATTACTATCTGTTACGAATAGCTACGGAAACGGGTTACATACATATACCATATTTTTGTCAGTGTGTTTGTTATAAATGCGAAAGTTCACTCACTCAACTAATTTGTTTCTAAACTAAACTACTACACGGACTAACTAAACGGATCAGCAGCAGGCATTGGCAGGTAGATAGCCTATGGTATGGAGAAGGAAATAGGCTACTTTTTATCCCGGGATCGCGGGTGAAACCGTAGGGGACAGCTAGTTCAGTGATAAGGAAATTTTTTTTGGTAGATTTTGGTCGAAATTTGTTGTTTAATCCACCGCCCGATTCAACCATTCGCTTTAAAACATAATTCGGCCATGTATCATGTGCATTTAGTACAGCTGCCTCTTCTGGGTTTACTTTAAAAGCACCGCCTTGACCTAAATTCAAAAAAAGGACAAATCTCTGACGAGTCTACTGCCAGGTACGTATCGGAGATGATGATTTGCTCGTCTCGTCAGTCGTCACAGTAACATTTAGTGGATATACGGTTAGATATCCAATGAAAGAGGCCCGGATAATTATGTAATGCTGTGCTTTTTAGGGTTCCGTACCCAAAGGGTGCCAAACCTATTACTGAGCTTCCGTTATCCGTCCGTCCCTTCGCCCGACCGTCTGTCTATCAGTGGGCTCATGAACCGTTATAGGTAGACAGCTGAAATGTTGCTATTGCCGCTATAACAACAAAATAATAAAATTTAAAATTGGTCGTGGTCGTGCGTTGTTAACTACAAAAAGCACAGATTCTAATTTGATAGACAAAGACAATGGAGATGTAAATAAAATAAATATCCTGGGACATTCCTCACACACGGTCTTCTCATCCCAAACTAAGCAGAGCTTGTACTATGGAAACCATATATATATATATATATACCAAACTGATATAGTACATATAACTTTTTGTTTGTAAATACATACTTAACATACATAATTACACCCAGACTCAGGACATTCAGACATGTTCATGCACACAAATGCACGGCCTGTGTGTGTGGGAATCGAACCCACGACCTGTAAATAAACGTAACGTAAATGCCAGAAGACTATCAATAGAACAATAGAACTAAATAAACAAGAATTTCTAATATTAAGACGATTTAAGACGATCTTACTCAATAAGACGATGATAGCAATCATCAACTAACTTGTTTCTTACTCATTAGTTTATTTTATTTAAGATTTATAGAGAGGTTAAAATTGTTTATTTTTCCTTTTTCCGCAGTCGGGTTATTGCAACAATGTGGTTCATGTTTCATGTATGCGGTGTATGTATTGATTGAGTCTACTTTTGTAGTTTTTGCGGCCGGGATACGCTATTGTTGTCAGTGAGATCAGAATGTAAATGTTATGTAATGAATCTAAGCTTGTTTTAAAAAAGTAATTACCGAATTAATTGCCGGCTTTTCTCAGCAAATGAAACTTTCCAAACCGGTATTGGAGTCAGACTATTCATAAGTCTGCAAAGGTCTATTTGAGTAAATAATATTGAATTTGAATATGTGTGAAAACATTTTATTACAAAGGTAGTACTCGGGGCAAACGCTGCAACTTTATAAGTTCCGAAGTCACATGGAAGACAAGTTAGCTGGCATCCAAAAAGCATGGAGTGCTCAATAGAGCGAGGCTGTACTTCACATCGGTTCAAAGGTTGAAACTTTATATGTCGCAGGTCCGGCCTCATATGGAGTAAGTACTGCTGTTATTTATGGGTGGGAGCACCTGGATACCAGCTTGGGCCGTTAGGCTCGGTTCAGAGACGTGCCATCAGGGGCCCAAGTCTGCTATTTCAATTGTGTTCCAATGATCTTTCAGTGGTGTCAAAATTGTGCCATAATGACACTTCTGTTAGTAAGTAGACTACCAAAACTGTAAAATGTCACAATTTTGACACCACTGAAAGTTCATTGGAACACAATTGAAATAGCAGACTTGGCCCCCTGAATTGTTGACGATCCCGAGCTCACAAGCGGTTTAGATCCTCTCAGTCTGAGGAGAGACTTTGCCTCCTTATGTGTGTTCTACCGCTTGTACAACGGAGAGTGTTCTAAGGAATTATTCCACTTGATGCCCACGGCTCCAGTCCAGTCCATCCACATACATTGAAACCAGAATTGTTTCGAACTGTCCGGGCTAAAAGGAGTTTTCTTCCGCGGACGATCGGACTGTGGAATGAGCTCCCCGCCGTGGTTTTCCCAATGGGTTCTTCAAAAAGGGTGTGAAGAGATTTCTTCAGGGTTGCCGGCGAATGATACCCCTGGTATTGCAAGCGTCCATAGGCTACGGTAACTGCTTACCATCAGGCGGGCCGTATGCTTGTTTGCCACTTGAGTGGTATAAAAAAAAACTGTTTAGTACCTAAAAACAGTATATCTATATCAGTAAGTATACAATGAAACATAATAAAACAGTTATGAGCTTCTGAAAGTTAAATAGGAAAAGTATTCTCCACGTGACGAACGGCTGGCTTGTCATGATTTCTTTAGATAGTAGCTGAATTGAACGATGTGCCCGAGGGATTCACAAACAACTTGACATCATAAATGAGGTACTGTAGGGAAAAACCCTCATGATCGACCGTAAAAACCATACTAAGGTTATACATACTACCGTACTAAGGTTAAACCATAATATGGGTAAATTTCTAAATGTAAAATCATTAACGAATACAAATAAATGATACCTAAGAGTAGAGAGCTTGTTAATGATAACAAAACTGGCGTCACAGAGATTACAAATTTGAAAAGTTTGAAAATTTTCTCATCCCACAATTGTTACTTCAGTTCTGTAGATTTTATTGTGATGGATTTTGTTTTCATATGATCCCACAGAGAGAGTTCTAGAGTTCTGCGTTCCACATTCACAATTGTGCTCGCAGCAAGCAGTCTAGCGTTCTAGAGTTCTGCAATATTCACACGATCACAAGTCAAAGACTTCTTTTATTTTAAGTGCCGCATATACAGTGAACTCGAAACCAGCGAAACGCAGAACTCTAGAACTCTCTATGTGGGATCGGCGCCTAAGGGTAAAATATATACTAATCAAAATATTAATATCTTCTATAGTATAATCTATATGTAATTATAACGAAGGCAGTGCGACAACAAGGGCAGCGCCAGCGGTGCCCAGGCATAGGGCGCATACCCCGTAGGGGCGCAAAAATAACTAGTCCCAAGTTTTGGGCATTTTTCATGGCTGCGGTTATAGAAACTTGCACCGGGCGCATAAAAGCCAACCATGGCGCACTGCACAAATAAATAAATATGCAGTTGCAGCTGAGGGTAGAATTTTATATTCGTATATTTTTCGTAATCGGTTATTTTTATGTCAGCGGTGAAATTGGATATACGTACCTATAGACTATTTAAATGAGGCCAATTTACTCTCGTACATTCACGGAATCAAAAGGTTCGTCACCTTAGATTCGCTTTTCGCTTGCACCAAATTGTAAGAAACATTTAAATAAATGTGACGTTGCTATCGAATAAGGTTTTTCTTGTTTTTTCATCACGATGAAAACTTTGAAATACCTCAATAAAATAATCTTGTCGATAAGATGAAAAATCAAACAAATATCTGAATAATTTTGAACATTAATAACGAACAGTTAAGGCGCAGACTTGGGCAAAATACACTACATTGCTGCCCAAATTATATGAAACCTGCTAACTCTACGGTGTTGAAATTGAAATATATGATACTTAAGGATATAACAAACACATCGCCCGAGCCGAAAACACGATTTCAATTAAAAGCCTCGATAAAAAAAAATTTCAAACATACCTCTAAAAATCAAGAAATTCCCAAATATATCCAAAGCCTGAAGGTATTTTGATACGATTTTTTTCATCGATATAGTACATATCATAAGAAAATAAACGCCCGATTTAGTTTTTTGAATTAGCTATTCAGTTTTTCATAATAATGATTTAAAAAAAAGTCGCTTACGTCAAATTCAATCCGAGCACCATCAACATCATACCGCACTCTATTGTCCTGCAACTCGCGTATTTTACTTCGCGCTCACTCGCATTCCGCGGCGATCCGCGTTGCTAGATGGACCTGTGTCATTTTCTTTCAGAATTTTCACCAAAATAAAACCCTCTCAAATGAGTAAAAAATCATATCAAATTATCTTCAGAAGGCACTGGAAATGCATGCTAGTCAAATTAAGGCAATTGAGCCTTTTATTTGCTTGTTATGAATAAAAATATATAAAATAAAATCTGTTATGATTGATACTTTTGAAAATTGTCATCGAGCCATGTCGTGGTACTGACAGAGACTAATACTTATTTTCGTCTATGAAGGGTATGGCTTGGGTAGTCTAGGGGGCTAAAGTGCGGGTTATTAATGTAGGCGCCGACTGAAGGAGGTGATGATTCAAATCCCGGAAAGTGTTTTTTTTTTATTTCAAATCATACAAAATGAAAAATCAGCAATATATATTATTTTTAATGAGCAATTATCTATTTAGTTACTTACCTGATTAAATAACACCTCATTCAATGTTGTTTATTTTGAGATCAAAGAAAAGGTATTGAAGGTAGGTTGACTGATACTGGTAACAGTAGGTGCCCCGAGTCGGGGCGGGTGTGCCAGTCACTACTGCGGTCATCGAGTCATCTGTAGTCATCGAGTCGAGCCGATATACCTTTATATTCATTGTATTATTGTGGTCCAGTCGCGTAGTCGTGAAGTGTCAATGGCACAGTAAAATTAGTACCAGTAAAGAAAATATTACACATCTTACGTTGACTAAGTTTCTACTACATCGAGGAACAACCCTTAGAGAATTTATACCGAGCAATCTGATTCCGAAACTAGTCGCTGATTTTGAACTGTAAGGACCAATCACTTTATCGTGTGTTCTTGACTTGGCCAATCAGAGCGCATTGTCAATGATGGCAAATTGGCGGAATAGATTGCAAGCAAAATCAACGTCATTACGCTTCTTTGGGTTAATTGTTCGATGTTCTACTACTTACTGAATCGGTTAGTTGGAATGTGAACCCATCGTAAATTTACAATTACTATTAGTGAGCTCGGCTATCATTGTGCCGATTAGGGATTGCAAAATCCGGTTTTTTTTCAAATCCGGATAGAAAGTTTATCATCACATATAAATCCGGATTATCCGGATTTTTCGTTTTTTTTTATTTTTTTTTGCAATCTTTTGTAATTTTAAATTGTACACGTATTTTATGCTTGATTATTAGTAGTTTGAAGAGAGGTGTTCTATTTTATTGTATTTCCATTGCTTGCATTTGAATAAAAATTCAATTAAACTGCAAGTAATATTTAAAAAAAAAATGGCTTGTATTTTCCACTAAGCCGTCCATAAAGGATAATGACGAAGCCTAAGGTGGAGCACGCTAACCCAAATGGAACCTAATCATTCAGGCCGTGAAAGTCCCTAGATTCTAAGAGTCAGGAAATACAGTCGCCGGAAGCAAGTTCCACTCCCTTGCTGCCCGCATTATAATTGAAGATACAAAAGAAAAAAAATCCCCGTGCCTTGTGGTTTGGAGTAAAAAGCAAGCAACCTTTCTTCGATGGTCGACGCTCGTGAGTTTCGTCATAATTAGTCTCATATTCGATGAGTCTTCTGGCTTGGCGGTTTATTGAGTCGAGGGCAAGAGCCTGGTGGAAAGGACTCCGTTTGGTGAAAAGACACACCTGCGTCTTGGTGGCATTAAAAGTGAACAGAATGGCATTGCCCCAATCGGAGACTGCCTGTAAAATTACGTTCAAACGCTCTACCATGGCCTCTCGCAACAATTGGATCTATGACAACGGTGCTATCGTCTACGTACCCAAAGATACCGGGCTTCACCAGATCGTTAATATGCAGCAGAAATAAGGTTGCAGAGAGAACCGAACTCTGTGGAATTGATTGCGGAAAGGTCCGACGAACACCCGTCTATGACTACATGAATGATCTATTCACTTTATCTACCAATTCACTCACTACCTATCACTCTATCTATTCACTTCGCTCAGGAAATGGTAAACTGTTAAGCTGCAAACAAATAAATAAATAAATAAATAAATTCAAGCGCACAGACCACCAGAGATTTCATATCAAGGAAGCTTGCTTAGAAGCCTGGTGTGTCAGACCCTTTCTGTCCTCCCTGTCACGTTCCGCCGCCTCCTTAGCGGGCATAACTCGCTCGCAAAAGGAGTGGAGTGCATCCCACGATCTCTCGTTTTCAACCACAGCGCGAACGACGCTCGGCAGCGGGAGATCAGTCCCCACTTCGGCGCAGAGCTCGCTGCTAGGCCCCCTCTTCGAGGCACATATGCTTTTTTACCGACTAAGTTGTATAAAAAAAAAACAGCGTTCGGCAAGCTTCGCCATATCTTCAAGTCCAGAATACCTCAGAGTCAGAGTCTTAAGAAAAAGGTTTACAATCAGTGCGTGTTACCAGTGATGAAATACGGAACACGGACGTGGTCTTTCACTGCTGGTCTAATAAATACGCTCAGAGTCACTCAGCAAGCTATGGAATGAGCTATGCTCGGAATTTCACTACGAAACAGGATCCGAAACGAGGACATATGTAGGAGAACAAAAATTCTCGATAAAGCTTAGCGATGGGCGATTGTTACTAAAAACAATCGAATTATTCGATTGTCCAATTTATTCGAATCATTCGAATAACAATTGACTTCTTTCGATTGTTCATAATACGCTTCGTGCGGCACCTTGCGTGGCCTGTGCCGTGCGCTGGCTATCCGCCCGCCGAATGAATGAATCTATTCGCCCACGCGCTCACCCGTCGATTGTGCATACTATTGCAACCTGCGTGGCGTGCGTCACTTTTCATTCGAAAGGTCGATTGTTATTCGATTGTTTATTCGTTAGAACGAATGAATCGACAATCGAATGTACAGTTTTACAATTGTCGATTCTTTCGATTCCTTTTTTTTGAACAATCGCCCATCGCTAATATAGCTCGTAGAGTTCGTATGTTGATGTGGCAATGGGCAGGCCACATCGCTCGAAGAACCGATAACCGATGGGGATGGAAGGTTCTCGAGTGGCGGCCACGTACTGGAAGGGGACACCGTACGTCCACCAGGTGGACCGTCGACCTGGTCAGAGTTACTGGGCGCTGCTGGATTCAAGCAGCCCGAAACCGCTTGAAGTGGAAGTTAATGGGGGAGGCCTATGTTCAGCAGTGGATATCCTCTTTTTATACGCGATACCGTGACCGGGTGGCGTGGGCTGCCGCGCAAATCGCTTCACTGTCACCACATTATGACATTGTACCCGTGCGAAGACGGGGCGGGTCGCTAGTACTTAATATACATAATTACACCCTGACTCGGGACATGCAAACATGTTCATGCACACAGATGCATATCCTTGGTGGGAATCGAACATACAATCGGCGGCGTCGTGGAATCTTAACAAACTACACCAACTGGCCCGTCAAAAGTTTTTTTTGAGGTATATAAAAATTTATATTTTTAAATGTTTGTCTACAGTTTGTCTACTGTTAACATTTTTACTGTGTCCAATTCAAACAGCTTCGTTCTCGGGGAAATGTATAGATGGCGGTTTGTCACGTTGAATTGTTTGCTTGCAATGACGCACTTCTAAATAGAGGGAGCTAGTATTTTTTGTATGCTTAGTTCCGGTAATTTCCGCAAATATTACGTGAAAATGTGGCGCAAGGGTGAAAACTGAAATCTGCTCGAGAGGAGTCTGCGCCTTAAAACATTATTTTCTCTAAGTTTTTCTTTCAGTAGGTATATTCTGTCTATTCAATTTCAAAACGTAATATGTGCTCTTGATACATTGAACGAATCAAGTTGAAAACTGACGAACCTTTTCATTCCCTGAATGTACATAGATTTTTTTTATGTGATTTTCAAAGGTGATTTTAATTGTTTATTTTATATTTTTTCTTAACACTATAAATAGATTTCCACGTCACTTCTAACATACTATACTCACGAGTTAATAATTTACATGATATACGTATAAATGAAAAGCAAAGTAGATCAAAACACGAAATCTACAAAAAATCTAGGCATTACCTTAATGTTTTCAAAACATCTTGAAACTTGTAAGTCGCAGGGTCTCTTCTGCCCGTCTCGGGGATATTACCTACGAGTATTAAACTTTGAAAGTAGTACTCTGTCTGTCTTGTAGTGATATATGGTTTAAGGAGGATGGTCTTCTTTCGAATCACTTCGAATATATATATTTTCTTTTAATTTATTACGTCAGTTTTAAGTACCTATGAGATATCATTGTAAAGATATTTTGTGTACAGTCGAGGACATAAATATGTATACACTTTTTGAAATTCAATAGCGATTTCCTCGCATGTTTAACATTTAAGTGTTAAACTATTACACAAATCATAATAGTATATGTTAGAAGATTCTGCCTTTATAATATCTCATAATTTCAATCAGTAGTTTAAGAGGAAACCGTTGTTGAATTTCACAGAGTGTATACATATTTATGTCCTCGACTGTACATAGGGTAGTGTGCTATGCACTCTGATCTACGTAACGTAAGGCAACTTACCGATTTACATTGTCTCCATACAATTTCACGTCAAGGATGTTACCTAACAATGAACACAACGATAAAGTTTGATTATACTGTGAAGCCCATAGAGTTAGAATATTATAGAGTGATAGCGTAACAACGTCACCTTGCGCGAAGCGTGAGCAGTTTCCATACACATGCGTTCACAGATATACCGTACACTAGTTGATAAACAGTCAGAAAAATGTCTATCTGGATTCCTTGTCATTTGTTCTTGGTAAAAGTATCGGAAAAAAACGAGAAATTGGCTTTCATTGTACGTATTTTAGTCGTTCAATATATATACGCGCACTTCGTTTGAAGGCATTTAGACCGTACCCGTGCCCACAGACCGTACTTTCGTACTACGCTCTATACTATTCTAACTCTATGGTGAAGCCCTAAAAATACCTACATATTTAAAATAATTACCTACTAAGTATCTACAAAACAAAGATATAAAATGGCTAGTTTCCTGAAAAAAACTATTTAGTCCGTCATATACAATATCAAAAAATATTAGACACGTATTTTTTCTTTTTTCAAATAAACAAAAAAATACGAGGATATGTATTCTTGAAGTTCCGCGTGACGTCACGGCGTGGTACACTTTTTAGTAACAAGTGACGTCACGAGCCCCCACTCCCGAACTTAGTCGCGCTTTATCTTCGTCAATTGGTAGTGATTTGGTAAAGCAAAAAATACGTGTCCAATATTTTTTGATAATCTAACTGACGGACTAATTAGAATTATTATTTTTTCACCCAGGAAATATCTCTATTAGGTATAATTTTCGTATTCAATTATGATGAAAATCTCCCTAAAAGAATTTAAGTGATTCTATGAAATGAAATGAATAATGCTGGAATTTGAATTTGCGCCCAATGTCATAATGCTGAAATAACAAAATACGACGCCAAAAAGGATTCTCCAAAATTTTATTTACCTCTTTTGACGTTTTATGTTTTAATTACATCACGAAAAGGTCAGTAGTAGACCGCCAGGTTTGGGTGGGTTAACCAACTTAATTAGCGTTTATTCAACCTAACGAGCGGTCAACTTTGTGTAATTGAATAATTATAAAAATATTTTCTTAAAAGAATACGCGACAAAAATCCAAACATGTTTTGAAGGTAAGGAGTTTAGGATCTTCATCATAAGCGTGTTAGAGACTGGAAGCTTCACTTAGAAACACGATCATAAAGTTATTATGAAACTTTGTAGGTGATCACGTAGCTGAGTTGGACAGAGGTAGCTAGCTTGTTTGTACAAAATTTGATGTTACCTGCCCGTGATATATCTACCTACTGCCTAAAGTATTCTAACATTGTAGATGCTTTGCAGCTTTTCCTATAAGTTGAGGCTTCTAAACACATACAGCATAGGAAATATGAAAAACATGATAAAATAATAAAAACCGGCCAAGTGCGAGTCAGACTCGCGCACCGAGGGTGCCATACAAATCTGTAGGTATATAAGTACTGGTAGTATACACCTGAGTAGGTATTTGATATGAATTTCAATTTCCGACGTATTAAAAAAAAACTACTTACTAGATCTCGTTCAAACCAATTTTGCGGTGGAAGTTTGCATGGTAATGTACTTACATCTTATTTTTTTAGCATTCTCTTATTTTAGAAGTTACAGTGTCTCTCGCGCAAACTATTCAGTTTAGAAAAAAAATGATATCAGAAACCTCAATATCATTTTTGAAGAGCTATCCATAGACACCACACACTTCTGAGTTTTATTTAAAAAAAATGAGTTCCAGTTCTAAGTATGTGGAACCCCAAAATTTATTGTTATTTTTTTCTATTTTTGTGTGAAAATCTTAATGCGGTTCACAGAATACATCTACTTACCAAGCTTCAACAGTATAGTTCTTATAGTTTCGGAAAAAGTGGCTGTGACATTCGGACGGACAGACAGACAGACAGAGAGACATGTCGAATCCGGGGGTTCCGTTTTTTGCTATTTGGCTACGGAACCCTAAAAAGTAGTAACAGAAAGTAGAGCACAACAAGGATGTCGTATGGCAAGCGAGCGACTATCCTATTTTGTTGTGTGAACTTGTGTGTGCCTCGAGCAGTGAACCGAAAACCAGTGTTTCCATCTCCTCACACATCTACATAACCACAGAGATCTAAGTAAAATAATACGCTGATGTACCTATAATAAATGGAGTAAAAATCGGTCAGTCTTCAGCTGGGTACTCACTTAGCAGTGTAGCACGTAACGTATCCGATACGGTATCAACCTGCAAGTGGGTACGGCTCGTCCACGGTCCTCCGCGTATCTAGCTACGAGCTGCCGGATCCGCAGTGCTCGCAACGAGCCGCCTTTGTGTTCGCAGTGAAACCGCCACTCGGCGGGTCACTGCGAGCTTACAGCGCTCCACGCGCGAGCGGCTCGCAGCGGGCTCGTGCCTACGTACTCACTTGATACCGTATCTGATACGTTACGTGCTACACTGCTAAGTGAGTACCCAGCTATACGTGTTCTGGATACACTGCCATGAATCAGCTTTGGAGTGATTTCGGCAGGCGTTTACGTTGAAAATGTTATTAGAAGGCAGTCCCAGTAATGTATACTAATACTAATACTTTTGGAGCAAAAAGGGATCGAAATAAGACCGTAATTCAGTAAATTATTAATAAATAATTTAAGGCGCTGATAGTTCTCCGTGTGTCTGTGTCTGTGGGCTCAGTGGTAGTCACCTCGATTGCCGAGACGAAGGTCCGAGTTCAAATCCCACAATTAGCTTGAGCTTTCGGTGAAGGAAAACATCGTGAGGAAACCATAGCATGGTGGTAGGGCACTTAGTAGTACTCTAGCTGGCTACCACCCTTAAGTTAAAGATCTGTCGCCAAGCACCTACCGGCGAGTTCCGTCAGTTGCACTTGAGAGGCAGTTTCTTCTAGGGTTTGCGTGCTTACCACAGTGATCATAACTGACCACGGTGAGGTTTTGGTAAAAAAATAGCTTTCTCCACTTTACTCCATATAAATTTTAACTATTATACCAAATCTCACACTCGTCCGCGCTGTCAATATGCAAATGGGATGCAAAAACTATTTATATGTACACAGCGGGAACTGCATCGTTAGTCAGTATTGTTCAAACATATCGTCCTGTCCGAACTATTTTTATTTGTGAAACTTTTCATTGAGTTAGACTGCTATTGTGACGTGAATATATAATAGTGATACTTTCATTCAAAACCAAATGTAGTTTTTGTAAATATTGTTATCTATATTGACGAAGGAGATACATCTCCTTGTCTCGTTATGTTACCTTGATATTTTTCCATTATCAATGTACCTATAAGGACTTATGTTTAACCACTCACAATCTCACCATGCCATGGTATGATGATGTATGCTTATTGGTCCAATATTCTACTAATTTAAAAACTGCGAAAGTTTGTGTGTATGTCTGTTCCTCAATCACGCCTTTGTACCTGAAATTTGGCACGTAGATATACCATATCCAGGACTAACATATTCTTTCCCTGTCCTAGAAAAACATAAAATCTCTTGGAGCGTAGGTAGGTTAAACTAAAGGTAGGTGGAAGCTTTGAATATTTTGATAGCAAAGAAATACGTTGTTACATCATATGCATATATACTGAGGGAGCTGTACTCCACTCCAAGCTAGAGGGCAGAACGGATTTGGATGAAACTTATTAGCACATAGATAGAGAACATAAAGGATAATTATTATTATCCCAGGAAAACACAAGATCCTATGGGTACACGTAGAATACATTAAAGTTTTGATAATGCGAAAATATACTGGCAGTAAATTATGAAATAATATAGCTTTTTATACAGTCTGCTAGGTATGCTTTTGTCGTATGCACTAGATTAGAATGTATATTTTGCTTCAAGTCGGTATATATTTTGTAAGTTCGTGTTCCTAATTTGAACATGTGTTTATCACCACTGCATTGCACCCCTTGTGCTGAATATTCAGTGTTCCAGATTAATAAAAAAAGAAAGGATGTGTGCCGGAGCACGTAAGCTCTTTGCGTTAAAAGTTTTAACTCTTCATTTATTTATTTAGTTAAACCTAGGATTTACTACCCTGTCTGTGAACTCCAATTTTAAAAGGGGATATATGTATATATTTTGCGATAAAACAACATTAAGGTGTAGGTCAGACGACGGACTTTTTGTGCGAAGGACTCTGCGGCACACAAAAAGTGAAAACAAAGGGTTGTGCGCCGGACTTTTTGTAAATCGTGTGCGTTACTGCTTAGAATTGTATAGGTACTATTTTCACAGACTAAAAAGTTCGGTGCGGTGCGGTCTTTCGTCTGTGCTGCACCTAAGGGGTATCTAAATGTTTCTGTTATGTACCTAAACAATGTTCTCACAAAATTTCTATTTATGTGCAGGGATTGATACGATACGATATATAGGGTGACTGGTAATTAATAAACGACACTGACACATGATTGTTTGATGAAACAAATTTCCCAAAAAAAAAAATTGTATTTACTTAGGGCAGCTGATAGCGCGCGCGCGGTCCGTACGGGGTGAAAATGAATAAATAAATAAATAAATATCCTGGGACATTCCTCACACACGGTCATCTGATCCCAAACTAAGCAGAGCTTGTACTATGGAAACCAGTTAACTGATATAATACATATACTACTTTTTTGTTTGTAAATACATACTTAATATACATAATTACACCCAGACTCAGGATTTTCAGACATGTTCATGTACACAAATGCATGTGCTGGGTGAAAATAACTCAGCCTGCGGCGTGATAGTTGGAATCTTAAGAGACATGTTCATGCACACAAATGCATGTCTTGTGTGGGAATCGAACCCACGACCAGCGGCGCGATAGGTGGAATCTTGACCAGAGTCTTAACCAACCACGCTAGCTGGCCCGTCTAAAAAATCCTCCGAATATTCCGAATAAAAAAGATTTATAAATGGTAATGCTATAAGTAGTTTTGTTTGTAAATAGGGATAAGTAACTTAATTAAATAAAAGCTGATGGTGTATTCTTATTCTTGTTAGTTACTAAATATTATGGGTCATGTGCTAAGTAAATACATTTTTTTTTTTTATTGTTTGTTATCATGTGTACAATCATGTGCCTAAGTGTCGTTTACTAATTACCAGTCACCCTATATATGATTTCCTTCAAATAACCACAAATACACGAGTACTTTGTTAAAAATAAAAAATAAACTTATAAAAACCATGCTGAACCTGACAACAATAAACTGTCTCAAGAACTAGCACTAAGGCTATGTATTGGTATTATATATTGGCTTTGGTTTACAGTTCATGAGATACAATTGATACAACTTGACAACGCATAAATCTGTGAACTTGGTTCAGAATTTTAGTGCACATTTCTAAACATCGCGTCGGCGACCGACGTCGGTCGGCCGGCTTTTAACGGTGGCCTACTTTTTTTTTTTAATCGAGGCATGTCTGAAATCTTTATACCTTTACCTACACCTACCTACCTATCGTTTGCATATGTTAGTAGGTGTATGTATACGTACCCAGCAATAGAGCAAGTATTACTTAGTTTGGCATCAGATAGACATGAATGTCCAAGGATATTAATACTCTTCTCAGCAAATGCAACCTTCCGAACCGGTATTAGAGTATGAGAGTCAGGCTTTTCATAAGTGCCTGCGAAGGTCTAATTGAATAAATGATTTTGAATTTTTAATACTAGTGGTCCTTCAGAGATCTCAATTTTAGCTTTCTGGACTCTTTCTCTATAGAAACTTTAACTATGCCAAATATAACCTAGATAGAAAGACGTCCCTATAAAGATTTCTCTTATAGATAGCTTAAAGTTAAACAAGTTTAAAGTTAAATAGTACGTGGATTACTTAACTTTGTTGCAAGTAGATTCTGATTGAAATAAACTCTTAACCGGTAGAAATATTACAAAATCGAAAATAATTCCATTTCCAGTAAAGCACTGTTTGTATTTAAAGTACCGGAAAGGAAAATAGGTATCAAAAACCACTAAATATATTGAACCCGTTTCAATTAGAAAACAATGATTGAAGTTGATTGCAACAAAGCTACATAATTGCCCTGCTGATGACATATTGCGGATTGCGGCTAAAATAATTATTCCAAACAATTCAACCTGTCCACGGGCAGAAAGTATAGTTAATGCAGTGCAATCCAATTAAAATTCCCAACGATCAATGCCGCGCGTGAATCGGCACTGAGGGATTCCTGGAAATCTCAATTAGCTTCGTTATTATAGGCCGGAGTTCTGTCACTGCGTATTGCTGATAGCAAATACCTTTGTACATTTTTGTCGTCAACAGAAATGTTCGATCCACCGATTATAACGTTGTATCCGAATTTCTAAGCGTTTCTATTTATTTCGTTTGATTGTACAAGCACAATTTATTTATTTACAAAATTCAAAATTCAAAATCATTTATTCAAATAGACCTTCGCAGGCACTTATGAAAAGTCTGACTCTAATAATCTAATACCGGTTCGGAAGGTTGCATTTGCTGAGAAGAGCCGGCAATAAACTCAGCAATTACTCTTTTCAAAACAAGCTTAGATTCATTACATAATATTTAAATTTACATTCTAATCGCACTGAAAACAATTGCGTGCCCCGGCGCGGCGGCAAAATTACAAAGTAGACTGAATAAATATTTAATAAGTAAATAAATAGCAAACTTAAGCAGACCAGCCCCCACAAGCAGCACCTGTTCACAAGTATGACGCGTGTGGCAGCCATCGCCCTCCTACAACAAATACAAATCAAATTACAATCTATATATAGAACATTTTCTCGGGTCTGCCGCTGCTTCCGATTAACGGCAAGGTTCCCAACAGGTTGGCAGCGTTTCCTCTTTGGACAGTCAAGCTGATGCGTAGTCGGAAAAAGCTCCCCCCGCTGGTCGCCGGAGCATAGGCCTCGATAAATTTTGATGACAAAATGCGAGCATTTGTTTTCAATTTATTTTTTATTTTACATTAGTAGTTATTGAATTGCAGGGTTTCAAATAATGTATTTTTCGGTGAAGTTTTTAGTGTATTCTTCGAACCCATTAATATTTAGGGTGTTCTATTATTGTTTCTTATTGCATGTATGTATGTAACCAACCATGAAACTTATTAAAGCATATGAAAAACTTCATGAATATATAGGGTGACTGGTAATTAGTAAACGATACATAGAAATATGATTGTAATCATGATAACAAACAACTTAACAAAAAAAAATTTTTTTTGGGAAAGTGGTTTGTTATCATGAGTACAATCATGTGTCTAAGTATCGTTTACTAATTACCAGTCACTCTATATAAGTAACTTTTTTTTTGTTTTTATACCACTAAGTTGGCAAACAAGCATACGGCCCGCCTGATGGTAAGCAGTTACCGTAGCCTATGGACGCTTGCAACACCAGGGGTATCACTCGCGCGTTTCCGACCCTGAAGAAATCTCTTAACGCCCTTTTTGAAGAACCCCATGCTGTACTCCATTGGGAAAACCACGGCAGGGAGCTCATTCCACAACCTGAGCATCCGCGGAAGAAAGCTCCTTTGAGCCCGCACAGTTCGAAACAATTCTCGTTTCAATGTGTGAGGATGGATTCCCCGTCGATGGCGTGAGTTGCGATGGTGGAAGGTAGCCGTGGGCAACAAGTAGAACAATTCCTTAGAACACTCTCCGTTGTACAAGCGGTAGAACACACATAAAGGAGGCAAAGTCTCTCCTCAGACTAAGGGGACCTAAACCGCTTGTGAGATCGGGATTATCAACAATTCTGATGTAACTACTTATTTCTTTACCAGAGTTTTGTACGTTTATATTTTTAAATCAAATTTTGGTCGTGTAACATAATAAATCACAAAAGTTGTACCTATAGGTACTACGTCGTCCGTATAAGCTACTTATTAATAATCAATTTGTATAAATAAAGATTTACAAGTTGAGTTATGGTAATAAATCACGGTTCAGATAATTTCTAATGAGTGATGATTGAATTAATAATCGAGCACTTCAATAATCAAATGCAAATACAAACAAGTTTATCCGATGGAATTTATACGCACTCGTCCTATATCCAATATAATTAAGTTAGGGAATTAGGGTTGAGTTTAATATTTACTAATAAAATGTATCCTTTCAATTCCATCCCAGAGCGTGTCACTCCTATATACCACGCACTCCTCGGTTTATCTGTGGTTACTCCGATACAACTATTCAGGTACATACCAGTCATTATTAACTAAGTTAGTTACATGGTGGTTGATGCTTGAATGGTTGTATACGATATGGGTCGGTCCTTGTACTGGCTGAGAGCAGTGCTAATCATCATCATCATCATCAATAGTAATTGAATCCTTTCAAAGTACCAAAATATTCTCGTTGCATGAACGTATAAGGATTTAAATTGCTTAGATCTTTGGCCTCTCTAATATTCATTATTTGATAGTATCTAGTAGTCTTGCACTCATTAATCGGAAAAAAGAAGTATATAGAGACTCTCTATATACTTCTTTTTTTACTAGATACTATCAAAAATGTAATTGTAATTTACTCATAGCGTTTAGTGGTTCATGTAGCTGCAGATAGGTAATTATAAATACCTCTATAAACCTTGCCCAGCTGGACAAACTTAGACATACGATGAAAAACATGGTGGCCAGCTGTCAAAATATATTTAATTTTAAAGATTTCGAAACTAATGCCGCATTGACACTAGACCCTTCTTATACGAAGCTGCTCAAATCACGGTAATGTTATCACATTTGGTGAAAATTAATTTCGAGCTCCTTGCCTTGATGTCTACTAATTCAAGTGATGAGGATGTTATCTTACCGTTTGAGTTGCTACGTGTAAAACGGGCCCTAGATGACGACATTCGGCCTAAAGACGGCCTAGTTGATAATCGATACCGAAAAACTTATTTGCTGAATTCTCACTAACCGACCAATGTAGGTATTTTTTATAAAATGATTTTTTTCTATTCTTATAAATACATAATGTGTACGTATACGTACATACGTATACATACCTATGGAAGGATATTCCAAAATCATTATTCGTACATTTTAAATATCTGCCTTTTAATCATTTTCGTTCCGGCCGATCATGCATGGTTCCGAAAACATGTTGGAGTATGCTTTGTGGTCCCATTAAAAAATAAGTACACTGAAATGAATTTGTGTTCAGTAAAATGGTTAAAGGATTTTTTTGTATAGTCGCGGAATGAAAAGGTTCGTCACCGTAGAGTTGGTTTTCGCTTGCACCAGTATGCAAGAATCAATTTTATTATAAGTACCAACATGTAACCAGTGAGGTTCCTAACAGGAAGAAACAGTGCTGCTAATATTTACATAAATGTGACGTTTGCTATCGAATAAGGTTTTGCTTGTTTTTAAATCACGTCAAATTGTGTGTCAAACACAATTGATGGCTTTTGCGGAATAAAATATAAGTTTTTTTTTTTCAATGATGACATTGCCATATTTTCAATTTTAATTTGACATAAATAACAATAGCAGGTTAAACCGAACAGAAAGGTTTTAGTTTATCAAAACATAACATAAAAACAATCTTGACAAGATGAACAGTCGAACAACTTTGATCTGAATTATTTTGGACTTTGATAACGAACAGTTAAATCCTTATTTTCTCTATATCAGTGTATTCTGTCTATTCAGTTTCAAAAGGTAATATATGCTCGTGATACGTTGAATGAATCAATTTGAAAACTGACAAACGTTTTCATTCCGCCACTGTACTTAATCTAGCATAGACTAGATAAGCATCTATTAGTGCAAACGTAATTTAACAACTGTAGGCAAAAAAAAATCTTTTAAAAACGACGTCCTTTAACTTCAGACGTTTATCGTGTAAAAAAACATTAAACTGAGATACGAGTATAATTTACTTGCCGACGATACGGGCGTTGAGTCAACCTCGGAGAGAGGGATTAAAAATAAACTGTTTGCTTCAACAAAATATCTCTTCCTCGTTCCATAATAGGAGCTCAAATAAATGAGCTCCTCAGGCTATGAGACCTTCATGGATTAGATAGGTAGGTTAGGATCCACATGAAACTGCGAGAGCTACCAACTTGAAGGGAAGCACACGATTTATGGCGGCATTTATCTTGATAACACCGAATGATGCTCTCGACAAACTTTGTCTGTGTACAAATAAAATTCTCGATATGTGATGTTACGTCATACGGAAAACATTGTAGCCTTTTAGTTTCTGTGAAATACCGACGATTCAGAACTATTTCTATATTAACTATAGTAGCGAGGTGGGCTAACCATTTTCTGCGATCTTCAAAGAACTAATCTTTCTAGTAACTTTGTTGTTCTTGATTGGTTTCGGACGCAGGCTACTTCTGACGTTTGTGTCATCTTCATCAAATAACATACCTAGATCTCACCTGTTTCTCAGGTTAGATCATGTAGTTCATATGATTATTTATTACATTATAGTATTTGCCTACACCCTTGACTATGTATTTTGTATAGATTACTAGAAAAGTTCTTAATTTTAGTCTATACTATATACACAAGTCAACAAGCCGTTGTTCAAATAGTAATGAATCCTTGTAACTTCAGTCCTTAGGCTTGCCGTATTTTTTTTTTAAACACATTTATAGTGTCTTCTTGATATCAAAAGATCGTCACACACGTGAGACCTTAATTCATGGAGAATTAAGATTATTTTATTAATTTGGTAGTTCTTTAGTTTTTGAAGTTTCGATAATAAAAAAAAATACAATTTCCAGCCGGTGCTGTAAGCTGTAACTCAAAAGAAAAGTAGCCTGGAATAATTAAAAACGTGTATTAGCTGGCCTGTATTAGTTTTTCTGAAACTCATTTTGAATGAGCTACTTAACTTTCTCAAATATCTATGCTAATATTTAAGGATGTAAATTCTCATTAAGCTCTAATTGTGTAGGTGTTTCCAAATAGCTTTTTGCAAGTCCTCCGACAGGAGGGTTTATTAAGAACACAATTTAATCACTTAAGTAGTAATTATACCTACGCATAAGCGTCCTTTAACATGAAAGTGCTGAAGCTATTCATGTTTCATTAACCGACTTCTTTTTAATGTACCAGCAACAACCGTGGTCTTTAGCAAATGCGTTTCGTACAAACAAAAAAGTGTCAAAATTGGTTATTTTTCAATGAAATAAAAACTAACCAATATTTTTTAAGTATGGAAGTATGGAAAAGTTGAATGATTTTCAGCAGTATATTTTTTATAGTTTTAACGTTTTCCATACACGTTTAGAATTCAATTCAAGTATCAAAATAAGCTCTTACAAAGTTTTGTTGGCGCGCAATTTACCAGGAGATAATGACTTGTGGGATATGTAGCGACAAGCCAGGAATAAAATACCACAGGCATTACTTTAAATAATGAGTCTGTCAAAGGAAAGTGTTCAACACGAACCTCTAGAGGAGGCTCCACTGATAATTTATGTGAACGGTTCTTACGCTCTGAGGGGTAATTCTAGTACCGGCCTACTATCTATACTTATGAAAGCAGTTTTTAAATTGTGCGATTAATCTCGCTGAAGAGTCATTTATGTTAATCTATATTTGGAGAAGGTACGCATTTTATAATATAAGAGTTGGTTCTTTTATTTATTTTAGTTTTATGCGTGTTTTTGTTTACATAAATAATTCCCTGTAAATTCCTGATAGAATCCTTAAAAAGTGAGTTTTTATTTTTAAAATAGTAAATTCCCTACAAAGAATGCTCTGAATACATCCTTAGTTCACAGAACTAATCACAAGGCAGTTTTACAAATAGCTTTTGTTTGCCGCGAAGCTTTTCTGCTAAGACTGGTTGCATTTGTTCTCTTTGTTCGTGCATATTTAGGTCGCAATTTTTCATTTGTTTGGAAGATAGTCCTTGACTACTTACTCCAGTTAGTCGTATTTAAGATTTCTCTTACAACAGGCGAGGTAAAAGGTCAATCAGTATAGTATTGCATGTAGTACACACTCTGTCGATTACCGGACAAAGCATTACTAGTGTCCGGCTGCGCCATTCACGTTTGGCTTGGTTTCAAATAGAGTTCATATTGGATTCGACCAGTATTGGCAGCATTTATGCGTCTGGTATTGCTTCAATTATACAGGGTGCAGCGTAAATAGTGGTCTACGTAATACGTAACACAAATTTTATTGTAATTGGCAAATTAACATTACAAATATTTTTGCTTATATTATTTGAAATGCTGTAGATTTTTTCCATTGATTAAATAAAAAAATAAACATTATTTTGAATAAGTTCCTGTTATACAGACTTTTGCTTGAACTCACTTAAAATGCGTAGCGAAATCCTAAGTATTTTCATAAAATACTGAATTAAATCGATAAGTGCCACATTATCATGCTGATTGCATTACCCAGTGTCCATATTTATAGCTTATATCCGCACTTCAGTTTTATAGCCCCAAATAACATTGCGGACGTGCCGGCGACGATTCAATATCACCGGCTTATATAATAATCACAATATGTTGCCTAATGCGTTTCGGATTTTTATACTTTCGGTAAACAAGCGATCCCAATCCAATAGGGAATGTTTGAATCAATAAACTACATATATTGTTGCATTTATCGTAGTTTCTATGGCACATTAATCATCTACATCGAGGAACAATCCAGTACAGGAAGTAATACCGAGCAATCCGATTCCGAAACTAGTCAGTGATTTGTCACTGATTTTAAACAGTAAGGACCAATCACTGCATCGGTGTTCTTGACTTGACCAATCAGAGTGCATGTGTCCTTGTCTTAGCCAATCAGAGCGCATTGTCGATGGTAGCAAATTGGCGGAATAGATTGCAAGCAAAATCAACGTCATTACGCTTCTTTGGGTTAATTGTTCGATGATCATCTAAAACAGTGATTCTCAAAGTGGTCCAGGTGGACACCCAGTGGTCCACGGCAGACTCGACGGGGGTCTACGTTAGATAGATCCATAGCCATATTCGTTCTTCTTCTAGAATTCTTTACTCGATGATAGATCCAATCTACAAATTTTCTGACGTGTTTTGGGAATATGGTATAAATGTAGCAGCAGGGCGGTCCACCGAAACCAGAAATCTTTCAAAGTGGTCTAAAACCTCTGCTGTAAAACGTAAACGAATGGATCAACTTTAACACTGTATATGCTGTATATATACAAGGATCAGGATTGAACTAATTTGTCTCTTGAAAAGTTATCGCTCAACTCTGTCAAATGGTCCGCCATTTGTCTAGATTCGATGTCGCATTCGACATAAAGTGAAAAACGGTGGAAATTGTATGTATTTTGAAACACATCCGAAGATGACGCGAAAATTGGGGTCCCTGATCCATTATAAGTCACCAAAATGAAACAAAGAGACTTGTGACACGAATTATGATCTAATTATTCCAAAGAATCTATAACAAAACGGTGGTAGATTTATTTTTTTACCCGCCTGCCTGGGTACCTCTCCTACTCTCAAGTTGAAAATCCATCTTCAAGTACCTACCGCGTGTGTTTCAACACGCACTTGAGAGCCAGTTCCTTCTAGTCTTCGTGTGCCACCTTTGGTCATATCATTACTGACCATTCTGAAATTGTGGATAAACACATCCCTATACTTATTAAAATAAATAAATTATGGTTTAACATACACGTAATATATAAATAGTTAATATATAATATAACGGCACACTTCATAAATATAGGCAACCGCAATCGGTGGTGCTACATGGCATAATTTATCGATTGCAGCCTATCGGACCACGCAACAAGTAAGGGGACACTCCTATGTGATATAATGTAGATACACTCGTTCACTTTTTGCTTTGTATCGTCTCCCCATATTATATACTCGTATGAATTCGCTCAAGGGATCGTTCGAGCTAGATATAAAACGGTATTTACGAACTTGTTTGTGTGATTGTGTGTATATTCTCTTAAGTACTTATTCACTCACATAATAAGGGAAATTTACAAGCATTTTTGAAAGGATTATTGCTAGCTTATGAGTTTTAATAAAAGTGATATAATTAAAATATTTGTGATTATATGCAACTGTTGGTACTCAGTCAAAACTTTTTAAGTATATTTTTGTTTGTTCTGGGAGAATCGAACTCAAGAACCTATCTATATCTACTATGAAGATATTTATTTATTTTATTTTTTAATTGTATTGATTTACCAAACTACATTAATAAATCTAGTATTAATAGGAATTGTATTTTATAGTTGAATTACTCTTATAAAACTATAAATAGTTACTACAAAATAAAAAAATACTGCAGCTATATGCAGCTACCAATCATAAAATTCAAAAATGTTTGCTTAACATATTTATAAGGATATATCGAAGTGACAATCCTTGATAAATTTAAGGACGGAGCGGACCAATGATGCAGAGTGGTTGCGGCGCATCGCCTACGGCTTATGCTACGAACTAGCTACGGCTACGAGCTAGAGCTACGGCTGACCGGCAGAATGTGGTTACGAGATGGCAACCCTGTCATTTGCTACGGCCGATTGGATTCAATAAGCAATGTTAAGTTGATTTACCTTGTCTGGATGACTTGCAATTTGCAATGCAATTTTAATTATTTACCTTCTTTTATTTTTTAATAAATGCTTTGTTTAGTATAGTGTTTATTTTAGCCATGTATAGTACCTTCATTTTAAAATATGGTACAACCATTTCCTAGTTTACTAAGTTACAGTCTACATGACAAGATAAAACGTAACAATGTAAAAGCCATAAGTTGACAAAGGTTGCAAGTCCACAACAAGTGCTACGACGTAGCTATGAAACTTATGATACAAAAAACATACAACCGAATTGAGAACCTCCTCCTTTTTTTGAAGTCGGTTAAAAATAACAACTCTTCATTATCATACAATATGTCGACTACATCCAATAAACATAAGGTAAGGTAATATTTCATGCGTGAAAAAAGCCTTTGACATTTTACTTTTACCCAATCAAAGGGAAGGACAATAAAAGAAATTGACCTTACTGATTTTGTTTGATCTATGTGATGACATTGTGTTACGACGTGCTCGAGCGAGCAAATCCCGAGCGAGCAAATCCCTAGCAACCGGTGTTTGATTGCTCGAGTGGTTAAAAAAAGCGCAAATGGAAATATTACAATATTTAAAAATTTTGAACTCTTAAACATTTATTCGACTATTAGAGAATTATATTCTATTCATTGCTGTTTCATAGAATTCAATTGAAGTTTATCGACATTGTTAGCCTTTAATTGAATGGATTGCGAAAAGTTTAAAGTAAGTAAGAAAAGAAGCGCTCGTTGTGTAGCATGATTAGCCGTTCTTAATCGATCGGAAAAGTTAAGCGTCTGTCGTGGTCGGTACCTGAATGGGTGACCGCCTAGTGGTATTTCAAATCGAGCGTTTCCATGCTTCGGAAGGCACGTAAAGCCGTTGGTCCCGGTTATCACTGAATTGTGATAGTAGTTAAGCTAATTGGATGCCTCCTAGGCGGCTTGAAAAATTCCAACAGTGGGTTGACCACTAGCCTTCCTCCACCAATCCGCAGTGGGCACGCGTGGTGGAGTATCTGCCCAGTCCCTTTAACCCTCATTTGTAAAAGGAGGCCTGTGCTCCGCAGTGGGACATTATAGGCTGATGATGAAGAAAAGTTTTAAGTTTACCTATACTTTGGGGATTAAGATAAATGAAAAGGAATAACCGAATCTCTACTTAAATAGTTACCGGTATATAAAGGCGAGGTAAAGCAGAACCCTACGTATTATGTCAGACGCAGGCGGCGGTTTTGAGAACTCGAGAGCTCGCTCAATATAAAATATAAATCGAAGGTTAACTAGAAGTTATGCGCGCCACTGAAATCATAAATCACTACTTACGGCGCGACGCCTAGGTGTTGGCGGTATTTATATAGCTTTATTAACTTAAATATCAGAGTTCCGCTCGCAGTTTCACCAGTGTTACGCTCTTTAACTCTTATGAGACGAATTTTGAAAAACTCTTTTATACAGCATACTTCCTACAGGTGTCCATCTGAAGTACAGAGGTAGAGCAATCTAAGAGGTACAGGACTTCCGATTGGCACTACTTCTTGGGACACCATGTATAAGGAAACTATAAAATGCGGTTCATTATATGCATCCGGAGAGTCTTAATTCACACCCAAGTTATAACTAAGTGCAAAGAGTATCATTATATTCTATCGACACATGAGTTAACAACAGGAAAACTTTCCTAGTTAAAGATCGGAATATAAGTAACCTTTAGTATAAAAGGAATGGTTAAAATAACAATAGTCATTAGCAAAACGTTTGAGAACGAAAGCTTTAAAATATATTTTACAAAGGTAAAATATAAAGCTCTTGATGTCTTGTATTATGCCAATTATTAAATAATTCATAACCTTGAGATATTAAGCAAATGAAAAGTAAGAAAAAATAATTATTATTATTTTAAGATGAAAGGCCATTGAAAACAATATATTTTATTGAAGGCTTTTCATATATAAACCTATATACTTATAATTTGTTATCTATAGATGTTAATGTAATTATGTTATTATCATTAATTATAGAAATATTCAAAATATTAAAGGATAGGCGTGTATTTTCTGAAAAAAAAAAAACATGTTTGTAACAATAACTAAATAATGTCACATTATTTGACATTGACAGTAGAGTGACGTTATTTACGTGACCCTTTACACAGTATATTAGTTAACGTTTTATGAGTAAGGGGGTTAGAGGAAAAGGTATTTTTTTTCTAAACCTACAGTAGTTACCGGCCTCAAGGTCTCATCTTACTAACAGACCGAATATTAAACCGCTATAGGTATAAATGTCTCATATAATTGTTGATGTTAATGTTGCCGCAGGAAATTAAGGCATTTATATTTTTATAGGTCAAAACACTCGTAATTTTGATTAATTTATAACGAGAATGATCCATTTTTATCGTTGTTGTAAATAAGCTTCGTTCGTTTTTATGGCGATAATTAAACTAACGGGAAAGTCGTAAATTCATACAAAATTCGTTTAGTGTTTGGCGTTTAATGTTTTCAGACAAACAAAGAGCATGTATTTGCGGTCTAGTTTGGTGTTTTCAGTCTCCATGTTATTGTATGTAGGAACTAAATTGAAGCGAATAATTTCATTACAAATGTTCGGTAAAATAAACGGTTAAGCCTGATGAATATTCATGTTTCAATGCCTGTCGTTACTATATAACTCTAGAACCCGTGGGAGGAGTAAGTGGGAAATCTTATTCTCATTGGTCGTGGGCATCGGTCTTCAAAGTTCGCTCTTTACTAGAAATCGAACTTTCTTAACGGGCCAGTTGGCGCAGTTGGTTAAGACTCTGGTAAAGATTCTAGCTATTGCGCTGCAGGTCGTGGGTCCGATTTCCACACAGGACATGCATTTGTGTGCATGAACATGTTTGCATGTCCTGAGTCTGGGTGTAATTATGTATATTAAGTATGTATTTACAAACAAAAAGTAGTATATGTATTATATCAGTTATCTGGTTTCCATAGTACAAGCTATGCTTAGTTTGGGATCAGATGACCGTGTGTGAGGAATGTCCCAGGATATTATTTTAACTATAAGGCACCCATACCACAGCGAGCGGTCTAGAGTTCTGCGGTCAGAGTTTTACGTGTGTTCTTCTTGACCACCGCGGCGCCACGCCTTGGTCGCTGTGTGCAGTTATCAAAAGCTTCGCTTAGATTGTACGTAGTATTTATATACTCTGAGGCATAGATTACAGTGACCGCGGAACGGAGAAATCTAGACCGGTCGCTGTGGGACGGCGCCTTAGAAAAAAATACTGAATACCGACAGCATCATTCGTAGTTCCGTCGAAAGCAGTAACAACGCTCCGGTGAAAGAAAAAATCGTGAGGATAAGCAAAGCACGTTGGTAGGGTACTTTATATTTCTCGCCTGGCTGCTCACCTCTGTTATACCAGTGTGTGTTCTGGCAGTTGCACCTAAGGTCCAATTTCCTTTTAGCCTTTGTAAAATCGGCAACAGATTGGCATAATATCCTTATATTTCGAATTGTTAGCCTACTTGTCTGACATAAAAAATACCCTTACAGATTTCTTATGAAGAATTTGGGGCTAATTTAGCGAAGCGGCAATTAATGAAAATTCTTGAAAGAGAAACTTCAAAGTATTTTTTGCAATCAAAATTATTCTCGTCGTAATACTCTGTTATAAAATCCAAGTTAATTAATGATTTTGTGGATAAATTGAATCGATGACATTTACCCAAATGAATAAAGCCTTTAATATCATGCAAGTGACAGCGCCGCAAAACTTAATCAGAGTCAAAGATATCTTCTTAGAGAGTTCTAGGAAAGTTATATTGGAATATTCTGATGAAACGAGCTCTTTTAAAGATACTTTAAATACGCAATGCGGAAAATATAACATTGTCGAGCAACATAAAGCTGACAACTTCTTCTAGCTGTATTATGAAACAGGTTCTAACTGAAAATGTGGATTTATATAAAGTTTTCTTGCTCAAGTTGAAGCTTAAAATACTTAGTTAATTTAGTGTGGTTTCTATCCAGATTAATGAATGAAATGCGGTTTTGTGTGAGCACGCGCGCGCTTTAATTTGTTAAAGCTACGATGTCATGTGTCCTGATATTAGATAGTTCGCAGTTCGTGCGGAGAACTGAAACGAGATGATTACGAACTTAAATCTGCCTGTAACACGTTGGGATCTTCATGTAGATAATAAGAATGAAGCTTCCAGCAGTATTGTATTTGTTTTTTTGTTAACAATCCTATTTATCTGGCCACATTATTTTTCTAAGAAGTTTCACAAAAACCTGTTGATATTTTTCGTTATTCTATAAAGTAGGCGTATAACAAGATTCTCGTCCTTGAACTAATAATTTGCCTCTTTATTCATTATGACAAAGTAAAAGCTCCTCGGCCCTTATTGCCTCCGGCGTGGACGATTTATGGAGACTATAAACTTGACAACGCTACTTAAGGGTTTCCTCCACGTAGGCACCTGGAGACGTCGAGAATACCCCACCATTAATAATGATAAAGTTCGCGTTTCTAATAACGAGTCGGTATTGAAATGTAGAAGGTGTCGACGGGTCCTTGCTGGTGGTCTGATAAGTATTGATGAGATGGGGGTGGGGGATTGATTTCCGCGTTGAATGGAGGTGTCTGTGTGTAGGGCAGGATCGTCGGGCGGTGTGCGAGGCAAGGTGCAGGTCGCGGGCCAGGCGGGAGGGCGGTATCGATCGCGCGCGCTGCGCAACAAGTGCCTCCGCCACCGCCACCGCCACCGCCGCCGTCTCCTGCGTGCTGCCGCGCGGACACACGGCTTGATAATCTTAGTAGGTACGCGTTTTAGTGCGTTTGCACTATCGACAAAGATCTAGTTAGAGCCAAAACACTGTTTATGGTACTAATTATCAAATACGTCTATGAAGTTTAAAACAAAAGTTCTTACTATTGATACTTCGTACACAATTCGTGAAAAGCCATATAAACAACTATTAGAATAACAGATTCTATCATATGTTTTAACTGTCTGTTTTAATAGTTGAGCTCGTAAAAAGATAAAAGTTCGGAACTTTTCACTTGATTTGTCGCAGGAGTTTGGGAAGGAAGCGTACCATAGAAACAAATGGTGACATTTTTAAAAGTTAGTTCTTTTATTTAAAGATACAATTTATTACATTTGGTACAAATGTAGAGGTAAAATACCTGTTGTAGAACGTTACTGAGATAGGTACATCGCAAGCGCTCAAGACACGTACATTTATTATATTAACGTGTGTAAGGGAAAACTAACTTTAATACACACTCTACTGTTCTCAAATCCATCTGTGCTCATTTTCTTGAATAAAACTTTGTATGAAAGGGCGTTTTTTCAAACATTAAATATGCTCAAAATATCTGTCAAACTGTTGATAATTCAAACCAATTTGAACCTTACTACTGTTTAGACTTTTAAGTTAGCATAATATTTTTATTTTAATGGAAATCTTGAAAAACTCTATAGAATACATTTATTTATTAATATTATAAATAACTGTTCCGGAAAGTTATCACCGAAAGATGTAATAGCATTGCTACTTACAAAATGACTATCACACAGCCTATACAATACAGACGTACATCTAAATACACTCAATGGACGTAAATAAAAGATTTATTCAAATATAGAGCATAATAATTGGGCAGTAATCCAAAGAAAAGCTTTCATTTAATTATCAAATAAACTCTATTATTTTCTACTAACTAAGAAGATTATTTTTATTAAAAAAAGGCACATTAATATAATTTTAAATATTTTAACGGGGAAATAAAATTTTGTGGAGCTTACGAAATGTTTTAAAAATTTAGATTTCTCAAATTATATAGATAAATAAATCTAAATTTGTATCTAACGGCGGCTTAATTGTTCCTTCCAATTTGAATTTGTTCGATTAATTTAATCTATTATAATTTATTGCGTTTCTTCTCGAAGATCTCCAAGTTGTATAATTAAGTATAAGGTAAAAGTTAAGTTAAACCTCTTTTTGTTTTCACTGTAATTAATTGCAATTTTATTCGTACAATAAGTATCAGCGTAACCTTATTTGAACTGTGATAAGCTCTGGGGAATTCAGAAAATCGTTTCTATTTAATTCGAATTTATTTGTTAAATATGAGAAACCGCCAGTGGAATTGGATGAACGAACAGCTTAGTGTTACAGGTTCATGGGAAACCGTATGGACTGTTTTATTTCTTATGTCTTATACTATGAATACTTTTGTTTAGTCTTTTAATTTATGGAGTTATACATACACAATAGATCGAAGGATAACATTCTAAAAGAGAGTTAATATTGAACTCGGTGCTCACCAGGAAACAAATCGAAGAAAATTTTAAAAATATTCAATAAATTGGAAAATGACGTTAACTTTTTATTGTTTCTCGTAAAAAGAGTATTAGATTCGGTAAATGAAAAGAAGTTACGTCTCGGAGCATTTACAAATAGGTACCTACAAAAACTCGCCCCCTCCTAGAGACATCTTTTCAACAGATGTCATAATATACAAGCGTGCTGTTGTATAGTGAGGGAGTCTGACGGCCACTTGGTTATGCTATATCATATTTTTTTTAAATTCACGGGGCAAGATTGATTATTGTTTTGGATTATTGTTGTAGGCGCGCGGACTCCTTGCTCTGTTTGTTACGTCAACGTAAACAGAAATGGAAGAAAATAATAATGTCCATATAGTTTATAGGTTTTATATAGTAGGTAAGGCATGAATACATTTTAGCTAAAGGAACAATTAAGTGGTATGCGTCAGTGAATTGAACGCGCCCTCAGCTCAGCTCATTATTTGTAACCAATGAACCGTTCTATTATACTTTCTCTGTTCTTGTCTGTATAAATACGATATAAAATTAATTGCGAAGTTTAAACTAAATCCGAATATAATACCTATTTGTGATATAAACTATTATGGCGGTATTATTTCTTTTATTTAAGTGCCGATTTTTTAATAGTCTGTTAAATATAGCCTTCGAGTCTTGTATTTCTAATATGGTTTAATAGACTGTGTCAATACGTTCTAAACGTAGGTACAATAAATATATTATGTTACAGTTGGTTATTGTGCTACAGAATTACATGGAAGTGAGATATAACCGTGACTATACAATAAACTTAATACTCGGTGTTCAGTTTCGCCGAAATTAATAATACTGTCATATTAGCACAAGGAACTTTGATACATTTTACGTCGTAATTACACAAGTAGGTAATTATCGTTAATTTATAATAATATAAGATAGGTACTTTTAATTGCAGACATTTACGCATCATCACTTATCAGCCCCCCTAGACAAGATGGTTGTCGACAATCGTCATCGTTAATAAACGATCAACCTTTGTATGGGATTGACATTTCAAATCGAAACATCACGTGATTTTTAACAATCTCTCATGTCACTCCGATACAAAGATTGATCGTTTGCTAACGATGACGATGATCGACAACCATCTTGTCTATGGGCCCTGGATACTCATGCGTCATTGTTGTGTCATATTTATATAAGAATAGGTGTTGCCAGTATTTAAAATATGTAAAATTATACAAAGAAATATTATCATTATAATTTTAGGGTTGCGTGGTTGTCGAGTATGTACATATATATGCCTCTGCCATAATGTTACTGTAGTTAATGAGTAGGTCATGTTAGGTACGTTTTACTTTTGCACTTATTCCATTCGTTCATAAAAAACCGACACGCGATTCCAATGCCCAACCCAGACAAATGTATCCGACTTTGTTTTTCCCAAAGCATCCAAAGCTCTCAGTCATATTATGATGCCTTAAATGCCTTTAATACAGGCATTGTAGTCTCACCACCGAAGATTACGAAATATTACCTATAAAATTAGAAATATCTTACAGAATAAACCTCTCACAAGTACCCATCGTTCTATTTTATCACTTTACCTTTTAGTCGTTACGTAGGTCGTCACTCTGAAATACTTAAATCTAAATCTTATTAATAAATATATTTGCACGTAGTATTGGCGTTATTTTTTAATTATCAACTATGCGTATAACGTAGACATCTGGAATGAAAGAGGACTTTATGTGTCTAGTTATATCACGTAAGAAACATTTTATTGCCTAATATAATCGTAAATTAATGACAGGATGAAATAGGCTGTATGCTAACTGGTAAGTATTTTAAGCTAATATAAGCTATTACGGATTACCTAGAGTTTCAATTAATTCATAAATATTATTTGAAAGCAATATTTTGCGTGATGAAATACTTAATGAACCGTTTAATGAACATAATATTATAATTAAAGGTAACTATCTACTACTTACACACAAGGTCGATCATTGACACCAACAAGACATTAATGGAATGTTGATACTATGATAATAGTCGTTTTATCCATATTACCGTACATAATAATACAATTGGTGTTAGTTAGTATCTAAACGGACTGTTAGAAGACTTTAATAACACGTATAAGATGAACATCTAATACAAAAGTCAGTACGTATAGAAAATTTGAATCTTACGCTATCAAACTTATGTCCCGACACTCGTTAATTAAATAACCCATTTGATGATAAATGATCTAAGAGATGACGCATGAGTTGCGCTTGTTATTGTGTCGCTCGCGGATTTGTTGGAGATGCGCGAGCTGTGCCGGTGAGGGGACGTGCGGAGGGTTGGCTGGCGGGGTGGGACTGGACCCCGGGGGGCCTTGGGGGCCCGTCGGTAATGACTGCCGGCGCCGCCGTCTCAATGCCGGCGACAGGTTGTACTTAACCTTTGCCTGCACCAACAGCTCCTTGAAGATCGTCGAAACGTTGATGTTGTCTTTCGCTGAGGCCTCGACAAACCCGTTCTCCCAGTCGACGGTAACTACCGACTCTGTTGTATGGAATTCTACCTGCAAATAAAATATAAACTTTAGGGTGGGATTGTTTCAACACTGACGAACGAGTTAGTGTTAAGTTAATGGCGTTAATGGAGTTAATTGTGGAGTGTAAAAGGAATGAGTCCGCGAGGAAGTGTTTGTTGTCTCAGTTTAATATTATTTTAAAAAACGTCGGATGGTGTAACAGCGTCCTGGCTTTTCCTTCTTCAAAGGAAGCTAGGTAATTGTACAAAATGGTTAATTTAGGTATTAAGTCCAGAAACGTGTTACAAGTGTTATTATAAGTGTATTTTAATGATTGTTTTTCCTTACGGGGGTGACATGTTCAAATTGAACAAACTCCCTTTTTTTTTTGCAAATGAAGATTAAAAAAAAAAAAAAAAAGTTAATGGCGTTAACCATCACGAACATAAACACTGCAGTGTTCCAAGAAATGTTGGTTCTTACTTTCTGCTTTTTAATGTGATGTCATAAGACTTATAACGTATCGCAATTAAGACAACAACACCGTAAATCATTGTCATTTAACGGACGTATGTAAAGTTAACAACGACAGAACGTTATAAAATCTAATAAAATCAGTGTAAAGTCATTCGGAATCCTGCGTGTAGGTGCAATAAACTAATAATAGTTAGTACAGTACGTTTTGACAACTGGCAATAAACAACCGGAAATTGGCTCGTATATACTAATTATACGTATATTTTCCGTATCAGCAGCGTCCAAAAGTTTATAATGAGTTTCTAGTGGATTAATAACTATAAGTTGTTTTATTAGCTAAGTTTACTGTCGTTATATGAGCAAGCGAGAATTTGTTATGTATAAGATTCGGATAGGTATATTTTCATGTGAAAATCGTCGAACTAATTGGCAATCACTTTACCTTGAATAATATAATTACCTACATAGTTAAAGCAAGAAAGACGAAGATGTACTTGTTATCTATTAGAATCGGCAAAATGTTATAGTATTTTTCTCTCAATAAAACATCGCTACAGATCGTTTGTGCAGAAAGCGCAGTGGTGCGGATATTGGCGAGTGAACGGATGCCCCGGCCCCGGGCTATTGTGTCGAGTGTTCCGGAGAGCTATCAAGCAGGAACCGCCGCGGGGCGAACCGAACTAACTTTGTGACACAGCTTATGAAATATACAAACAATAGAACTCGGTAACTATGAGTAGTACCACTGCACTGATACAAAACGTGACAGCGCGCGGTTGACGCCACGCGCGCCGCTGTTTGATCTTGTTTACGCTTCATGCTCGAAATCAGTGCACCACCAAATATTTTTAACTATAAATAGTTGACAAAAATTATGTATCGTATATGCAAATTGTTGGAAACTGAGCATATTTATTTATTATTAACAACAAATATGTACAAAATACAATCTATATTTACAAAATATAATCTATATATAGAAAATTTCCTCAAGCCTGCCGCTGCTTCGGATTAACGGCAAGGTTCCCAGAAGGCTGGCAGCGTTTCCTCTTTGGATAGCCAAGCTGACGCGTTGGCGGAAAAAGCTCCCCGCCCGCTGGTCTCCGGAGGTCTCGATCAATATATATATATTATGAGTAAAGTATATAAATAATACATTGTCAGCCTCACGAAAACATTCAAAAGAAATTACTCGTATCAGCTGATAGCTTAGTTACGAGAGCTGTCCTCTATAAAAATAAATGAGTGTCCCTGCAGCAATGTTTTTATTACATATTGGAGTCATAAAGAGAGTCATTGCATGAGTGACGACCACGCAAGCACTAGATTTCCTCTGTTCAGAACACCGACATTAGTTTGATAGTCAGGCGGCCGAGGGCGACCTACTGTGCCACATTTTCACCCAAGCTGACGACTCGGAAATTCAATTTTGCCCACGCCGAGGCTGCATTCATATTTATAAATAAATATTACATATTCCTAAAATATTTTATACATTTATGCCAAATAGGTAAACATTTCTGAAGTATATTAATAGGTAATTTGTGTTTCCGATTGGAGGATTATTAACTGATAATGTGATATATTTTCTTTTTGTGATGTCCTTACAAGATTTTTGAATAAGTACCATATAAAAAAGCTTTTATTTATTTGCCATGTCCATCAAATATAAATGTTTCTGATGGCTAGAACAGAAAATATCACTTTGTTGTTCGAGTTATGAAGGAAGAAATAATATGCCCGTTATAATACACGTTGTAGTGAACAAAAAGAAGGAAAATATGTGATACAAAACGCAGCACCGAACTTCCTCCACTTCAAACTTTTTTGTCATCAATCATAAAAAAAACGTAAAAAATTGGTACTCAAGCTGTTGGAAACTCTGCTTACTGCCACATAATATCTCTAGTATTACCTACAGTATTCGTGTGTACCTAACAAAGTTTTAATATGATACAAATTGCTCACCTGTCTCGCACCGGTTTCAGCTAAATCCACCTTATTGCCAACTACTACAATAGGTACAGCTGTGCTGTCTTTAGTCTCGTGTATCTGATCCCTTAAAGCCCTTACTTCGGCGAAACTGTTGGCGTCAGTTATGTCGTATACCAGAATAAATGCGTCTGCTGATTGCATAGACAGCGCTCGCATCGCCGGGAATTCGTATGCTCCCGACGTGTCCAATATATCAAGCGTCAGTCTCACGCCAGAAACGTTGAAATCACCATGGTGCATTTCTTCTATTGTTCTTTTGTACTTCGGCGAGAATGTATTATAAAGAAATTGTGTTATGAGCGAAGATTTCCCAACTTTTGCAGCTCCTAGCACTACGATTTTATGCCGTACAGCGTTATTTGTGAGATTGCCGCTACTGGAAACGGTGTCTTCGGTTCTTTCAGTCCTGTAAATATAAAATTATTCAAAATATAAAAAAGACTGAATCTTATACAGTAAACTTTATGGGGGACAACAAAAACAGTGTAGGTAGCTACATAATTTAGCTTTCGGGGAGGAAACTCATTTGACGACAGTATATACGAGGCCTTTCGCAAAGTGATAATCATGCAAATACCTATATCGTTCTTCGATAAAACCTTGCGAAAATAGGCGATTGAGCTAATTTATTCTTGCTATAGATAACGCCGAGGGCAATGGGCTCCTTATCAACTGAACCCGGGGCGAGTCATGTTAACTAATAGGCTAACAAGTGGTGCGTCCATGCTTGGCGAACGAGCACACTGCGAGCACGATTCGCGTAGCGTGGACACGTCGCGAGCCTCGAACGAGCGCGATTGTCAGTACTTTTACGAACAAAAGGATTCGCATCGTGCTCGTTGTAGGTTCGTTCGAGGCTCGGCTCGTGCTCGCTTCGCCTAGCATGGACGCACCATAATTTCTATGCCAGTTATTGATGTAGTAATGTCAATCTTGAAATACTAACATATTTTTACGAACATAAAAATTAACGATGTATTTATCAAACATTTTATAATTCTTCGTAGAGAATAATATTTTAAAAATTCAGGTTCATCTAATCACTATAAAAGATAATCGTTGAGAGGATCAAACGATTTAAGATAGGTACCTACTTTAGATGTCGTTCACGATTTCAAAGTAAATGTGAACTCGTCGAAAAAACGTCCTGCGATATTAGGTATCTGGCAGTAAATCGATATACCTGTAGCTCGCATTACACTAGCGGTTATCTGTGTACAAATCAAATAAAACCGATCAATATTGTCTGCAAGCTGACATCATGATTCAACCATGTTAATTTAACGGCTATGATTGCAACATGAGTGACGTTTGTAACATGTACGCATGTTGTATTTGGTATTCCATCGCTAGCAACTACCTGCGTTTGCTGCGGCCAGTTCGTCTATTATTTAATGACAGATTATTCCCATTAGCGACGCGCTGGGTACGTTGAATGGCTATGCTTACGTTAATAACAAAATTTTGTTATTACCAACTTGGGCACCACACAACCTATTACATTAGGATGAAAACTAAGTGTTAAAGTCTTCTTGGCAAGCTGACTTCTGAACATAAAACGCAATGTGCTTGAATTTGACTTAAATTCAAATTCAAAATAATTTATTTAAATAGACCTTCGCAGGCACTTATGAAAAGTCTGACTCTAATACGCTAATACCGGTTCGGAAGGTTGCATTTGCTGAGAAGAGACGGCAATAAACTCAGCAATTACTCTTTTCAAAACAAGCTTAGATTCATTACATTGTAATCGCACTGAAAACAATTGAGTGCCCCGGCGCGGCGGCTAAATTACAAAGTAGACTGAATAAATATTTAATAAGTAAATAAATAGCAAACTTAAGCAGACCAGCCCCCACAAGCAGCACCTGTTCACAAGTATGACGCGTGTGGCAGCCATCGCCCTCCTCGCCATATTGGAGGGAAGTGACTTACTTTTATGTCACGGAAATATATATATTTATAGGTACGGTATTTTTTTATATAACTAAGTTGGCAAACGAGCGTATGGTTACCGTTGCTGTATATACGCTTGCAACACACGAGGCATCACTCACGCATTACCGCCCCTTGCCACCTCCCCAATGAGCTCTGGTGCTCTTACTTATGAGTAGGAACACAACATTAAGCTGCATCAGGCTGCGGTAGTCTGTAAGGTGGAAGTACCTCACCATTCGAGCTGCTCTCTATCTCTCTTAAAATGTGGTGATGTTTGGGTGTTTTAGTTCCGTCATTACATCACTTTACATGTAGAGGTGTAGACATGAGGGTAGAGTAACAAATATTCAAAAAACCGGCCAAGTGCGAGTCAGACACGCGCACCGAGGGTTCCGTACAAACCTATAGGTATATAAGTAAATGGTAGTATAGACCTGAGTATTTGATATGAATTTCAATTTATGACGTATTAAAAAAAAACTACTTACTAGATCTCGTTCAAACCAATTTTCGTTGGTAGTTTGCATGGTAATGTACATCATATATTTTTATAGATTTATCATTCTCTTATTTTAGAAGTTACAGGGGGGGGGACACACATTTTACCACTTTGGAAGTGTCTCTCGCTCAAACTATTCAGTTTAGAAAAAAATTATATTAGAAACCTCAACATCATTTTTGAAGACCTATCCATAGACACCCCACACTTATGGGTTTGATGAAAAAAAAAAATTTGAGTTTCAGTTCTAAGTATGGGGAACCCCCAAAATTTAATGTTTTTTTTCTATTTTTGTGTGAAAATCTTAATTGCGTTCACAGAATACATCTACTTACCAAGTTTCAACATTATAGTTCTTATAGTTTCGGAAATAAATGGCTGTGACATACGGACGGACAGACAGACAGACAGACAGACAGACAGACAGACATGACGAATCTATAAGGGTTCCGTTTTTTGCCATTTGGCTACGGAACCCTAAAAACCATTGGCTTTTTCAACTAGTGGTATGTTAAAATATGTTTGCATTTCCAGTGGATTTTAAAGTAGATTTTTAAAACGAAAATTATACAAACGAATGATCATTTTAGTAGCTATTTTATATTCTCGGCAAACATGCGGTGGTGTGCATATTGCATTAGAACGAAGTACATGATTCAATAAAAAGGTAATTCCTTTACGCATTTAGAATATCAGATCTTAGGTAACTACTAGAATTTGCTGATAACTTGCTATCATACGCATCTGATTTAGGTATGTATGAGTGATGGTAATAACAAAAAGGTGCATTTCAATCGTCAATTCAACAGACAAAGTGTATACGAGTCAAGTTTTAAATTCTTTTCAAAGCTCTCAAAGAAAAAAAGAAACAGAAATAATAAAGATGGTAGATACAAAACTTTTATAATCAATTTACCAATACAATTCCAGAATGAAATTGTTAAAAACTTGCTATAAAGGATTTGCATTGTTCGTAAAACTTAAATTTTATATTCGTGCTCAATAGACAAATATTTCCTATAGCTGTCCCACGCGGTTTCACCCGCGTTAAAAGTATTCGACTCTTACATACAGTTTGGATTCGGATAGATATTTAGTATTCAATATTTCTCCCTTCAGTTGTAGACCATTGCTTAGGTGCCTTATGTCGAGGATCGACTATAATGTGAGTGCGAATGTAATAAAATAACAATTTGCCAAAAAGCTTTACGAGGCAATTGAATCTAAATATAGATCAGAATGGAAGTAATCTTCAGAAATAAAGTAGAGGCAAATGTCGCCGGTCAGTGAGACGCATTACTCGCTATGGGTAACATTACCCGCTACGAGACTCATTCCTTTCTACGAAATACTTAACGCTACGAACATGAGAGGTAACGCTTCGAGGTAATCACTTTATGAAACACATACTTGATTTGCTACGACTTTCTATTGTTTTTCAATAATGCTGTAGTAAGTGATAATGGGACCGAAGGTAAGCCTTAGGAGGGAACTGGTTTTGAATTGCATGGCGACAGAACTTTGACTCTATAAGTAGTTGTATGTACTGCAAAGTTTGAACGACTAAATACATATAATTAATTCGTTTTTATCGATACTTTTACCGATAACGAATAACAAGGAACACTTATCGAAATTTTTGATAGCAAATCAACTAGTACGATATGCATGAATGCATCTATGTTCAAACTGCTTATTTCGTAATGTAGTTACCACACTATTAAGAAATTATATGTGTGCTATCTTCCTTACTCTATGCCACAAGCATTACTACAACTAAATTACTCGCAACGAGATCGTGCATATTACATGCTACGGTATATATACTTACCATGACACATCTACCAATAACAGAACTTGCTTACATTCCTTGCTTCGGAATAACACTGGTAAGAACACGTGGAGAGAATGCGCGAGAGCGAGTGCTAGACGTCGTAGACGCGCTTATCGCTTCTTTACGAGCAAAACGCTTTATTTATCAGCGGGCGGCAACGTATTAATTTTATTGGCCTATTGGAAGAAAGTAAGTAGTTCAGAGTAAATGTCACACAGCGAGATCGCTTTGTATTGTTTTATATTTATCGCGTTAGGACCATAAAATAAACCTGTGGATTATATAAACGATAAAAGATAAACAAAATAGAAAATCAACTTATGTACTGGTATCAGAAGCGAGAAAGTAATACCCAAATTGATTCTGATTCTCAGGTATTTTCATAGTGAATGTGAACCAGACGTAAGCTCAAGTATTGGCGTCAAATATTTTTATGCCGTACTTATTTAGTGATGAAAACTTTTCCAAAGAAATGTATATTTATGGCAAATACAACAAAATATAAATCATAGTCATGGATAGGTACATTCTGCATGAGTTAGCTTCTTACTGGAAATACCATTTCAGAGAATTAGAAACCAGTGAAGAGTGTGCCGAGCTAGCATAATTAGGCTTCCGGACCAATATTGCAATGAGCAGCTAGAGAGACTGTGGTGTTGAGGTGTATGCTGGCATATATGTTGTGTAAATAATCATCTAAGTGAAATTGTGTAGAAGACACAATTACGATCTTCACTATTAGCTTCAGGTAAACAAAGGTATTCTTATGTTAATTAATTTCATACCACTTAAGCTCATGGAAGCTCGTATTTTCATATCTTAATAAAATCTTTTTTTCAATAACATTACAAAGTAGTGAAGTTTTCCAGAAAATGACTCATTATCTACTTAAATTTTATTAAGTTGATATTAAATATTAATATTAGTTTCCTAGGAGCTAAAGGGCGGGGGAACAGTAATTTCTATAAAATTTTCAGTGAATTATTTATTAATAAAAAAGTAATCCTTTCAAATTACACCCAAATAAGATATTTTTGTTTCTTCTGTGTCTCATTTGTGCGTTTATACTATAATCAATTTCCCCAGTTAATAATTAAATTAATAGTTCAAGAAAAACCTCTTTCACAGGAGAGTGAGATAGCGATTAAATAAAAAAAATTGAAGGTACCTCTACTGAACCTTAAGAAATATAAAATATACCTATAAAAGTAAACTAATGAAGTAACAGTAAAGTTTTAACTCACTCGTTGTAAAATTTTACGGGTAAGAGCGTCAAAGAGATGGACCATCAAAGTGATTTAATTAAAAATCCTGTTGAGCGATGAAATGTTATAAAATCGACCGGTAACTGTGTAGCGAGATGTACCAATTTCCGCTATCAATAGTAGTTTCACGTCGCCATCCATTGGGTTCAAAATAAAATAGAAAGGAAAACGTGCAGGTCGCAGGTAACCAGGTACAAACCCAAAATGGAATAAAAGAGCTTTAGGATTAAAGCCAGGATGTGCGCCAACCTCACGAGGGTTCGGGATTAAAATAATACAACCTTTTACTCCTAATAACAATCAAAATTAAGTGTACAATCTGAGCACAAATATATGACAAAAGAGTATTAAAATACAATATAAGAATAATTGCTTCTATAGAAAGTGAGCATACCGTGTTTTGACGACATAAAGTTGAGCGTTCTGGACATGTTCAATTCAATGGTTTCAAAAATATTTTATATTATGAAATAATGTCCTAATTATGATAGCTAGGCTTTGGATGCTTCCAAAACTAAAATAAAAATATATTAAATTATTAGAAAAATGAAGTAACGTTATTAAAACCTAAATTGGTAGGTATAGAAGATATTATTTTTCTAAAGCCAAAAGAGTATTAAAAATAACGCCCCGTAAAGTTGGGATTCCTTTTTTGAACTTTATTTACAAGTAGATTTTGGCTAGGAAGCAGATAGCTTTTGAACTTGCGCCAATATCGGGAGTAACGAATGGTTATAAAACTTCTTGGGGTGAACAACCGCATCGTTACTTTTGGCAGAACATTACTTAAACTCTTTTAAAGGGGCATAAGACCAGCAAAGGCGGACACCGTCGCCCAAAGGCACGGTACCGTTTTGAATATGTATACAAACATGTATAACGAAATATTACCTGTATTTCTTCCTTTTCTTTCAATAAAATGTGTTGTAATAAATCAAGCTAGCTATTCTTAGGCGTACAAACGTTGAATGAGTAATTTTTATGGTTATTGAAGTTGTCAAACATTCAACATGTTTTTTTGCAAATAACTATGTAACGGGACGTTTTAAGAAAATCCAAGTAATTTTTGTTTATATCGATTGTCCCCAATCGATGTATACATATAGGTTTAAACTTGCGACGCATTATGAAAAAATGGCGCCGGATGATTATGCCAGCTTACGATCAAAAATCATCGAATCTTCTTGCGTAAGTCCACATCAAAGCATTTTCGCTCCAAAGTGAAATGTCCCGGTTTGAGTCAAAAAAATATGGTCACATTAGACCACAGACATAGATATACCTAGACAATGCATGTATCATGATCGGTATGAAACCAAGCGTGCCATTTTTTGACCTCCTACTATTTCGTCACGAACACTATTTAGTGACGCAAAACCAACTCAACAAGCGTGCCATTTCTTGATTACCTACTATGACATCACAAGCACTATTTAGGTAGCTATTAGTTGTTAGTTATTGTTAGCTTTATAAATAGATGGGAAAGACCAAATCAATTCAAGTGCACCGATGCAATTTTAGCGCGATAGTTGCCACGTTAAGCATTTTATGCATAAGTCTGGCACTAAATCTGGCACGCGAAGGAGGCGCTCTTGCGTTGCTAGGTATATCTATATATCTGTGCGTTAGACATACTTTCAGTTTATTTATTAGAATAAAATAAAAAATCAGCCAAGTGCGAGTCGGACTCGCACACGAAGGGTTCCTAAAGACATTTCTTGGAATATTACAGTGGGAATAGAAATACACAACTGTGAAAATTTCAACAGTCTAAAAATCTCTCTTCGAGGAACGGTATCGTCGCGCACCGAGCCTACGCAAGAAACTATGGAAGGATCAAAATACCCACGTTCGTTAAAAAAGAAAATTACAAGCAGACTTATGTTATTAAAAACTTTATAGGTATGTATACTTTGCTTGAAAAAGATACCTCGACGGTAATAAACAAGAACTCACTAACTTGTTTCTGGCATTGACGCAAATATTTGGCCAACACCCGAAACCGTACAATAACTTTTCATATTATGCGGGTCCATTAAACTGAAAATATTTCAAATATTGGAAATTTTAAGTCACAAAGCGAGTTAGATACGAGTATGCCATCTCCCTTTAGATCCTAAACCGCTTAGTTAAATTGAATCGGACTTCTTTTGATTAATCTAATCCGCTGACGATTTATTTGGTTTCGTGAATAAATTATTATGTAGGTAATGTTACCTACACAGTTTTGAACTATAGGGCCTTGTTACGTGTTGGGTTGAACCGTTGTTATATCTGGGGGCACGAGAGTGCTCCCCGCCAAGACGAGCCAAGCAAAGAGCAAGGGCACTACCTACCTTTTCTCGAAGCGCTTCGTCGTTTTTTTGAACCCTCATAACTTGGGTTTGGATTATACCAGATAAACAAAATTTTCGGGATATGTTGCTAATAGTGAACTTATTAAACGTATTAAGTTTCAATAACATAGCTCTTGTACTTTAGATTTTATTGATATCTAAAAAACCCCGATTTCGTCACTAACTCACAGATGATCATCAAAACTCTTCGGGTACTTTCTGAAGTCCTAGGAAGCTGATTTGGAATGTAAGCTTGTATTAGTACACAAACAACAACAAAAAACTAAAACTTGGAACTTTTATACCCAAAAAAAAAACCATAATAAAAAATAATGTCATAAACATCTTAAAGAGTGAAATCCCTACAAAAACATTTTCATTTAAAATGTTGCCAAGACGGAATAGGACTTGCACTGTCAAAAAGTTATCATGATCTCATGTAGAGCCAATCTTTTAACGCTACACGCCCTAATTTCACAAACTCTACATCTTAGTCAAAATATGTGGCTTGGCCCTTTCACTACTACAAAAACTATTGTATTACAGAATAATAATTAACAGTAAAAAATTCTTCACCTTACGCCCATGTGATGGTACACATAGTTTCTGAAGATAGGGCTTGTAGAGTTAGGGCGTGTATAGTTATAAGCATGGCTCTACATGAGATCTGATAACTTTTGACAGTGCAAGTCATATGGTCTCGTCTTGGCAACATTTTACATGAAAATGTTTTTAGTGAGATTATAGTTACTAGGGCGGCTTTCCATTATGTAAGATTACGTGGAACCGCAACATGATTAGTTTAGCTATGTTATCTGTCAATCGAAATTAATGGATTGTTTATAATCTCCGTGCGAGTACGTCTAAAAATGGATTGTGAAATTGTAAATTCAGAAGCGGGTTTACTATACAAGTTACAGACAAACAGAATAACAAAACTTTAGCACCAATTGGTAGATGACAACAAAGTGAATTCAGAAAATATCTGGACATGACATGAAGGATAAAATAGAGAGAGAGAGAGAGAGAGATATTTGTAAGCAAGACGAAAACTGGCAGCGAATATGATTTAGAGAATATATTTTGATAGCGAACGTACTTGTGATCTCGAAAATTATCAGTGTTCGGTTCTGTTGCACAAATTCAAGGCAAGCATTTACCTCGAGTGACACAGTTTCAAGTTCCTAAACTAACCTTCAATGGAAACAAAGCCGTTGTGCTTTTATATCACGTCACGGCTTATGAAAACAATGTATGTTTTTCATAGAGGTAGCCACCTGCTACAAAGTACCTACATACGTCGTCCTAGGTCTTGTATCAAAAATAGACCCAACTTTATAAAGATAGGTATTGTACACTTACATGGATTAAATTTTGCTCAACGTAAACGAGTTGTACTTGACGTAGTCTGTAATGGTGCGTCCATGCTACGCGAATCGAGCACGAGCCGAGCCACGAACGAGCCTACAACGAGCACGATGCGAATCCCTTTGTACGCTACGCGAACCCGTCCACGCTACGCGAATCGTACTAACAGTGTGCTCGTTCGAGGCTCGGCTCGTGCTCGGTTCACCAAGCATGGACGGACCATAAGAACATACACTCCTTGAAATATTAAATAATATTAATAATATTGTTAATAACATGAATACATAATTAACGGATCACTGAAGGGTTTCTATTAACGTTTTCAATACTTACATAAAATCTTATGAATTATTGAAACGTTGAATTATTCTAGAAAAAACAGTTTTATATTTTACGACTAACAAGAAATTTGTTCGTTGATAATTTTAATTAACAAGAATATTTTCGTGAAAGTGATTTTTTATGTAAATTACTACTTTCCTTTTTGTGAGTATAATCTTACCTTGGTAATTTTTTGTGATATTTTATCAGGATATTTAAATGAGTTTCAGGAAAAGTAAAGAATACGAGTCTCGAGATATCTTTTATCATTCTTAGCTAGTTACTCTGGGACCACTCGTTGTAATACAAAATACAAGAACACTTAAGCCAATTGATATTAATAAACCATATGCAATCAGTTTAAGTACCTACATAGTTATATCACAATATAAATTTATATATTCCAAGTGAATAGATACTACTTTTTCAGAAACTACTGAATATAGTATGTCTATTTATAATATTTTATCGATATTATCATGTGGACGTCCAGATAACAATACATACATTTTCATACCGTATGAGTCCACAGTGTAACGAGAAAAAAGTACAATATAATGCTTATGAAACAGTTGATTTAGTTAGCAAAGTACCAGACCTTTGTACGTCAATAGTATGTGGTGAGCTTTAACTAAGCTAAATCTTGTGAGAAGTTTCTGGCACCCTAATACGTACACGTTGGGTACATGAACGTAAGTACAAGAACAAACCTAAGTTTCGTATTGTTAGAAGCGTTTCTGATAAAGTGTTTCGTGTGTTGGATCTTTGTTGCGGTCGTGAACTTAACAAGGTTACGTTTTAACTGCTCCGCTATTTTACGTTTAAATTCTTGATGTTATTATACCACACAGTAATGTACAAGAGGCTACGCTGCCCTCGATAAACTTGATACGCTTCGTTATTTTTAGTATTACTATAACAGGTGGAGATTTCGAGATGGCATATTTTCGAAACCTATGTTGGGTTAGTCATTCTGAACAACTTTACTATGGGACCAATAGTGTTTTTTTTTTTTACTTTTCTTACAAAATATCAACCTTGCTCGATCATAATGTATAAAAGTAAAAAAAAAATTTGAGAACTCAGTATTGGTCCCGTAGTATAAGTTGTTCAGCATGACTAATCCAACATAGGTTTCGAAAATATGCCATCTCGAAATCTCCACCCAGTATACCTACCTATAGGTAGTTAGGTATACTAAAAATAACTAACTAAGTAGATACACTTTTTATGGTGAAAATGCTCTATAATAAGTTTAATATATTTAATAAAATTTACAAAAAAATACATGGCAAAGACGGAGATGAGGTTGATTCTAGTGCGATCCTGAGCAATATAATTTCTAGAATATTACTATGTATTTATTGGATAAAAATTGCAATAGATAATAATCTATATTCTACGGTTTCCTCCGAGTTCTTGGGATGAAATGTGGCCTCAAGGATAATGTCTACTATTTAAAAAAAAGCGTAGTTTTGCGAAATCTCTTAACCCACGTCGCAGTTTCACAAATAGAATGTAACGTAAAAGTGTTACAAAGACAGGGGCGATGCTGCATTGTGTACCAGTTATTAACATTCTTGATGGTACACGAATTTATATACCAAATTAAATATGAGTTGGATACGCCAATACGACATTAAATGAAACCAAGTAAAGTAATCATAAATACGATCAACTTTTACTATGGGACCAACTTCGAAATCGAAAATAAAAATTACAGCTTTTCATACAAAAAGTACATGTCTCGTCGGCAAAATGTATGAAAAGCTGTAAAAAAACTGCGATTTCGATTTTCGTACTTTACGTGGTTCCATTTAATGTCGTATTGTCGTATCCAACCCGTATAATATTATATTAATATTACATTTATGTTTCTCCTCGGACTAACTAAAGCCTAACCTTGTCTAACCTTTATCAAAGAAGGTGGCACAGCTTTAAAAATAACATTGATTTCGCATGAACGGGCAATAATAATATCAAACAATAGAAGGAAGGAGGTGCGCCGACGGTCTTTTTATTCGCAGTCATAAAAGGGATAGTTCTATGAAAACGCTGCCACGATATATTACATTACATTGTATTGTGATTTGATACATTGATGTTGTAGAAATGTGATTGGCAGTAAAATTTGTATAATGGTCGGCGTTAAGTCATTAGTCAAATCATCAGGATAAATCATTTAACTAACACAAATACTCTGACGTTAACTAATTGAAAGAACGTGATTGTGAATTCTGTCACACAATAATAACATATGGTAGTTTAATTTACTGTTTTATTTATACAAGCTAAGCTTTAATATTTTAGCTGCTAGTATATATTATATCCAATATAATAGTAGGTACATTATTGTGGATACAACCCGACTATATAATAATATTAGATTCAAGTTATTATTGAAAATATAATGCAAACGAGAAAATTCAAAGAATGAATGAACAACAAAGATACGAATTTGCTTTGTTTCGGATAACCGATTCTATATTGTATTTTAAATGTTTTTCAATGTAGGGAGGTAGCCTGTGATTAATTTACAATATTATGGTGCGTCCATGCTACGTGAATCGAGCACGAGCCGAGCCACGAGCGAACCTACAACGAGCACGATGCGAATACCTTTGTTCGTGAAAAAACTGACAATCGCGCTCGTTCTAGGCTCGCGAGCCCGTCCACGCTACGCGAATCGTGCTCGCAGTGTGCTTGTGACTCGGCTCGTGCTCGGGTCGCCAAGCATGGACGCACCATTACATTTAGAAACCGTTTCTTCGTAATTTAAATAGAACAGCAATGTTTTATATGGCATTTTTTTTGTCAATACGGTTTCTCATATTGATGATGTAACCGAAGGTGGTAAGCATATAATGTCATGAGGAGGGAACTTAATAAATATATTATTTATTTATATAGTGTTCAAAATTTACAGAAAATAGTTCTCATGTGTGAAAATACCCCGTAATATATGAAAGCCTGTCGTTATAACAACCTAGCTACGCACAATAAAGTACTGTTTCCGACCCATTTCAAACGAAAATTATAGTATTGCAAAACTGTCTGACATTAGGTATATCGGGCTACGATAAACTTGAGAAAAAATATGCGTCTTTGTCAAAACCTTTAGGCAAGATAGAATTCTTTATAAAGGTGGGTTTGGGGGGAATGCCAAATTGCAGAAAATTGCTCTCTCGATACTGAGATAACGAGCGCGTCTCGTAACGGTTAATATGAGACAACTGTAGTCTCTTTTACTGAAACACAGAATTAAAGACTAATGTAACAATTTGAAAATCAGAATACACATATAAGCGCCTAGATTAGTATTTTATCAATGTATGTGTAACCCAGAAAAACGATAAACTGTGCCTTTAGAATAATATTAACCGGTTTTTAGGAAATTAAAAGGTAACGATATATTTTAGATACAAATGCTATCATAAAAACACACATAAGAATTCATAAAAAAAAGAAAACTATAAAAACCCGATAGAAAATCAAGGATTAATAGTTATTATTTAATACGCTTCTTAGTAAGCTTATTGCAGTTATAGCATATCAATCAATGGAATGTAGAGTACGATGCGAACCCAAACAAATCGTCTACGAAGTCCTACGTGACGCGCCGTCCCGTCGGTCGTAGTCATAATTTTTACTACGAGACCAATCTATATACTAATCGTAGAGTATCGCGGTTATGACCAATTATATCTTACTACTATTTACCTTCCGGTAGATATTTTTGGACTAACAATACATACATACATTAACATAAATATCTTAATATGCTAATCACCTGTGAGGCTTTCTTTCATCCTCATGGTCCTCTTTCATAAACGACGGCTGCAAACTGAATCTGCGACGAAATTGGTGTCTACCCTTCATTTTGACAGTTGAAAAAAAAAACACTTAACACATACTATAATTTTCTTTTATGCACAACGGGGTGTCGGTTCGTGTGCCGAAACTGATAAGCGTAAACAATGCGCTTTGAATTCGCGACGTGCGCGACACGGGGCGGTCGGTCGGCGAGTGGCTTGGCCGGGTCGTGGCGTCCGCGTCGGTCGGGGCTACACAGACAAAACGCGACGCATCTTCCAAAAAATATCCTCAATTTTATAAAAATCACATAAATCGAAACCAGCGCTGCGTGCATTGATGAATCGATAAATAAATGTATCGATTTTTGTCGACAAATCTGACATAAATCTATGAGAATGACATTTGATATTGATAAAAGAGCCTAGTTTATAGTTATCAACGATCCATGCTCGGTAGCCAGTTTTGATATCACCGTAGCTGTGTCTACGAAATTCGTAGCACGACACAGCATGTCTCTTATCGCTACGAAAAAAAAAACTGCCGTAATTAGTATCAATAATTTTAATCAGCAAAAGGACAAATTATCGATCGAAGTAATGACAAGATAACAATGTGCCAATCAATGGATGTGTAATAAAAACAAATGAGCCTGTCCGATATGGCGATAAAAGACAACCGCATTTTTTTCGCAGCGGTAATGTTATAGCAGCAAACTTATAAAAACAATGTATTTAAATATCACATTAGAAAAATCTAATTAGAATATCTTACGCAGAAATTATCACATATATTATCTATAACTAAATTGACGAACCGGACGTCTGCCTAAATAAAGAAAGCCGAACTAAAGATACCAAGAAAAGCTAGCAAAGGTGAAATATATAGATAAGTGGCGTGTACCTATAGGCACACAAGCCTGTTGCTGCGATGGCGGGCGGCCTGTTACTCGAACAATAAGTGGATAAAAATGTTTGCCTTGTTTTAGTAAACTTTATCTGATAAATATTTACTATGTGCGCGTAAATCACTTGCTCTACTCAGATAAATATTCCTTTGGGAAAACTTTAGTGCTTTCTATACCTATACAATAGCTATAAATACGAATAAATGCACCCTTATTCCGTCGAAACTTGATGGGTTTTTTATCGTTTCCATAGAAAAACGAAGTGTAATGCATGATTGAGGACAGGGGAAGAATGGGGTTTCCTATGGATTTTATCAATAATGACGTAGTCATAAAATAAGGTTATTTTCTGTATAAATAGAATGCAGACGAGTGAGTAAATTTAACTTAATTGAAATTACTTATGTAAGTAATGGATACGCTTCGAACCTCTTTTGTTGGCAACACTCGAAATGTTCACCAAAATTATTCGATACGGCTCTCCAAGCCTTAAATATTCGCATCGGTATTTTATTTGTTATGCCACGTTTAATACTTACTTAAAACTTTTTCGTGGTTTACAATCTATAATGCACTGAAACGTAACCATTTGTTTTCCCTTTTAACTCCTTAATTTATAAAAAGAAGATAAATATCCTACAAAGCCAATACTTACACGCTCATGCATGTTTTGACATTCCCGTTTTCTTTTCCTCATTTCAAATAAAAAATGTATATCTCGTTACGGGGCATATTTGAGTTTGTTTGTTTTTTTTAAATACTGTTACTGAAGCTTCGTTTATCTAAATATACGAATAGATTGTAATGAGAGATGTTTCAAAAACTCCATGTGAATTCAGGGACCTGATTCTCGCATCTTCGACATTTATGTCACATACACGTTTAGCTAAAAACATGGCACGTTTTGACAGAAGTCCGCCATTTTTTCCGCCAAATGTCTATTCGAAATCGATGTCGAAAGCGCGAGAATACGGGGCCAGATATTCATTAAATTCCTTGTTTGTTATAGGTAAGCTTTCACAGACGCCATAGAGTTCTTGATAAGATTGACATGTTCGCAATAGTCTATATTTGATGAAAAAGTGATCAAGCAACCTTAATATATTGAGGCCGAAGCATTGACTTATATATTACTGGCGTAAGGCCACCCGGCCCTAAAATGTTCAGTTTAGGGCCAACGCGAGTCAGTCGTCTGCGGTCCGCGGAACAGTTCGTTCGTTTATTGTTTATTTTTTTCTTGTATGTGTGCATTGTACGCACATACAATTACAACGTACGCCTATGCAACGCGGCACTTCGTAGTTCAATCGAGTTTAAACAAATGGCGGTAATGTTTACTTGTATAGCTTGTATGAAGAAGTTTTTTGCAAAATGTTCCAGTGTTCCTTAGTTTTGAATCATTGGGCTGAATACAAAAATATTTATTATTGAAAGACGAGGCAGTAATAGTCCTAAGCCCATGTATCATAATTACGTTTAACAATAATTTTGTGAGAAAAAATAAAATACTTGTGTTGATGGAAGAACTTAACTATTTTATTTTTATTTTAGCTGCACTTGAGACTCAATTATCTTCTAGTGCAACAAATATCAAGGTATAGCAAATTACGAATTTAATTCACTTATGCTTTGTTTTTCAATAATCATATAATAATAACGCGTATTGGTTGCCGATTAAGGTTCGCTTCTGTATATCAGTTTGAAACTGATTGATCGATCCACTCATTTATTTTATTAAAATAAATGACTGAAATAAATTACCAATTTACATTCACAAGCCTGCAAATTGCTATTGAATTTCTAATTAATTTAAAGAGGCTTTCATGTTATAAATGGAAATACATTTTTATAAAACAAAACCCATTAAAACTTGACCCCTATTCAGGACAGAATTAGCAACAACAAAGATTAAGCTGTTTTACAGTTTCCACGGAACAGATTAATATACAGTAAATTAATCCTCGCTAATAGTTTTTGTTCGGTACGAGTATTACCACTTGAAGTTTGGTTATTTATGTATTCTTCCAGCAAGCTTCGCAACTTGTACGCTAGGAGAATGGGCTAGTTTCCTGAAAAAATCTATTTAGTCCGTCATATACATTATCAAAAAATATTAGGCACGTATTTTTCTTTTGTCAATTAAACAAAAAATATGAGGATATGGTTTGTTCAAGTTCCGCGTGACGTCACTGTGTGGTACACATTTTAGTAACAAGTGATGTCACGAGTGAATCGCTCGTGGTGTAGCATGATTAGCCGTTCTTAATCGATCGGCAAAGTTAAGTCATGTCTGTCGTGGTCGGTACCTGGATGGGTGACCGTCTAGTGGTATTTCAAATTGAGCGTTTCCGTGCTTCGGAAGGCACGTAAAGCCGTTGGTTGTGATAGTCGGCTAGGCGGCTTGAAAAATTCCAACAGTAGGTTGACCACTAGCCTACCTCCACCGATCCGCAGTGGGCACGCGTGGTGGAGTATCTGCCCATTCCCTTTCACCCTCATTTGTGAAAGGAGGCCTGTGCTCAGCAGTGGGACATTATATGATGATGATGTCACGAGCCCCCACTCCCGAACTTAGTCGCGCTTTATCTTCGTCAATTGATAATGATTTGGTAAAGCAAAAATATGTGTCCAATATTTTTTGATAATCTAACTGACGGACTAATTAGAATTTTAATTTTTTTACCCAGGAACCTCCCAATTTTGACTGCATATACCTAGTTCTTATTCGCGTTTAAAAAGAAATTAGATATGTACTACCTTATCTGTTAATTAGGGTTTTAAGTCGTATACCTATTGAATTCACTGCTAATGCGACAATGGTAGAGTGATCATCATTTTTGAAATAATAACTTTAAAAAAACCCTTTAAAATACACTAAAAAGTATGAAATAATTCATACCTGACACTGTATTGAAGTTAAGACGTTAATTTATTTTTCAACTAGCTGTCCCCCGCGGTTTCACCCGCGTTCCCGGGATAAAAAGTAGCATATGTCCTTCTCCATACAATAGGCTATCTGCATGCAAAATTTCATGATGATCCGTTGAGTAGTTGAGGCGTGAAGGTGTAACAAACAAACAAACTCACTTTCGCATTTTTAATCTATACATATAAAATGCTTTGTCCTGAATGACTGACTGACAATCAACGCACAGCCTAAACCGCTGATCGTAGAGACCTGAAACTTGGAGGGTGTGTTCTTTGTATGACATAGGCATCAGATAAGAAAGGATTTTCCGAAATTTTACCCCTAAGGGGGCGAAAAACGGGGGCAAAGTTTGTATGGGACAATTTGATTCCTTGGTCCGATCTACTTCAAATTTTGCAAAAACCTTCCTTAACAGAATTTATGGAAGATATGTATCATATTTTATTGAAACTCATCGCCAAACGTGGTTAAAAAGGGGTAGAAAGTTATTTTAGGGGTGATTTGCATCGAAGTTGATATCAATACTCCTTAGTGCTTTTGATTTAAATAACATTTTTTATTTTGACACATATTTGAAATCCCAATCCGATTTTCACAGATTACAGAATAAGGCAGATGGAGCGAACGGAACACGGGAGCGAGGCCAAAAAAAGCAAATACAAATTGAAAAACACATACCTGGTATTCTTTATTAAATTTGTATTTGCTTTGTTTAAAAAACTTTATTTAACGGAAAACACTTTCTTTTAAATAAATTAGCATACAGCAGATTTTAAACATAGCAAATACAAATTCAAAAGCGAATACCAGGTATGTGTTTTTCAATTTGTACGGTACCTAATTGCTTTTTTTGGCCCGTGTTTCGCGCGCTCAATCTGCCTTTTGTTCTGGAAACTGAAATGCTCATTAAAATTGGAATGTCAAATATAAAAGAATATTTAAATCGGATTAGAATTCGAAATTTGTTTGGAAGTTCTTTTTCTCGGAGTTTTTGGCGGGAACTAGCAGAGTGACGTTGCGTTTAAATTTTTAAATACATAAATTCGTGTATTTTGAGTTTTATTGCATATTATCGGTGGTATTTTATCCAATAAAGATCAATCCATTTGCACCAGTGAAGTGAAATGAAATGAATTATGTGTATCGTGTCTTTTCAAAAGTCCGTGAAGAGTTTTAGTACATGACCACCACTGTAGGTATAACATGACTTTTATGGACAGTGACTGACTGCATGAGTTGAGGACTATGTGAAAGTGATTTATTGTGACTAGAACTTATATAATATAACTGGAAATTGGCAAAATACACACCCGTGTGACGCCAAAAAAAAGTACATTTTCTCTATTTCATTAGAATATTTTGATTGTAGTTAATTTAATTTCTTTCTCATTTGTTGTTATAATAATTAAATAAGATTAGAGTTCGTTTTTTTGTGTAGGTATAATATAGGTTTTAGTCTTTGATTAAGGATACATCCAGATAGAGAGTCGCAGCTGTGCACGCGTCGATAAAAATACGCTCTAACTGTTAGGGGCTAAATCAAATAAAAATGCAAAATAATGATCAATATTAAAATTTCTCACGATTTTAATTGGAATATTTTAACAACTACTATCATTATGAACGTCATTATGACAAGCAGAATGACGCAGAGGGAGCGTAAAACGTAGCTGTTACGCGCAGCAGCCTATAAAAGTTGGCCTGTTTTGTATATTAGTGTAGTATGGCGACGTTCTTTCTAGGTATATTTATTTCTATGGTTTTAGTTTTAATTTGTAAAAATATCTGTGTTCGATTTGTTGTGTCTAATAATCAGTGGCGTGCATTGGTTTTCGAAGCGGAAAATTTAAACCGTACGCGGGTGAAACCGCGGGGGTCTGCTAGTATTAATATATAAGTAAGGATTTTGGGTTTCATATGCGTTTTCAATAGACCGAGCATGTGCATATCATTGATAAATTGTAGCCAATATTGAATAAAATGCTTCAATCGCTTTCAATTCAGTTACTACGTCTTGTCAGTTGTCTACCTAATTTAATTTCACTATATCTCTACATAACGAAAAACATAAAAAGTCCAAGGCTAATGGCCTTGGACTTGGCATCATCGATATTATTATTTCTGACTGATATTTCGATGGACATAGTGATCTAACAGACAAACAAAATCGTTTACATCAATTTTAAAATGTGTAATATCCGTAGTTAGCACAAAAAGGCTATCTACAAGCGGGCGGGCCACCTGTCTATCGGTCCCTATAGACTCGAGGAAATAATGTGGAACAAAACTTGATGAAATAAGCGTAGAGTTGGGAAAGGTTGAGCGCAGACAACGAGCAGGGGCCCCGTTGGGCCCGGGAATTGCAAATTAGTCTCGTGCGGTGAGGAGGGAGGAGCCTCGGGGCTATAGAGGTGGAGCGGGAGGGGGACAATTTACTTAGGTCGGTGAGAAAAATAGCGCTCAACAAGTTACAACCAAACAATCCTTTTGTTACCGCCTGGAAGTCATGCCCTTTCAGTATTTACAGACATGTTAGTATTTATAGACTTCCAAACATCCACTTTACTTAAATTGGGTATATTATATTATACCCATATTATAAAAAAATAAAGTTCAAGAGATGTGACACGCGGTGGGTAATATAAGATAAATAGTTATACTAGCTCTAAATGTGGTCCTAAACGTAAAACTCGTGTAATTCACTTCCAATGCAGGACTGATTTATAATGGGTAATAAGTATTATGATATGGGGAACAATAATTTAGGTCAGGCTTCACTTAAAGTATGAGATTTTGAGAAAGAAGATAGTATAAATGGACTTCCGTTCATAATAATTTATTCATGTTTTAGGGACGCCTAATGTTTAGCGTAAAGCACGCATCAACGACTGAACGGATTTAGATGAAATTTGCCAGACAGCTTAAATAATGAGGTTCCACCGGAACGCGGGTGGAACCGAGTGGCGGAAGCTAGTATACTAATAAAAAAATCCCCCCGTTTCCGCTTCTGTCAATTGAAACCCAAGTTTAGTTTCAACGGCACTGTAGAGATTTAGCTTCAGTTCAGTCTAAAGCTCTCTGTATTAAATGGACTTAACAACTTTGATTGGACTGCTTGATAACTATAATATTATAATTTAATTAAATGATATTCATGACGTAGAAGCACCAACATAAATTCATAATGGAAGGTTTTTATGAAACCGTTATCTCAGGAGCCGTCCAGGTCTAAATCCTCAGCTTTATACTTCGTCCATAATAAAAGGAAATACTTTACAAAAAGGGAAAATATATGAGATAAGCAGCGAATGAGAGATATGAGGGACGGCAGACAAAAAGAAAGAAAAGATAGGAAATCCCGGGGAGGGAATGAATTGATGCTGCGCCGCTCCCAGATGTGGGCATGTAGATACCTAAATAAATTACATCTAACGGCGTCGTATCGCTGTGATTTCCCTTTTTACTTTGTTTTGCTCGTCGCATCCATACTAATATTCATTATAAAATATTCATTCTCTTTTTATAATTAAGAAACTTTTCTATTACCTTACTTTTAACCGTTAAAATATTCCGCTTTACTTAAAATATTCCAATTAGCCGGACAGAAAACCAAATAAAACTGGGATCTAGCTGTTCTACTTGTTCTCTGTTGAAAGTATTTATTCAGAATGCCTATTTCTCTATCTTGCTCACATTTTACTTAAGAGTGAGAAGGATAGCTTATCTGTGATATCTAGCATTCGGATCAGATAAATAAGGACCATCGGTTATTTCGTAAACAAGGGACCGCGTGGGCCGGAATGAGATGCGTTCTCAAACCGCGTTAAATCACACCCCAACTCAGGAAATGTTTTGAATGGTGATAGATTTATTTAGGCGACAGTAAATAAGAAAAGATTTATATACCTACATGAAAAGATAAAATGTTCAATTTCTTACTTAGGTAAATGATTTTGACGTATACAGGGTGTAACGGAAAGTGTATATACATTTCAGTGATTTCAGTAATAACTTTTTTGGTACTAGGTGCACAGATCGCGGCAGAGAATATTTAATATTAATATTAGCAAGTGACGCAAAATGATAATGACCCTCATTAATTGGTCGTTATGATTCTAATTATATAAACTTGAATGCAAAAATTTTGTGTGGATTGTTGAGTATATTGAGCTGACACTTTTTACAGTATGTACCTTTCGCCTTTCCGTAACACCCAGTATAACTTTATGATAAAACAAAATTTGGATCATCTATCTAAAGTGAGTAGATAGGTAAATAGGTACAGTTTGTATGTTTCGAGCTTTGTTTACATGCATGATTATAAAAATGATCGTATAGGCTCAGAGTAGATAAATACTACGTACAAGTATAGGTAACCTAAACTGGTGATGAATTAAATGAAATATTTACCTTCGAACATTCGAATTCGAGTTTCGAACTTTGTTTACATGCATGATTATAAAAATGATGGTATAGGTAACCTAAACTGGTGATGAATTAAATGAAATATTTACCTTCGAACATTCGAATTCGAGTTTCGAGCTTTGTTTACATGCATGCTTATAAAAATGATCGTATAGGTAACCTAAACTGGTGATGAATTAAATGAAATATTTATCTTCGAACATTCGAACTGTTACTAATTTGTTGAAACCAAATCTTAGGCGGTGCATTTATCGAAAATGTTTAGTCTAATTATAATTTTATTCAAACAACATTTTTTCTTAGAGACTACTAGTTAATTTAAAACGGAGTCCTTTAGAGCTGTTTGTTCACTAAGATTAGGTATTCAAAGTTGTTTATCGTCGTAAAGTAAGTTTACGCAAACAACTTATCTTGGACCGCGTAATAACAAATGCCACGATACAGATGGCCGGAGGGGTTCCATTAGATACAAATGAAAGTCTGATCAGTTCCGGGAGCTAAGTGATGTATCATTTATCCGATAGACGAATTTGTTTGGTAGTAAACAGAAGAGCAATCCAGTGGTTAATTATAAATCAGTAAATTTGATTTTTATAACTGAATTTTTTAGCTATGTTCAATTGATAAAATTAGTTGAAATTATGAGGTGAAGAATAAAGAATGACGTGGAATTCAACTGTCGGTCCGACATAGTTCTAAATACTAATATTATGGCGATATCAATGGGACATCAGCACTGTCTATATCTCGAATATGTTAAGCAATGTGGACATCTTTGGGCTCTATATCTGAATATAAGAAAGTTTTTGTTACTCAAGTTCGCCCTAATGGCTAAGCAGATTTAAATGAAACTTGGCACTTAAATTAAACATATGTACCCTAAAATAACATGGCATATTGTATTATCACGAAAGTAGATGATACACATACAGAAACTGAAAAATAATATTTATCACACTTTGTTATGAATAAGCGAAATCAAGTGTGATAAAATTTTGAATAAACTTTTAAACCCTAACTCTAAACAAACTATCACAGAGTAACTCAACGCACTTATGACAGGCGTTTTCCTGTTTTTCCCTGCAGAGTACCTACATACACAACTACCGTAAGCTCGACTTGCTCAAGTGTGCTTACCTCCAAGGCACCTCTACTTACTTACCACTTTGTTTTATTCCCCTAATGCTAAACCACTTATGAGCATCATCATTTAGAGCTAACTGCTTTAACAATTACAACACATCGCTGGCTGCTTACGGAAATGTACAACACTAAGGCGCTGATCCCACAGCGAGTGGTCTAGGGTTCTGCGGTCAGATATCTGCATTCCGCGTTCAATAAATAAATACCCAGGGACATTCCTCACACACGATCATCTGATCCCAAACTAAGCAGAGCTTGTACTATGGAAACCAGATAACTTATATAATACGACATTTTTTGTTCGTAAATACGTACTTAATATACATAATTACACCCAGACTCAGGACATACAGACATTCATGCACACAAATGCATTTCCTGTGTGGGAATCGAACCCACGACCTGCAGCGTGATAGGTTGAATTTTAACCAGAGTCTTAGCCAACCACGCCAGCTGGCCCGTCAAAAAAATCAATATAATCTATGCGGCGCTTTTGGTCATTGCACAGAGTCACCCACCGCAGCGGCGCCTAATACGTTTATTTATAAACACTATTTATGGTATCACTTTATGGTCCGTCCGAGTATTAAGACCCTTTTTTTAGAAACGAGTAGAGGTATCAAGTTGAAATTAAAAATCAAATACAGATCTTCGGCTCCTTAGAGGGGTGTAAAATATTCAACTTACGCCATTTATAGTCATCTCCTTAAAGACATACCCCCATTCATAATCGCTTTTTAACTAAATCAGTGTAATAGTGTCCTCCGTCTCACTCTTTCGATCACCAAATGTCACGTGTCAGATAAAGACTTCAGAATTTTTGCTAATCAACGTTTGATAACTTCATTATGACTAAGGGGTATAGAAAATAGACATAAAAAATGAAATTTGGCAAGAAACAAAGTCTTACAAAACAAGTAATGGAAAAAATCGTTAATTTGCTATACACATTGTTTTTGCCATAACAAACTTACTTTTGCAGTTGTAGGTTTAGTTGGTATGGAACCCTAAGGGCAGGGCGTGAGTACTATACTTAGTTTAGTTTTAACTAAATAACGCCACATTGTTCGGCGCTAACAAGAAAGTGGTCGATACACATATATAATGTAACTGTCGGTGTAGTTATATAAGGTCCTAATAAATTTGTGAATTTCCTCTTAAGGTATGAATGTATAGGTCATTAGTAATCAAAAAATAATATTAGAAAGAGATAAATTGAACTTAATATCAGTACAAAATATTAATTTAACCATTTATCAAAAAAAAACCCACGGATTATTTTTCTAATATTATTTTTTGATTACTAATGACCTATACCTACATTCATCCCTAAAGAGGAAATTCACTAATTTATTAGGACCTTATATAATTTATTTATTTCAAAGGGTACATAATAAGCACCCCATAGGAGGTTGTTTAGGAGATTAATTGCCTGGATAAGTTATCCCATTTGTGAATACGTGCAAGATAAATCAAATTAATTAGACAAAAGACTAAAAGGGAAGGTCGCAACTGAATTGGACCATACAATACATGTTGGCTCTTTTCTTACTCTAAAAATAGATGGCAAACAATAAACGTAGAGTCATAAAAGAATTTTATGAAAGACGTACGGTACGTAAAATATATTAAAAACGGTAAGCATTTACTTCATGACGCCTGGGGTTCGCGAATGAGACCTTAAACTATCTAACTTTCGAATATATATATTATCTGTGTTGTTAAACATTTCACACGTTAATATACGTTATAACTACATCAAAATGTATCAAATCAAATCAAATACATTTTTCTAGCGACAATATGTTTAAAGTATTTTAATTTAGTCCACAACCGCATAGCCATTACTGTGTGTTCAATATAAACTTTCGCATTTATAATATTAGCAGGATAGAACATTCGTAATTTATCTTCTATCTCTTTCATGCAAAACTACTGAACGGATTTAGATAAAATTTGGCACAAAGATAGAATATGTTCTGGATTCTGAACACTGTTCCTACTGCATATCAATGATATGCTGTCTATTGACGGCGTTCATTGTTATGCGGACGACAGTACAGGGGACGCTTATTACACGGGCCGTGCTAATATCCCTCGTTCCGAGGTGGAGGAAAGCCGCGAACGGCTGTTGTCTGAAATCGAGAGTACACTAACTAGTGTCTCCGATTGGGGCAGACTAAACCTAGTCCATTTCAACCCCACTAAGACTCAAGCCTGCGCGTTCACCGCTAAGAAAACCCCATTTGCTGTGGCTCCACAGTTCCAGAACACGTCCCTGAACATCAGCAAAAGCATCGGGATCCTTGGCGTCGACATTTCTAGCGACGTTTTGTTCCGAAGTCACTTAGAAGACAAAGTTAAGCTGGCATCCAAAAAGCTCGGAGTGCTCAACAGAGCGAGGCAGTACTTCACATCGGAGCAAAGGCTGCAACTTTACAAGTCGCAAGTCCGGCCTCATATGGAGTACTGCTGTCATCTATGGGCGGGGGCACCTGGATACCAGCTTGATCCTTTAGACTCGATTCAACGACGTGCCATCAGAATTGTCGACGATCCCGAGCTCACAAGCGGTTTAGAGCCCCTCAGTCTGAGGAGAGACTTTGCCTCCTTTTGTGTGTTCTACCGCTTGTACAACGGACGGTGTTCTGAAGAATTGTTTAAGATGATGCCCACGGCTACTTTCTACCATCGCAACTCTCGCCATCGACGGGGAGTCCATCCTCACATATTGAAACCTGAATTGTTTCGTACTGTGCGGGCTCAAAGGAGCTTCCTTCCGCGGACGCTCAGACTGTGGAATGAGCTCCCCGCCGTGGTTTTCCCAATGGAGTACAGCATGGGGTTCTTGAAAAGGGGTGTGAAGAGATTTCTGCAGGGTCGGCAACGCGCGCGTGATACCCCTGGTGTTGCAAGCGTCCATAGGCTACGGTAACCGCTTACCATCAGGCATGCCGTATGCTTGTTTGCCACCTAAGTGGTATAAAAAAAAAAAAAAAATTTACATATCTGATACTTTTTATCCCGGGAAAACATAGGTAAAATACCCCGGAAACGCGAGTAAAGCCAGGGGGGGGCAGCTAGTTCCAATATAACAACTTGACAAGTTCGCATTCAGTTTTTTACAGATTTTAACTACTACAGTTGTTATCGTTTTATATTTTATTGTATAATGTGTTTTATTTCTGTATAAATAAATAAAAAAAATATGTGACAGTATTAAATGAATAGCTGTTATTAAAGGCAGAGCCCGTCTTGAGACGACGAAGATAAAGTAATCTAATAATTATAATTAGTCTCAGTTTCAGCGTTTCAGGGAACGATGGTCGACTCCTCGTGTCTGACACAAGTTTCTCTAATTATTCGGGTCACGGGTATGTAGATGTTACCATCTGTTTTTTTTTTTAAATCCGACTAATATAATTAATGCGAAGGTGTTTGCTCAATGGTTCAACATTTCTTGATGGAATTTGGCACAAGAATAGATTATAACTTGGAATAACATATGGGATACTTTTTATACCGGTATAACATTTGATACCTCGGGGACCCGGAGGGAAAACATTTTATATTTTATACCAGGGAATCGGTAAGCAAGCGTACGGCCCGCCCGATGGTAAGCGGTTACCATAGCCTATGGACGCTTGCAACACCAGGGGCGTCACTCGCGCGTTGCCGACCCTGCAAAAATCTCTTCACACCCTTTTTGAAGAACCCCATGGTGTACGGTGTACTCCATTGGGAAAACCACGGCAGGAGCTCATTCCACAATCTGAGCGTACGCGGAAGGAAGCTCCTTTGAGACCGCACAGTTCAAAACAATTCTGGTTTCAATGTGTGAGGATGGACTCCCCGTTTATGGCGAGAGTTGCGATGGTGGAAGGTAGCCGTGGACATCATCTTAAACAATTCTTCAGAACACTGTCCGTTGTACAAGCGGTAGAACACACATAAGGAGGCCGTCTCTCCTCAGACTGAGGGGCTCTAAACCGCTTGTGAGCTCGAGATCGTCGACAATTCTAGCGGCACGTCGCTGAACCGGGTCTAGATGCCCAAGCTGGTATCCAGGTGCCCCCGCCCACAGATGACAACAGTACTCCATATGAGGCCGAACTTGCGACTTATAAAGTTGCAGCCTTTGCCCCGATGTGAAGTACTGCTTCGCTTTGTTGAGCAAAAACTTACCCCAATATGGTATTAAAAGTCAATGAAACTGAGAATCGTCTATGATTGTACGTATATTATCAAGGGTTTGGGCCGAGCAATAAGAGCTTCCATCGATCATTCGCCAACTGCGGAGCAAAGAAACGGAGGGTCAGATAACAGCTTCCTACTTTTCATTGCGGACATTTTGACAAATTAAGGGAATATCTCATGTTTGAGATAAGGGACCATTGCCAATGTTAGTTGGGGGAACTCGGTTCGGGATCATTGGATACATGAGGTATGCGTAAGGTTGCCATCTCTTAAATCTGGCAACCAGGACAAGAAGCTTGAAAGTGCCGGATTTTGGAACTTGGAACCCGAACAATTAAAAAGTGTTTTTTTTTTAATTACTCAGTAAAATAAAAAATTGTTTTGATTATTGTGTCTTGTAAACTTTAAAACCCGGACAAAAAATTAAACCCCGCCCGGACGCTCTCTGGACTCTTCTAAACTAGGACTAATCCGGGGAAATCCGGACGGATGGCAACCCTATATGCTTATGCAGTTTTCCGTGTATAGTAGTCGTATTTTACAATGCTCACAACACGTCAAGAACACTTAAGACTTAAGTATATAAAAACCACAAGTTCAAGGTGTAGGTATGTTAGCTTAAAATGTCTACTTATAAGGATACATATTTATGTAAACATCTATTATTATTATTAAGTATAGTATTACTGAATAGCTTTTTATTTGGTTGTCTGTTTGTTTAAATGCGCTAATCTCTGTAACTTACAGTCGGATTCGAAAACTTCATTCATTAATAGTACTGTACACACAGTACTATTAATGAATGAACACAGTACAGTTTTATAGGCTTTTTATCACGGGAACGCGGGTGAAACCGCGAGGGACAGCTAGTAATACAATATGTGGGTTTGTCAGTTTAATTGTAACACGTTAGCATTTCTCAACAAAGAATAAAAATATTTGTGAATTCCTAACTTATATCGTTATATAAAGCGTTATATATTATTTTCATATTCATCATATTATTAGTTACTTGCTAAGGACGTCACATTTCATAAGCTTCTTTTCATTTCGTTTGAAGTATTTCATCAAAATTACTTATAAAGATTGTGTTTTTCGAGAGATGAGATTTTTTTCATTCCTCTGAACCTCTTCCAGACGAACGGAGATAAGTAGTGTCTCTAGTATAAGTAGACGAGGTATTATCGTAATTATATGCAACACTACAAGGAAAACCTTTCTGTTCGAATTGCGTTGTGGCAATTCAATTCTAAGTAGGCCATAATAATAAATTATTTAAGTAAACTCAACTCACGCTGTGAAATAGACCGAGTGCTATGCCGGATAGTTAATCCAACGCAAACGGTTTTCTCTCCCTCCTAATTGAAAAGTTGCTGGGAGAATAACGTTTTGTGGTGTAGAAATGTTATATGCATTTTTAAAACAGATAGCGTAATTAAAATATTTATTTGAAAAATCAAAAAACTGTACTACCAAGACGAAGAACTGCACAAGACAGCTTGAGGTTCGGTGAAGGAAAACATCGTGAGGAAACCAATGCACGGTGGTAGGGTACTTTGTAATACAAGTTGAAAGTCTGTCACCTATCGGTGTGTTCCGACAGCTGCACTTGATAGCCAGTTCCTTATAGGCTTTGTGTGCTTACCACCTACGGCCATCACCACTTACCATGGGGAGAAAGCTTGCGCTCCCGTAGGAAATCTCGCCAATTCGCCCAGACTGACGGACAGTACATAATACATACAAAATAATGAAACTTGACATGAAAGTATATTTTAGATTAAAGTTGAAGCGGAAGCTAGTTACCGTTTCAAAGGAGCGACATCGACGTGCCTAATCGAATCGTTTGATACAGATAACGATATGGCTCTACTTCAAAACTAACTTTGATGGTTAATAATGTATTCAAATGTCTTCCTTCTCTGATCACTTCAATGACCTTTAATATTTTAGCGAAGTCTGTAAAAAGAAAATTTAAAATAAGGCGAGTGATAGTTTTTTTCTAATTTAATGGATATCCTACTACTAACTGTCCCCCGCGGTTTCACCCGCGTTTCCGTCGGATCGTATGTTTTTCCGATATAAAAAGTATCCTATATGTTATTCCAAAGTATAATCTATCTATTTGTTAAATCTCGTCTAAATCCGCTCAGTAGTATTGGCGTGAAGAGTTCAAATATCTTCAGATCAATACAAACTTTCACATTTACTTACACTGACGAGCAAAATAGTAAAAAAGCCAGCAAATTAAATATATCCGGAACCACGTAATATAACTAGCATCTTGAAGAGAAAAGCAACATTTAAATGCATTAAAAAAACCATATATAGCACATAGCAAGTGACTTGTTTATATTTCTCGTCAGGGTATTATTAGTATTATAATCCTTAAGTATGGGGCCGATTCTGTTGTAAATCGCACTAAATTAATTTAAGTCACATCTCCTCTCTTTCTTACGAACATTATTGAAAAAGGATAGAACATATTTAAAGCCGTCAAATTAATCTTTGCCGTCTTATTTTGCGTGTATTTAGGCGTAACCGCGATAGATGGCGACTAAATTTATATTGAAAGCAAGCATTGGACTAATTTGACAGGACTTAATTTCTTACATCCAAGAAAAGGATGTAAGAAATTAAGTCCTGTCAAATGTTCTTTGTTAGAAAGAGACATAGTGAGATTAAAATTAGTTTAGTTGTAAACAACAGAATCAAACAATATCTATAAAATTAAGTTAGACAACTGTTTAAATATAGGTTGTGGTCTTCACATTGATAAATCATTTCCTAAAAATATATATCATTACAAAAAAAGAAATGAAATTATAAAAAGTAATAATTATGACACATAATTTTATGAGTAACAATTTACATAGAAAATAGTAATGAGGTCGAACTTAATATCAAAGATAAATGATTAAGTTGTTTATTAATGAAAACGTTTATTCCGATACAATAAATTATGAAAAAGACAAGTTGTATTGTAAAAATCTTTTAGAGAGGTAGAGCATAGCGTTTATTCGCTCAAAGAGCAGCTCGGCTGGGTAAGTACCTCCACCTTACAGAATACCGCAGCCAAATAACTTTATGTTGTGTAAAGTTGTGTTCCTGCGCGTGAGTAAGGTCGCCAGAGCTCATTGGGGAGGGGGGAAAGGTCGGTAACGCGTGAGCGATGCTTCTTGTGTTGCAAGCGTCCATATGGCTATGGTAACCGCTTACCATCAGGCGGGCCGTATGCTTGTTTACCGACTTAGTTGTATAAAATAAAAAAAAAAAAAAACTGATTAATTCATAATTTTCATTCTTAGCTAATATAATTATACATTATAAATGATTTATTGCGACAGATGTAGTCTCCTGGCAATTTATTTATTTAAACCCTGAGAAATAAAACTCAGAAATATTTTTTAACTAAACGATTTCTATGAATACCATTTTCGAATTTATTATCAGCTTTACGATTTGAATTAGTTTATTAAATTATTTAATAAAAAAACTGTCAAGCAAAACTAAAAAAAAACAAATAAACGATTCGGTATTAGGTCACGTTAATTTTATTTTTCTGTGTATACCTATGTTTTGTGTATATTCTTTCTTTAAATTATGTACATTTTAAGTATTCTATCATCTGAAACAAACCAAAATCTGTACTATTTGAACAATGCTAAACTAAAACAGCAATCAAAGTTTGTTGAACGTAATCGCTTAATTTAATTCAAAGGTATTTGCTTGTTATATTGAATTTGCAAATTTCAGATTAGACTTTCGTAGCGTAGTAGGCAAGTTACGTCTAAAGCGAAATCTCAATCTGGAGGCTTCAGATCAGTCGGGCTAGCACTGGGTGTAGTGCGCATCTTGCCGACTGCAGACAACTTAATTACACAAGTTGTCTGCCTCAAGCTTTACCCACGGCAGCGACACCTCGTCAAATTATCTTTGCAGTACTCACTCCTTACTATTTAAACTTGGTGCTTTTATATTACTTTTACGACCACTTCTCATAGAAAATTGTATGTAAATTGTTGTATGTATTGTATGAACATGGTTCTTGTTTTTACTATTTGTAAATCGGACTTAATTTGCGATATGTTGTTTCCTGTAATTTTAGATCCTGCTTCTGTTGCTTTAAGAGTTAAAGACGTTATTTCTTTTTATATTAACGAAATAAAAAAGTTGCAAATCACGCTACAGCGCGTCGTCGTAAGAACAGGAAATAAGCAAATTTCTGTTAAATTTGGACGTACATAGATATAATGAATAACGATGGAGTTTAGTAGGGAGAAAAGTGGAGCCGCATAAATCTTTACTGATGAGGCAAACAGAACGACGAAGTATGGGTAAATAGAGGGAATAATATATACCGCATAGCTTTATATTGCATTGAAATACTTTGCTAACAAAGCATTGCTAAAACCTAAAGTACGAGGTTAAAGGACGACAATTACAGGCTTGGATAGATAAAATATTTATAAAAACGATTGAAACTGAATTGCTCTGATTAATGGCATCTGTCACGTATTCCTTACTTGCCGATTTTTCTACGTATTTTGCGGTGTGGGTTGACATTACGGAAGGGCTCTAAGACGATAGATAATAAATGTTTGTGTAGGGTTTCGCGCGGAAGCGAAAGGTCGGCGGTCCGCGAGGATCGAACGGCTCGGGGGATTTAATCAATTTGTTACTAAAAGTCCACCGAGGGGAACGGATCAAAAGATTTATTGGCACCGCTCCCTGTCGAGGATTACACGTGCACTTCCTTTCATTTATTTACATCAACTAATTAATGTTTAATTGTAATCAGTTCGCTTGAGCTTCCTAGTGAAATTAGTTTCTTTGAACAGTATTGGAAATTATTCTTCAAAGGCTTGTTTATATTTAAATAAAGACTTCATAAATATAAAAATTTATTTATTTATGTATTTAGTCTATTTCAGATTATTTATTACAATTATATATAATTCTATTTAAGTTTCCATTCTTTAAGTTTGATTACTAATCTGTGTGACCTTTGACAAAGGCCTCCTCCAACTTTTTCCATTCCACCCTATCTTGTTACATCCTGGTTCAGGTTTTGCCTGCTAAGTACTTCAGTGATTTCATCATCCCATCTTTTTATCTGCCTTCCCTGTCTTCTTTTCCCTTCTCTGGGGTCATCAGCATCATCATCTGCCTGCCCTGTTCCCAATCAATTGGGGTCGGCGCAATATGTACGCTTCTTCCATTCATCTCTCCTACCATCTCTGGGGTACTAGGTGCTAATAATCTTGCTCCATTTGTCTATTCCGCGGACTGTATGAAATATAACAATACGTAACGGTAATTGAGTCATCTGGTTAGTTATGGTTTTATTATGTTTTCAAGAAGTTCAATTTTAAGTAATTATATGTATATAGCTACATTATCAATTTATATATTATAACTTTTAGGTGTCAGAAAAGTACACAGAGACATAAACAGTATTTGTTTATGCAATAATCCAGTGAAGTTAGAACTAACTGTCTGTCATCTAATGGTTATTTGACGAGCCATTGTAACTCTATGATGTTCACAGAATAATGCATTTTATACCACTGTGCTGCTATTTTATAACTCTGTGCGAGACTATATTAAATATTAGCTCTACCTCGTATGTACTGAATATTAATACTGATTAGAATATTTTCGTAAAGACACCTTTTATTCCTTCAAAGAAATGTTATAAATTGTAAAACGCTGTAGGTAAACTACTTTCTACCATTTCGCTGTAAAAGGACTTCTGTGTAACTCTACGGGAGCTAAGTGCATGTTGTTTGTGTAAGCATAACTAAGTAAAGCTATATAATGACTGTATTCTCAACAACATACGGACTACACATAATAAGAGATAATAAAATAATTATTTATTTAAATACGGCTAAGGCCTGTTGGACAAACGTCCCCGTTATTAAACTATAATGGTGCGTCCATGCTTGGCGAACCGAGCACGAGCGTTGTAGGTTCGTTCGTGACGAGCACACTGCGAGCACGATGAGCGTAGCGTGGACGGGCTTGCGAGCCTCAAACGAGCGCGATTGTCAGTTTTTTCACGAACAAAGGGATTCGCATCGTGCTCGTTGTAGGTTCGTTCGCGGTTCGGTTCGTGCTCGATTCGCATAGCATGGACGCACCATTAGATGGTGTTTGTTATTCTCATTACGTTTATTTTCAAACTTTGCTTCAATATATGAAAACTTTTAAAATGCTTACAAATAAAAAGTTCTCTTAAATTATATCAACTATAAATTAAAATAACGTCGTCTAAGCCACTTTAATAATGCATCAAATTCGTTAACGAAGTTTGCCTTAGTAATTCGGTAGCTGTACTAAATCACTCAACGTTATTAATCTTCAAAATTTTGCAGTGAACCAAAACTAAATTCAAAACCAGTTGGCGGCGGTGGATCGTAATCCGTTTACCGACGCTACTTCACTGATTACCTAAGTAGATATACATACATGTGTACCTACTATCTACTATTTGCTTTCTAGATTTACCAAATTACCTTGTCGACATTCCCTTTGTGCAAACAATAGTAGCTAAACCACTAATGGATCTCAGATAACGCCTTTCTTACAAAAGTCTGTTGTTTGACGGGCGATATGAAGTCTATAGGAAAAGTAATCCCGCTTTCCTATACAGCCATGCGGTAATTTGAATTACTCGACGCTTTCGACTCAACTTGTGAATGATTTAGATGTTGATATTATGTTTCGAGCAAATAAGACGAACCAATTCTCGGTACCAATAGAGATATTTTTGAGCTCCGAGCGTTATAAAGACAATTTTAGCCGAATTATACAAAAGGTTGATGAAAATATAATTCATTAGGCACTTAATTGCAGAATAATTGAATAATAAACGAAAAGCTATTCACCGGGCCTTTGAAAATATTGAAAAAACGCAAAAGCTAGCCTGTATTTTCAACAGACATAAATTATTTACCTACCTCCATAAATTACGTAAATTTCCAGGATGGATTGCCCGTGTTCTTAACGAGACGGATGTAATTAGTATCATTTGGTTCTTCCTCAGAGCCTCGTTCCGTGTCAGTCTCATTACTCGTGAAAGCTTCCAAACGCAATTCGGTGAAACACTTGTCACAATTTTGTTCTCTATTATTTAAGAAATTAAAGTATGTTGCTGCTATTATCCTTCGTACATGACACAGATTTATGATGTTAGGACCGATATGCTAACAACTTGATGAAACTAATACTGTTGGGCAGAATTTGAGAGAATATACTCGTAACATACATTAGCGGCGTACGGCAGGAGTTTGCGGGTGCGGATGGTAATGGCTACCACACGCCAACACGGTTGATTATGCCATCCTTTAAAATCATGCATGCCATAATAGGTGATGTTGCTTTTACATACAGGCTGAAATAGCTTGTACGTACGGTAAAAGAAATATCTTTATACGCCCGTGACACCAGCTACAGCGCAAATATTCATCATTCTGTAACCGAGTGTCGGGGATTACAGCAGAAAAGATTAATACGTGAATTTCACAACGGCCCTACGAATATTTAATGTTAGCTTTTTGTGAAATGATGCCATTTACTAGGTGTAGTGTTTGTATCTATACAGTAGATATAATACACTGTCTCATGTACACCAGTAGAGGGGGGTAGCTGTCAACCGGCCAGTCTGACATTAGACGCGGTGCGGGTTGGACGTGCGCTTGCGCTCGGACCTGGTGTAGTGGTGAGCCAGTGCTACGGAGTAACTAGTCACTAATCTGTGCAGTGGTGTCAGTGCGTGGACGCTACAAGTGGCGACGAGATAAAGTACGAGAAACGTGTGTAAAAGGCCAGTAAATAAAATTCAATTATTATTAAAAGGGAAGGAAGGTGACAATAAAAAGTGTGTGAGTTTTATGCAATGCGTACTAAATATTATACCATATTTATAACATTTCCTAAGTAGACGAACCCAGTAGTACAATAGTAAGAATAATCAGTTGGATCGTCATGGAATGTTGTTTACGCAAAATAATCCCAATGTAATACATTTCATTCCACTTATTTAAGTGAAGTGACGATTTCGTCAGTGGTATTATGGATTGATGAGAGAATAAATTATAATGTAAGAAAAACTATAAGATGCTTGGGTACCTACCTTCCTTATCTTTTAACAAGATTAATAGAATGAAAAATGCTACTTATGTCCAAAATTATTCCGCAAAGGTAACAAAATAAATGTGTTGTCGAATAAATGATTATTGTTTATTCAAAAAAGGTACAAGGAGATTGCATTGAGCTACAAATCTTCCTAATTAAAAAGATGTCACTAATACCTTTATACCAGCATATAAAGGTTGCTTTGAACTCTCATTAGCAGGTTGTTTTCGGTAATATTGTATTTTCTATAGGCTTTATTGTACCTATTTGTTTCATACTTAAAGGAAGCGCTTAATTACCTATAGTAAATATAGTGACGGGCCCGTGTGCGCAGTTAGAAGATTGCACCTGTTGGATTAAGATGGTTTTGTAACCGATATCTTCCAAGTTTACGTGAATGGTTCAAGCACTCATGTAAAGGACCGCGAGTACCATCTAAGGAAATAATAAAATTTTGGTAAAAGGGAAGGGATGCAGTGTTTGTATCTATACAGTAGATATAATACATCGTCTCATGTACACCGGTGTTGGTTAGAATCAGTATTAAAATTAAAGACGTGTCTGTCGCGACACTGGGTGAAAGCCACAAATATCAAAAGTGTAATTTGCATCAGTAAATAATAATTATCTCTAGTATTGATTACCTACATTTGAAATAATTAAAATTTGTTAAAAAGGAAGGGATGTAGTGTTTGTATCTATACAGTAGATATAATACACTGTCTCATGTACACCAGTAGAGGGGGGTAGCTGTCAACCGGCCAGTCTGACATTAGACGCGGTGCGGGTTGGACGTGCGCTTGCGCTCGGACCTGGTGTAGTGGTGAGCCAGTGCTACGGAGTAACTAGTCACTAATCTGTGCAGTGGTGTCAGTGCGTGGACGCTACACTAGGCATTTGCGAATGGCCGTGGGCGTGATACGGTGATTCATAACTTTTAGTTTAATGGAAGTAGATAGGTAACAAAAGTTACTTATTATTATTAATTAGTTCTCCATTTTGTCTATTTAAACGTTTTAGCCATCGATACCTAAGTATATTTGTTAAATTACTGTTTTAACTGGTAAAAGTATAATTTTTAATATTAATATCATTCTGTATCAGTCTGGAAGAGATCGATTCTTAGCGATAAAATCGCCTATTGTACAGTAATTAATATTAAGTACTCTTTATGTTGTATAAAGAGTTATACATCTATCATTTCATATGATAAAAGAAAGATCTTTATAAATCTCTAACATTTAGTAGATTATATCATGTAATTGATATCAATCGTTTCTCGTTAAGACTCCAATACAGATGAATAATATACGAGTGAGAAGACTGGACACAGTACAATGTCTGTATCTACGTGTAAAACTTATGTATTTGGTATGTGTAGAATTTTACCTCCAAAATAATCAATCTGTTGCGAAGCACCCACACGGTGGCTGGATCCGGCTGCTGCAGTTGGGAGCCAGTTCAGTTCTAGGCGTTATGTGGTAACCACTTTCGTCCACATCATTACTGACCGCAGTGAGAGTTTGTGGCTTTTACAAGGCTTAGGAATTCTATCTTTGACTGCGGAAGTATGTAGTATAGGGACTGGTGAAATATTATAAATGCGAAAGTTTGTGAGTATGTATGTATGTTTGTTACTCTTTCACGCAAAAACTACTGAACGGATTTGGATGAAAGGTACACAGATAGGATATGCTCTGGATTAACACATAGGATACTTTTTTATCCCGGAAAAATATACGATCACTCGGGAATGCGGGTGAAACCGCGCGGGACAGCTAGTCTAATATAGGCTAGATGTCGGATATAGTCAGTCAGTCAACAAAAAAAGAGGACTATATTCTATTCGCTCATAGACGATGTGAATCTCATCCTCAATGTCCCCACAGCAATTCATTCGGACGGTACTACTGCGCACCAGAAGAATACTACATGGATTTTTCTAAAAGTGCGTATAAAAAGGATCCTCCTGTTATTTCAAATTGTCATAGGCCATGGTCGGCGAACTATTACGATCAAGTGGTCTGTCTAATGCCAGTGTGATTGTTGTTTAGCTACGGGTAACTTGAACTATTCCCGTACTATAAAGTTAATTCAACATGGGAAGTGCCGCAAGAAGTAAACGAAACAAACATAATTTTTACGTTATGTTTTATAAATATTTGTATGCATGTACCGGAATATTACACGAGCCAATTACATTACAAATATTTCCATCAGTGGCTAGTCTGGATATCTTCACTACGCTTGACAGCTAAAAATAAGTATATTATACAAATCATATGACTAACTTCTTTTACTTTAATGTTCCTTTTTTCTTCTTGTAGGTACCATTTGGATGTGTATTATATACAACAAGAAATAAACACGTTAAATCATAGAGCCAACCTGTGATATCATGTTGGATTATTAAGCTATTAAATTTTTAAATCTGTATACATATTTGAATAAAAGCGTACCTTATTAAAACCTAAGAATAAACGTGATACTTACTGCGCAGTATTTTTTAGGCTACTTCAACAAAAGCTTAGTACTAAATTATCACGTTTTTCCCCTAGAAAAATAATGTATGGGTTTTTCCTATTTCCCTTGTCACATAACATAACTCATTGAAGAGTAGAAACCTAACGCATGCAATCATACCGAGTCCAATTAAAATGTTCAAACAAAGCTATATCTATAGGTGCCTCCAAATGTTATTAAAAATACGAACAGGCAGTTACTGAGATTACCGCGTTAAAACATAAACTCTCCAGATTTATATTATTAGTAAGATAAATTTATTACAGATTTTACTTTGTACTCCTTTTACGTTTAAAAGGCTTTGAAATTGTATGATTCGTTACGTAAGAAAAAATCTATATACCAACAGAGCAAAACTTTTGTTATTTGGTTTGTATACAAACTGAAAACGTGCTCTTACAAAACAATTAAGCGGGAATCAAATGTTAAACTATTAGCTTGAACAGTGATTTTTCGTGTGTAATTTAACTCATAAAGGGTGCGTGGAGTGTGTACCTTTCGGGCTTTTCATAAATTCGTTGAGCAGCCGCACAATTTACCCACGTGAATAATAAAGAAATACAGGTGTCACGGCGGAACCGCTACTGGGGTTTGTAACAACGTGCAATATATTATCATCACATTTCTATCGTACGCCTCAAAAATACAGTGGTAATGTACCACAGTATTTTTTATTCATCTTTCTTTTGCGTAACTTTATTAGTAACTAAGTAATGGATACGGAATGACGAGAAGAAATGTTACAGCTTTAAAGGGAAGCGGCACTTTGTAGTTAGTGAAAGTGAGCAGTTTTTAGCAGAGGAACACACGACTACACATAAAGCTATATATTTCCGGTATAACCAGACCTCTCATCGTACGGAAATCCTTTACAATGCGAGATCAGCTTATTCTGGATAGATACTGGATACAGCTACTCACAGTGGTAAGCACACAAAACCTAGAGAAGGGAACTGGCTCTCAAGTGCAGCTCTCGGAACACACCGGTAGATACTATGCGACAGATTTTTAACATGAGGATGGTAGCCAGCCAAGCGGGTACTAGAAAGTACCCTACCACCGTGATATATATATAGGTATGTTGGTTTATTATTAGGTATATGAAATCTCACTCACCCGCACCATCGATTATGAAAAGCACTGTAAGATTGAATACATGTTTCTGCTATTCATATTACGTAAACAAACATATAGGTACATAATATTCCCTTCGTTCCAGTAACTTCAACAAAGGATAATATTACACAGAACCTACAAGACTATGTCAGTCACAGGTAAACCAGTTCGAAGAACAACTCGTGTGATGGACAGATTGACAAAGGCACGGAATTAAGGACGCACCTAAAAGAAAATCGGGCCAATACCAATACTCGTGTTGACGTGTTAGTTTGGCTAAAACTACGATTTCATTACAAAAGACCCATAAAAATACAATAACAGAACACAATAATAATTCCCTTCATAATTCATCCAACACAATATGCCGAAAGTCGACTGAAATCAAGTCCCTGTCGACTTTTGTTTTCCTTAACACCATTAATTTGATCCCCCTCCCTTAGGGTGCTTTATGGAACTATGTATAAACTAGTGACCCAATTGTTTAGAGGAAGATTTTCCTTATTATTGTGTATATAGGGAGCTTTGTATTAAGTATTGGAGGGAATATGGAGAATGGAGGCAGGCAGTTAATGAATGTGTCAGTCAGAAATATGATGCGCTCTTTGCGTGTTGCACCCGGTGCGGTGATGGCGTAATAAACAACTGCTTAAAGCGTATACGTAATCTACTTATATAGAAACATATTTAACCTAGAGATACTAACCTATAACAGTATGATTTTAGTTGTATACGTATGTAAGTAAAAACTCTATCTACAGGACCCGAATATAGATGGATATAACTACGGGTCCGACAGTTTAGATCAGAGTAGTACGTTACGGCAGACCTAGGCTTGGAGTTGGTTTCAAGGTGGCTTTTGTTAATTTTCAGTGTAAGGGGCTGTCTATCTGCATCCATTGCCATGCGCAACTAGTTTGATGGCACCGGTTCGAGCTGAATGACCGCTAGGTGGTCAGACGGAGTCAGTTAGAAAACCTTATAGCGGCTTGCCGTACCTCCGGAACTTGCCCGAAAAGTAAAATTATTGATCTATTTGGTTTACAAGTACCTATATAAGTAGATGAAGTTTGTCTGGAAGAAATCGCGCGATAAGATCGCCTGCTTTGTATAACTTCTACTTGTAAAGTATATTTATCTTATCTTATGAATGCCCGCTGATGATTGCATTAAAAACCTTCGCCACATCTAGGCCTACTGCCAATGAAAAACCTTGACTCTCGATGGCGAGTGACCAAAGGCAACGGTGTGTAAGATACACTAGGTCACCAGTCACCAGCCGAGCGACTGTGGCGGAAGCCGTACGCTCGCTAAACAAATCATGATCTTCTAGGTATCTCTCTAAATAATGTCTGTCGAGTGTTAATAACAAAATGGAGGACATTACCAATAAAATAAAGGGGAAACTATTATATTACCATGATAAATCTATATATAAACAATTCTCACGAGGTAGCCGTTACTGCCGATCTTCGGCAAGGGAACCTGCCAATCTGCAATATAATTTAATTTTAAACAATAAGTATGTCAAACATTAAAATTAAGTGTTAAAAAAAACAATTTGAAATGTCTTCGAAACAAATTCGCGACACGGAGAAAAGTGAAAACGGTTTGTTAAGGCGCCTCCAGAAATTCCCAAATGATGTTCTTCGAAAACAGTTACACTTGTTTTGAAAATTACTCGCCATCCGTCGGGAAACTCCTTTTTACGAGTTTTCTAGGCTTTTGGGTTTTGTAAGATATTTATTCTGGAATGTTTCTTTTTAAATTGACTACATAATAGCGTGATAAAACAAACTTGTGGTTGCGCAATAGCTTGTCATAATTCAATGATCCGGTATTGAAACTACATCTGCCGAGAGAATGCGTTTCTGTCACCTGCTAATATCGTACATGGCTAATCCTATTGCGATAGGACTTTCACAGGATGGTTCAGTATTTTCCTAGGCATAGTTTAATGAAACTGCCATCTTAATCAGATCAGTGGTTGCCGTGATTTGACCAATATTAACAGGTGTCAGAAACGCATTCTCTCGGTGATTGGTCAAATCACGGCAACCACTGATCTGATCCAAAAAGTCCCATCGCAATAGGATTAGCCATGTACGATATTAGCCAGGTGACAGAAACGCATTCTCTCTGCGGCCTTACTGTAATTTCTAACTGAACCACTATGTAACACTGTCTACGTACCCACCTACAGTGAGTAGGCTTATATTGTATATCTAAGTAATTGTGTGTGTTTACGCAAATTCGTGAATTTAATGAATATTCAATCCTATAGGCCAAAATCTTGCAGGACTCCCATCTCAACTACCTATCTAATTATGACAAATCAAATTAGTAAAATACTTAGTACTTAGAAGTAGGTGTTATGTATGTGTGCTTTTATACTTACTCTGACTCGCGGTAAAAAATAAGAATGATGTGGCGACTTGCGCGCCACCTATTTATTTCGCGAACTGGCCACAGACATTTACTTAGTACTGGCTGATTGTTTATACTTTTTTATAAAGATGTTAATTTTGAATTGTTTTGTGTTAGGAACGCGTCATGCTGTTCAGCTCATTCTAGAACCAGGTCAGCTCCAGGCTAGTTGGAGTGATTGTCAAGTTAAGAAGTACTTTTCTCATGAAATTTTGAGATAAACCATTGCGAATTATTTAGTAAACTGTGAAACCTCTCTATTGTAAAGTGACCAAAAGACCAGGAAATACAAAGCCCTAAATACTAAAATTTTCAGCTGTTTCATTTTTAGGAACCCTTATATTGAAGTAACCAAGAATTCCCACAATGATATAAATTATTATCATTGGACGCGCGTCCCTCGCGACTAAACATAGTGAGGTCCCTGCGAGATGTGCTCCACCTCGTCAAACTTTACGCAGGATAAATCATGGTCAAGGAAAATATGAAATAATTTGGATAACTTCTAGAAACTTGTGAGCAAGATTGTCATACATAATTTTGTTCATATCGTGACGTAGAAGCAAAATCTGAAAAAAAAACAAATTTTGTTTTTGGAAATACTTATTCCATATCTCCGAAAAAACTATTTTTTTAGAACAAATTTTAAAAGCATATTTATTTTCTTCAAAATTCAGGTCGTGGTTCCTTTCAGCGTTTTTCTCTAAGACCTGAAGTTCATTTTTTTTTTTTTTTTTTATACCACTTAGGTGGCAAACAAGCATACGGCCCGCCTGATGGTAAGCGGTTACCGTAGCCTATGGACGCTTGCAAAACCAGGGGTATCACGCGCGCGTTGCCGACCCTGCAGAAATCTCTTCACACCCCTTTTGAAGAACCCCATGCTGTACCCATTGGGAAAACCACGGCGGGGAGCTCATTCCACAGTCTGAGCGTCCGCGGAAGGAAGCTCCTTTGAGCCCGCACAGTACGAAACAATTCAGGTTTCAATATGTGAGAATGGACTCCCCGTCGATGGCGAGAGTTGCGATGGTAGAAAGTAGCCGTGGGCATCATCTTAAACAATTCTTCAGAACACCGTCCGTTGTACAAGCGGTAGAACACACATAAGGAGGCAAAGTCTCTCCTCAGACTGAGGGGCTCTAAACCGCTTGTGAGCTCGAGATCGTCAACAATTCTGATGGCACGTCGTTAAACCGAGTCTAAAGGATCAAGCTGGTATCCAGGTGCCCCTGCCCATAGATGACAGCAGTACTCCATATGAGGCCGGACTTGCGACTTATAAAGTTGAGGCCTTTGCCCCGATGTGAAGTACTGCCTCGCTCTGTTGAGCACTCCGAGCTTTTTGGATGCCAGCTTAACCTTGTCTTCTAAGTGACTTCAGAACAAAACGTCGCTAGAAATGTCGACGCCAAGGATCCCGATGCTTTTGCTGATGTTCAGGGACGTGTTTTGGAACTGTGGAGCCACAGCAAATGGGGTTTTCTTAGCGGTGAACGCGCAGGCTTGAGTCTTAGTGGGGTTAAAATGGACTAGGTTTAGTCTGCCCCAATCGGAGAAACTAGTTAGTGTACTCTCGATTTCAGACAACAGCCGTTCGCGGCTTTCCTCCACCTCGGAACGAGGGATATTAGCACGGCCCGTGTAATAAGCGTCCCCTGTACTGTCGTCCGCATAACAATGAACGCCGTCAATAGACAGCATATCATTGATATGCAGTAGGAACAGTGTTGGGGACAGCACAGAGCCTTGCGGGACGCCGGCATTTATGTCCATGCTGTCGGAGCAGCTACCGTCTACGACGGCTCTTATGCATCTGCTGGACAGAAAGCTGGCAACCCATTTGCATAATCCCTCGGGAAGCCCGTATGCTGGTAACTTCGTTAGAAGACCCCGGTGCTAGACCCGATCGAACGCCTTCGCCACATCTAGGCTCACTGCCAATGCCTCACCTTGACTCTCGTTGGCGAGTGACCAACGGTGCGTGAGATACACAAGGAGGTCACCAGCTGAGCGACTGTGGCGAAAGCCATACTGTCGGTCGCTCAACAAATCGTGACCCTCCAGGTATCTCAAAAGCTGCGTGTTGATCACTCGCTCCATGACTTTGGAGAGAAGGGAGGTGATGGCGATAGGCCTGTAATTTGTCGGGTCTGATCTGTCACCCTTTTTGGGCACTGGGTGCACATGGGCAGTCTTCCACGAAGACGGGACTTCCTTTTTGGTGTAGGAAAGCGCGAAAAGACGCGTCAGTACTGGACACAATTCAGGAGCACACCGCTTCAGCACCACTGCCGGTATGCCGTCTGGCCCACTCGACTTATGGATGTCCAGAGAAAGCAATTCCCGCCGGACCTCCCGTTGGGTAATGCTTATCTCCGACATGGAGCTGTCACACCGCGGAATGGTAGGCGGTGTGGCGCCACCATCATCCAAAGTTGAGTTCGAGGCAAAGAGAGAGCCTAATAGGTCAGCCTTCTCTTTAGCACTATGGGCCAAGTTCCCGTCCGGCTTACGTAGTGGTGGCAAGGACGACTGGCAAAAGTTAGAGACCAGAAAGCGCGACTCCCAGAGGGTAGGCTAGTTAGCCTCTCACCAATTCTGCCGACGAAATCGAACTTTGCCCTGGCAATCATTCGCTTACTGGATCTCGAGGCAGCGTTAAGTTTGCGTTTCGCAACAGAGATGTTAGGGTCCTGATTAGTTCGGGCCATGGTCCAAGCCTCGTACAAAGTCTGCTTATTTCGTCTAGCTTCTTTGGAGCGCCGATTAAACCACGGTCGTTTCTTCACCCCTGCAGCCACTAACGGGTTTGGAATAAAGCACTCCATTCCCGCCAGAATCGCCTCAGCGACGGCAACTGCACAGGTGTCAGGATCATCTGATGCGAAGCAAAGCTGCCTCCACGGGTACGATGCGTAGAATTCACGCAATCCATCCCAGTCTGCTGACTTGTAGTGCCACACACGACGACGCCCGGGTGACCGGAGCGAAACGGGCCGCGCACAAGGCACCTGCGTCCGGACGAGACAGTGGTCCGATGAGCCAAGTGGCGCATCCACCGTCACTGCATAGTTGTCCGGTCGCGTAGTCAGCAGAAGGTCTAGTAAGGAACTAGTATGGCTCGCAATATCTGGGATTCTCGTAGGAGAAAGAACCAGTTGTGAGAAACCATAGGCCAGGGCAAAGTCGTGAGCAGTCCTCCCCGGGAAGTCAGTGGACCGAGAACTAAGCCACTCAACGTGGTGAGCGTTGAAGTCTCCTAGTATCACTAACTCCGCGGAACTTATAAACAAATAACTTACGCGGCCAGTATGGGTAACTCATTAGTTACCCATACTGGCTAGAAAAAATAAAACTGTATAGTGTATAGCTAAGATAATAATTATAGATTCTTTGCAACACATTCTCCGAGCAGTACCCAGCTATGAAATAAAATAAAGAAGCCAACCGACTGTATAACATTTAGTTAGGTAATGTTTATCTAAAAGGATTTTTATTAATCGCGAGATTTACTAGAAGAATTCCGTTCAAAGTATACTTTAGAGATAATCATAAAGCCGCTACGTAAGCCTAAAACAAATTTCGGCGAGCTTACTCAACGGAAATCAGCACATCATAAAATAATAATGTGTAATAATATAGGGAGATCTAAAATTAAGCTGTTTAATAAATTGGGTTATAGTATGTACATTAAGTAGAAGGCAATAAAATAATTTGTAAATAACATGTTACGAGATTGGCAAGCCCTGAAATAACAGGATCGACATCATTACGTCATGACAAAAGTTGATTGAGCAGAAAAAGATCGGCTCGGAATGATGCCGGAGCCGTGGGCGGATGAGAACATGATTTACGGGCCATAGACGCTTGCTCATGCGTTTATGGAAGGGATGGAATTGGAGCACACGGGATGCCCTCTAAGCACAAATAAATTAAAAAAATAAAGGGAATGTTTAAAAAATAACGGTTTTGTAAAAGACTAGGTTTCCGCGATCCTCTCTTTTTCCCTTAGGGGTCGAATTTAGAAAATTCCTTTAATGGAAGCCTAGGTAAGTTATATATGAAATCTGTGACAGAATTTCAACTTTCCAGACCCTGCGGTTCTCTAAGTACTGTAGTCTTTGCCTGCGGTTTAAGTACGTGGATAAGTTTCTCCTGTTATACCTATATCTGGGGGCATGGTTGTGCCCCCGCCAAGTTGAGTAGAAAGCACCAGCCGTACCATCATTTTCTCGAAGCCACTACGGCACTTTTGAACTCCCTGTAACTTTGTTTTGGATAAAGCTAAAGCCTGAATTTTTTGTGACCAAGAGGACGTACTATAACTAGCTATATTCAAATGAGTTTAATTTATTTAGAATTGGGTCTTCATTGACTCACTACTTTTTATAGCCATGCCATGTAATATTTATCGAGACTTGGTATATATTTACCCAATGTTTTTTTTGGATTCAGATTTTTGGTTTCGGTTAGAATAAAATAAACCATTAGGTTACGGCTATGATCGCTCAGTAGTGTTGTCGGATCCAGAGACGAATGGTCTGCCTACGTTTAAACTCACGTAGAGTGCTTTATTACGCCCGTCTTGCTAGCTTCCACATTCAATTTGAAAGTCTGTCAGCAACCCGGTTGCACTTACCGGGGTCTTCCGAGAGATGCACATGAGTGCCAGTTTATTTCATCAACTTTTTTCTTACCAGCTCTGGCTATATCATCAGTACCACCATGAAATTGTGGTTAGAGTAATCTTATCCAGTGTATAAAAGGTATTGTATCAAACAAACCCATAGTATTAATAAACACAAGGTGAAATAAATTATTAATAAGATCTTAAAATCATTTAATTTATCTTTTGGGTAAACGTTAATAAAACATAATATTCGTACGGCTATAGTTAAAACCTATTAATGAACTATAGCTAGGAAAAGTGAGTGCGGTGGTTATTAGATTTCAAAAGCCTTTGTTTCTAGATGCTAGTGGGTATTACAATTCCTATTAGCCGCAACATTTAGGTGCGGTAAAGCTGAATTATTCACGGTTTGTGATGTTCATGAGCGGTTTTTAATTAATGCGCGGCAAATTCACGCGTCCCTAGCTAAATTCACCCTCCCGACGCGATTAAGAAGTACATCAATTATTGAAGATATCTCGTTACTCGTTACAAATAACATTATTCCTGAAAGGACAACCCTTCCTTATCTTACTTTTGTAATAATATCCACCCTTGTAGCAATTCCAAATATTTTAGTTTTTGTTGTGAAGATCGTCTATCGAATTAACAATCAGATATTATATTTGAAAAATTGTCAACATTTTAAGGAATTTATCAAAGTTTAATAGCTCCTGTTGTCAATATCCAAAGTTTTGAATGAAAAATCCGATCGCATTTCGTATCCGCGAGATATTTTTATAGGAACATTTTCTATTTACCTGTCATAACAAGATTTCATCTTAAAATATAAAATATTGATATTCAGAGTGCGAGCAGGTCCTCAAGTCAGCGGTTACGGCGTCAGACAACAAGATATCTCAAATGGAATACGTAAGGAATTCTAATAAGTAACAAAATATCACAGCTATTTGGATATTTGCGAAGAACAAATCCACATAAACGCCACCCTCGCGCCCCTGTTCGTACTGATTGGCCAAATCAGGAACGATCGCTTTCTGTTCCCGGTCCCGATTTTCCTTGTAGGTATTTCTTTAGACTTTGGGAAGATATCAGAGATTTAATTCGGTGGATCATTTATGCCGACACTATAACAATAAAGACATTAATTCTCATCTCGCATCTTAGACATCGATGTACAACTATATAACTGTTTTTAGCCAAATGTATAGGTTTTAGACAGTATATATTTCTATGATGTATAAGTCGATGATAGCTCAGTGGTAGTGACGTTGGAAACCGAGAAGAAGGTCCCTGGTTCGAATGCTACAATTAGCTTGAGTTTTCGGTGAAGGAAAACATTGTGAGGAAACCATAGCACGGTGGTAGAGTACATTGTAGTAGCCTGGCTGGTAGGCTGGTAGGTAAGGTAGGCTGGCTACCACCCTCAAGTTGAAAATCTGTCACCACAAGCACCTATCGGTGTGTTCCGACAGTTGCACTTGAGAGCCAGTTCCTTCTAGGCTTTGTGTGCTTACCACCTTCGGCCACATCATCACTTACCATGGTGATATTGTGGTCAAAACACAGCCTACACACAGTAAAAAAAACATAATTTCATAAGCGAGAGTTGGGCTCTTGATCACACGCTAGTACCTAATATTAAAAGTACCTATTAGAAGATTCATAATTAATTAAAACTACAAATTTTGCTTTGGGCTTAGTGTTAGCCTAGGAAAAAAAAGTCAAAATACTCAGATTTTCAAATAGATAAAATATATCATATATACCTATATAAAAGTTACCTTGCTGTTTTTTTGCTGATTTTCTCAGTTCGAGGCTGTCTTCCGAACCGGTGATACCTTCAACAATTTTGACTTTCATACGTGCTCTAGGGAGGACCTAAACCAAATAAATGGTCTTGCTAAGTGAACAAACTATGGCAGTAAAAACATAAGTTTTGAAGGAGCGCAACTTTACAATAAATTGCCAGATTGTATAAAAAATGTTAAATCTTTTAATATTTTTAAAAGAAAACTACAGACCCATATTATTGTCAATACTATTTAAAATCGAATTCTGTAACACGCAATCAGTCTTATCTTACTTATTTACTCTTAATACTTGTATCTAGACTTACAAACGCACACTGTTAACTTTATCATAATTTAAAATTATTTTTATGTACTTTCTCATATAAGTGAAATGTAATTTCTTTTGAGATAATAAATTCTTTAAACCTAAGTTTGTCAATAAAAAGATTATTTTTCTAAATTCACGACTCTTAAAAAATATTATTTAAAAATCTGGGAGTATCTTTATCACGATGTTGCATACTTCCTTTTCTGAAGCGAGATCTAAGTGGGGTTTTCGTGTCTCTATCACTTTTGTTCCCGCAATCTGTTGTCCACGGATGAACAGACATCCAAGTTTCATTGTTAAGAATCCCTAAACCTTTTAGTTGTTGTTCTCAAAAAAGTTCTGAACATACTTTAGGCTTTATATTTAGGACCACTGTCAGGAATAATATTGATGCTAAATAATTGTATACGATGCCAGAAATATGTTTCTGAGAAAATCGACAATATTAATTTAATGTCCTTTGGCAAATGGAAATTCTTCCCTACCTTGAAGTAGTAGGTACCTACTGCCCAGGCTTATTCCTAGTATAGCCTAAAATTACATTAACAAAAACAGTAAACAATAGAATTGTCATTTTTTAATTATAAATTTCCCGACAGATAGCTTATAAAAAACCTATCGTCGTATAAAAAAACGAAAAAAAAAGAATAGGTATAAAACACCGAACGGTATCCAGTAGCCGTCACCATGCACGACGAAATACAACGCTGCAGTGACAATTTACTGCGTAGGTTAACAGGTTCGAAGCATCCTCCCGGGGCTGACTGCGTTGTACCGACTCCATAGAGTTAAAACTGTAGAGTTGACAGCTGAAGGAATAAAATGGTGCCATTTTATGTCTATTGTCAAAAGATTCCTTCTTGATGAACCTTACTGAGAGCCAGGTAAGTTGTAGAAAGTAAAGAAACTTTTTTTGTACAACTAAGGTAAAAAGCATAATATGATAATAAGGTGTCACCGTAGCCCATTGACGCCCCAGGAGTATAAATCGCGCGTCCTGCAAAATCTCGTCCTCTCACAATATACCTAAACACAAACTATCACAAATTATGGTACCCACTAGTGATGGCAACACCTCTCTAGTCGTATATTTTCTCAATGGTATCGCGCATTAATTGGCGCGCACTAATGGTCACGGCTCTGTAGGACACTGCACACACTGTACTTACTCTGCTTAATTGATTGTGAGCTAAGCAGTAACCGGCCCATTGCAGAGTCAATAAAATAGATACTATGATGATTTGGTGAAATGTTACAGTTGAGGCCGGTATTGTAATACTCTAGACTTATTCATAAATACCTACGATAAAGAAACTATTATAAAAAAAATCGTAACTTTTCAGTGTTAAGATTTTTTTTTTATTAAAATGGGTTCCCACAATATAATATGTGGTCATAATTCTTCATAATATAAATGTACTAGTTTCATAAATTAATTGAAATATCAAATAATAGTACATTGTCATCCATTTGTGCAAAGTTAGTCATTACAGACGAGGCGGTATTAAGCGCGTGAGCCGCAGCCGAATGTGAAAAGGAAGCCGAGAGTTGAAAATAATTTTTCAACACACTTGCTCGCAAAGTGACATTTATTGCACCGTTTTTAGTATCATAATGCAGCTATTACGCACAAGTGCTTTTTACTTTACACTACCGCACAGTTTATGATAGGTATAATCCTGATTATGTTAAGTTTGTACCCACAAGTGATATGATATGGTGTGTAGCCGAAGCATTCTTAATTTAAACGGGTAAAACAGTTTAACAGCGCAACGCTGTCAAAATAAACCTGCGCGCCATATTTGTGTGGTTGATGATTATCAAGGAATCTACTTAAAACAATACAAGTCTGTTTTTTCCTCGCGTGTTGAAAAACGTCGTATGACACGCGTGAGCATTGATCATTAGGTACACTCTCGGATTCCTTATCGTGTTCACCTGCGGCTACCGCCTCGAGTGTAATAACCAACTTTGCACACATGTATCATATAGGTACATGTACTGGTATGGTGTACTATTACTGAAGCAAACGGAACTTAAATCATGTAAAACCAATTTTGCAGTTTTGCAGTTACCTAATACTCTAAAATCTTTCTAGACAGTCTACATTAGATACATACGGCAGCATACTGAGGTTTGCCGCAGAGATGACGCAGCGTTTCTTATTCCGTGAGAGAAACTTTTATCGTTACATATGGGAACGCGGTTGTTTTTGTTATGGTCTATTCACGAGATTATTCTATTTTTAAGTGTTTTGTGTAATGCAGTTTAATCTCTTAGCTCACAGATGAATTATAACTGCTACTGTTACATGTGACCATCTTATTTTGTAGTATGGTTTTTAAGAAGGGTATGAAGTGATGTTTGTAGGGTCAGCAGCGCGGGAGTGATACCCTGGCAAAAGTCTAACAACTTACTATCAAACGGGCAGTACGCTTGCTTGCTACCTTCCTAAGTGTTACTTTTATCTATTATGCCTATTTATAAAAATTATGAATGTCTCCGGGCGTTATTATAGTAGACTCTAGCTAATGCTAATGAGCGGTGACAACGATGTAAATATCTAAAAAACTTTCGTATATTTTTATCATTTAGTAACGTACTCTCTATTTACCCTAGACGACATTACGACAATTCCATAATTAAATTTTAAACTACAGTCAAAACCGTTTATAACTACATCGCTTAAAACAACATAGGATATTACGACGAAATTTTGAGGTCCCGACATTTTTGTTTACTCTAATAAATGACTGTAACCGATGGTCCCTTCGAAGTCGTCATAAACGGTTTTGACAGTACAATGTTTTTTTAATCCGAAATAAGGTTTATCTCGTTCCAAATTTCCCTATAGCGGCTAAGTATTTTAACAAAATTTAAATTGAGTTCTAAAAAAGCCGAGTGTGAGATTATTAAATGTGTGTGTTTAATTATACACACTCCGCACCTCGCTACCGTAATAAATAAGTAACCCTCACACTTGCCTCAAACCCGAAATCAGCTCTTAATTCCATTTAAATAAAATCTTTTATTCTATATTTCTTCCTCATTGCTTTTCTTGAAATATTTAAGCTCTTTCATGGAAAAATCCAGTGTAGATAAAACCGAAATGAATTAGATACGATAGTAGCTTTGGTATTGAATGTTAGACAGGTACATTAAAAATAACAACATTTACAAATTGATGTGTAACAATTAAATAAGGCGTATATAAATATATTATTAATACTCCACATAATAAAATAACAAAATATGTGTCATTATTGACTACTTAACCAATAGAGTACGATCTTTTAAATACATTGTGTCGTCTTCTACAAAATTTACGCTTGAATTTTCTCTTTGTTGTATTTCCTTTGATTTTTTCATTCGATACTTTCTCAACTATATGTAACCATTTCTGGTCGAGGTCTTCCGGTAGTTTATCATTGACAAGAATAATTGGCAGTGTAAAGCAATTATTCTCAGCTTCGGTGCGGATATTCTTTTCCCTTTTGAGAAATGCAGCCGGTATTTCAGTCCAATTTTGCACAGAACCATCGGGGGAATTTACGTTGGAGCTATCTTTGCTAGAGATCACCGATACTTCCAGATTTTGAGTAACTTCTACGTTGACCTCTTCACAGTCTTCGTTCTGTGCGTTCAACGCTGCTTCCATGTCTAGCAACTGAAATAAAAAATGATAGAATTGGTTTATTTTTAATCATGTCTGACAAACATAAATAGAAGGTATACAACGAATAACGGTGTGCGTGAATAATTAATTAAAGTTTATTTGTATCACAAGGTGCTCGTTATTGGCGGCGTACAAACAAAGTCTATGAACAAAGACCAAGTAAACAGACATACGATGTTAAAGTTCAAACGTGAATAACGTAAGGGATTTTCTGTTCACCACAATTGGCGAAGTAAAACTTAGGAGACAAGAACGTTAAAAAAAATCGGACATATTCTCGCTAACAAATAATTGGACTGTTTTACAAAAAAACTTAAAACGACTTCAAAGTACACTACGAAGTAATCAAATCCTGATCTGATGACAATGGGAAAAAACGGGATGTGTACCATTCCAAACAAAAAAAGAATTTTCCAAATCGGTTAATTTAATACATGACGGAGTTATGAGAGAACAAATATAGTAATAGTTGTTCAGCATGACTAACCCAACATAGAATTCAAAAATATGCCATCTCGAAATCAGTAAAGCCGTTTCGGAGGAGTAAGGTAACTAACATTGTGACACGAGAATTTTATATATAAGATTATTATAGAAAGTTTGTTAGGATATGAAGATATCTGTAACTCTGTTACGCAAAACCAAATCTCCAAATCTGCTCAGTAGCTAATTTGGATGAAAGCCGCATAGACATTTTATACTCTAGATACTGTTAATCACGGAAAAACATACGATGCCTCGGGAACGCGGGTGAAATCGCGACGTACATAAGTGGTAAATGAAAATATATATTCACGTGAAACTATGGATTGAAAACTAAGTAGTTATTACTCTGCAGTTAATTTGTAATACCGATCACGCGTCATCTTATTTACGATATTTTGATTGAAACTGAGTCTAAAATAGTAGTTCTAAATATTGGTGGTAAGTCAGTCATTAATCTATTATAGTGCAGTCCACTCTGCCAGTATATTATTTAGAACTGTAGTCTTGGACCACGTAAGCCGTAAAAGATCACCGTGGAACCGATTAGCAGTGACCAATGACCACGACTGGACGGATGCCAACACCCGATCCAATGACTTACGGCGTACTTTCAGACCCTGCTCCGTGTTCCAGTCACGTTTCAAATAGAGCCGCTCTATCATAGTATATTAGGAATGATTTGTCAAAGGAACTTGTGTTTAGGAAGTTAAATAGGAGTACAAAACAGATATAGTATTATTAGAACAATTGTTATTTTACTAGCGACATTGAGGTATATTAATATCATCATTATATCAAATCGAATGTGTAATGATTTTTTTTATTATTTTCACAGAGTAGTTACGCTACAGATATGCTAAAGCTCTGAACTAGCTGTCCCCCGTGGTTTCAATCGCGTTCCCAGGATAAAAGTAGGCTATGTCCTTCTCCATTCCATAGACTTCTTTTTTTTTATACCACTAAGGTGGCAAACAAGCATACGGCCCGCCTGATGGTTACCGATAGCGATGGATGGCGGTTACCGTAGCCTATGGACACTTGCAACACCAGGGGTATCACTCGCGCGTTGCCGACCTTGCAGAAATCTCTACAAACCCTTTTTGAAGAACCCCATGCTGTACTCCATCTACATGCCAAATTTCATGATCATCCGTGCGTAACAAACGAACAAACTCACTTTCGCATTTATAATATTAGTTAGGATAGTATGGATAAATAAAAACCGTCCGAGTGCGATTCTGAGTCTGAATCGCTCACCGATAAGTCCGACCTTGCGACGTATATTTCTTGGATAGGGCCATAAAGCCGGCTTTTCACTATGGGATATAATCTAATATAAATTACATCTTGAGATATAATATTTTATCGCTCGTTATACATTTTTGTATATTTCATCCCAAACATCACCAAAATTTACACAATTAAAACAACGCCAAACTGCTAATGCGGTTTGTAGGCGTAACGCTCTTGACACATCTCGTACCTAACATACTTATATCAGCATGTCCTGTCCAATTTACTATCCATCAAAAGCATTAGTGCTGCATTAGCAATAAATAGCGCTGTGATAGTCGGACAGACGACGGACGGAGTGGCACCATAAGAGTTCCTTCTTGATTCGATAAACTAAAAATTAATGTTCACGTTTTGAAGACATACAAAATCTCAATATAAAACTAAATAAAACGAATTCCATATTCAATCAAACGTGATCCTATTTCTAACTAACTTTGTGTTTTTCAATGGAATCCTTACAAATTGTTTTTGTTCTTACTTCAAACGTAGTTAGAATATTGTTATATTCAGGCTGAAAAGAAATAAGAAATTGAAAAAATATATGAATTTCATATTGAATATCTACATATTCAAATATTCATGGTTTTCAAAGGCCGTAAGTAATAAATGGATATGTATTTATTGAAGAGAGACAGGAAGATTGTCAAGAAGACGGACTGGGTTGATATTCATACGCCTAAAAGCTATGTAATTTCATGGACTATGTAACAAAATAAAATTAGAATGAACTTCCGTAAACAAAATATTTTGCGAACTATTTTAGTATTCAATTATCTTAAATATTTCGTAAAACATCTGTTTTATACGTACAGTGCACTTGACTCTTGTTTAACCTTGCCGAGGGGTACTGTGATTGAAGTTTAAAACATAAACAAAATATGGTAAAGGTAAATAGATAAATAAACACTTTATGATAATGTCTGGCAAACTTCTATCGCTGTAAAACTGAGGGTATGCGCCGGATATTGGATACCTGCTGAACTTTGAGTATCAATCAGATAATGATTCAGACATGGACATATTCTGATTAAAGTACCTACTTCAGATGCTTGACATTCCACAAATTCTTGAAGGCAGCATTGATTTTCTTACATAATAAATTGTTGTTTTGTATTAAATGTGTTAGCGTTTAGCCACTGACCGGCCATAAAGGACGAAGGTGAATGCTTTTTTTTTTTTTTTAATTTAATTAATTTTAAGTTTTTATAAATTCTATTATAAATTAAACAGTTTCGCCAAACTGCACAACACAGTTTGTTGGCGAAAGAGGCCAAGAGGTTTGAGGAAGGATATAGATGGAGTACTTACGTACGCTTACTCATAAGAAACCTATTCACACTGGCCTTGAAATTACGTAGATTGTAAAAGTCAGATAACACAGACACCGGAAGCAAGTTTCACTCGCTTGCTGTCCGCATGATAAATGAGGATTTAAAACGCTGTGTCCGCATTTATAAGTCTATTTATTTCCGGGTCTGATTACTCTATAATTTGTCTATGCATATAAAAAGAGAAATGGACTGATGCCAGATACACGCACAGCTAAAACTGCAAGGTAAAAAGTAAAAATGCCCACGAATTCCTTAATTTACTTGGCACCCACCATGGAAAGGTTTTCAAAAATCAAACCCGGGATAAAAGAGGGGATCCCGGGTGAAACCACGGGATGGAAAGCTATTTGCATCATAGATATTCTAAAATTAGCTCTCATATTTACAAGGTACAGCTAGAGTGAAACCGTGGAGCTATCCTAGTCAATTGTATTGCAACAAAAACTGGGGTCCTTTGAATGATATTCTTATTTAAAACTAATTTATAAAGCATTTTTTTTATACCACTAAGGTGGCAAACAAGCATACGGCCCGCCTGATGGTAAGCGGTTACCGTAGCCTATGGACGCTTGCAACACCAGGGGTATCACTCGCGCGTTGCCGACCCTGAAGAAACCTCTTCACACCCTTCTTGAAGAACCCCATGCTGTACTCCATTGGGAAAACCACGGCGGGGAGCTCATTCCACAACAAACAATTCTGGTTTCAATGTGTGAGGAAGAACTCCCCGTCGATGGCGATATATATATAAATACATAGCTTATAAATAAAAATAATACTACTACATTTCTATTCCTTTCATTATTTTAAAAATATTACATAAGAAGTGGGAATTTTTGTCTACATGTAGGGTAGTCAATAATTCCCAAAATCGTCGTTACGCAATTAATGAATGACCCCATACATACTGCCATCCGTTTAATACCGCCACCATAATATAATCCTGTATCAGCACATACCTTTGCTAACCAATATGTTCGGTTAACGCAACATTCTCGGGTATTGGAATTACAATAGAATTGTATAAGTACATTAGTGTGATACGATCGCTCTACAATGTGTTTCCTGTCAATGTGGGTTTTTTTTAACACTATTGTTTGATTTCATATCCTATTTTCTCGCACTGTATGTGTACGTAGTAAAGTGCGTGTCATGCAAACAAAATAATCTTGTTATTCTTCAGAAACGTTTTACATTATGTTACTGGATATATGAAATTATACCGGCTTTATTCAAAAGTTTAATTGGCGCTATATAATTTTGACGAGAAGATAATGGTGGTGGTTCTGTTGTTTACAACTAAACTAAATTTAGTGTCACTATATCTCTTTCGAACAAATACCATAAGAAAAGGATGTAAGAAATGAAGTCCTGTCAAAATAGTCCAATGCTTGATTTCAACGTAAATTTAATCGCCATCTACCGCTGTTACGTCTAAATACCCGCAAATTAAAAGGGCAAAGACTAATTTGACGGCTTTAAATATGTTCTATCGCTTTTCAATAACGTTTGTAAGGAAGAGATGTGAGTGATAAGACTTAAATTAGTTAAGTGCGATTTACAACAGAATCGAAACCAATGTAATTAATATGCGGTGTGTTATATGCTTTATGATTGGAAGGATGAGCGAAAAATCACCAAAGAAAGTAACGGAAAACGATAGGAGAAAGACATAAAACTGATTTATATAGCGTGCTTATGTTCGAAAGTAGTTAAATACAGGATGATGATTTTGAGTCTCAAGTACTAATTAAGGTTTTATCTCTTTCATGAATACTAATCTAATATTTAGTTAAGGTATAAAGATAGTTAAACAAGGCTGGTAATGAACAGATTAATTAGAGAAACGAGCTTCAAAAGGTTGATACGCGGGTACAATTGAACTGGGCAGTTTTCGATATACGTGCCTCTGCCAGTCACGTCTTATCTTCGCTCAGGTATCTAGTAATGCTGGAAATTCAATCAGTGTATCTTATCTTTAATGAGCTCCAGGGCTAAGCAGACGTAGATGCTAACGAAGGTAAAGGGGCTTAAAGTTACGCATCTACATCGGAGTACGTACTTTGTATTATAGTGATATGATATTTAGATAATGTGTGTTCCAAGTTACTGGTGGCGATTCTGTTGTTAATCGCACTAAATTAATTGTAGTCACATCACATCTCTTTCTTACAATGATTATTGAAAAGGGATAATTATCCCTTATACTAATTATAATTAGTCTTTGCCGTTTTCATTTGCGGGTATTTAGACGTAAACGTGATAGATGGCGACTTTTACAAAGAAAACAAGCATTGGACTAATTTGACTGACTACATTTCTTTTTCTTATGTTCTTTGTTAGAAAGACATATTGACACTAAATTAGTTTAGTTGTAAACAACAGAATCAGCACCACAGTGTAACAGAGAAGTAAAGCATAGTAAGAGAGGTAGAGCATTGCGTTTATTCGCTCAAAGAGCAGCTCGACTGGGGAAGTACCTCCGCCTTACAGAATACCGCAGCCAAATAACTTTATGTTGTGTTCCTGCGCGTGAGTGATGCAAGCGTCCATAGGGCTACGGTAGCCGCTTACCATCAGGCGGGCCGTATTAGACAAGCGTCGTATTTTTTTTTGTAATTTTTTATTTGTTATCTATAATTATTTATTTAATCTCTCAAGACAATAAACAACTTCCCGGAAAAACACGCTAGACTTATTTAAAAAGCTAAGCTCACTAATAAGATGTTAGTTCAAGCTGACTAGACTACACAACAAATCGTACACGTGTTTCATAAACTCCTAGCGCGAAAGAACTAGCTAAAGTTTTGCATACTTCACCGACAGAATGATAATAATTATTAGCAATTTATGAAGTGTTACAACAATGTTCTTGACTTTGCCGGACGGCTAACATTTAAATCTACGTTCACACCTAATTTCGTAAACATGCTGTCAAAGCAGCATCAATCGATTCCAGTGCTACCGGTAGCTAACGCAGATGTTTACGTCCGTATAATGAGCAGATCGCCCCGGTGGTGAATCAGCCGGCAATGTTTAGAGGAACATTTCTTACAGCCCTGTAGTACAACTTTGATGTTGCTTTTTGTGTAATTAACTCTTTGATTGTGTTGAGCGCCGTGGGCCGTCGCCGTACGGTATAATTTTGGCAGTGCAAAATAAAACGTAGGTACGTTTATTATTTCAGCTAAACACATTGTTTGAAGTCACCTGAATGATTACGAACGGTGTATACAGTGTTCTTAATTGAAAATTAATGCACATGTACCTGTGACAAACAATACTAATAAACAAAAAATCTCAGTCAAACGGCTGCTGTTTATTTGTGTTTGATCGGGTAACGTTTTACTTATAAATCATTGATGCGCGTTGCAAGTTGATTCAGTGTTGTTGTAATTTCTTATTTCCGTGGATTTGGTTATAAGCTGATCCTCTCATGCTCTTGACGTCAGTCGATACAACGTCTGTAAGAAGATCCAAACAATGTCCAGAACTCCAGTCCAGACACAGTTCAAATCTATTGAGACGAAATATTAAACTTTATGTTCTTATCTATAGGTATATCTTATCTTATCTTATCTTATAGGTGCAAGATATTCATTAATTATGTTTACATTTCTGGTTGAATTTTTAAAATAAAATAATGCATCATGAATCTGTTTTGCTTATTCATTGCCATAATTAATCTAAAAAAAATATGTGTAAAAGAAATTCCAAGGTTACTTTACAGCAGCTTAGAAGTGCTTGCCGCCTCGTATATTTTGGTTTTATTGGTCTTTGTTACACTTTATAATGAAGATGAGTTTAAATATCGTACCCTATGTTTATCCCGCGAAGCTGTATACAGGACCCAGGCTACGTATACGAACATGATGAGCGCCGGCACCACCAGGCTGGCGACGACCGGGATGCGCCGCACCCACGCGTGGTACAGCGCCAGTATGAACAGCAAGATGCCCACCAGGATAGCGATGTATCGACCAGTGCGACGCCGCTCCTCCTGCAAATCACCAACAACTTATACGAAACTCAAAACATCTATCTTTCAACACCCGTCCAAAACGACGAAAAAATGTATTAGCACAAGTCAACTTACAAAAAATATTTTCATGATATCCCATTGATTATTTCCCATATCAAAAAAAGTAAAATCACTAGTTTGAGATCACATTCACTGAAAGTCATGTCTGTGTTCAGTGAACTGCAAATTTTTGTTGTTCCGACTAAAACGAGGCGCGCCTGATCACCCACCCGCTCGACAAATCGAAAACTACTGCACCGATTGAGCTGATATTTGGCATTTTTAGCTTATAGGCAAAATGAGTCTTCGATAAAAAAAGATAGACCGAAGGTGCGAACTGAGGCTAGGTATTTTAAGATGCTGAATCTTATTCATACGAAACAAACCTAACGGTACATAATTAGGAACTTAATAAAGTTAAATATGTGTTTGAAATATACCTACGAGTAGTAGATTTAATTATTTAAATTCAATTAGACTTCCAGATATTCTGAGACATATTAAACTTGGGTTTGAATTCTCACTGCAGTGTCATTGTCGCTTCCATTCGAAATGAGAGCAATGTGTGGTCCGTACGTAACAGATAACAGAATTAGGGTGCGTTATTGGATTAAGAGTGTTCCCCAGGCACCTGTCGGGGTTTCTCGTGTGTACCACATCCACTAGTCAATCAGCGACACTGATTAGATCATGTAGCCACTAAAACTTGGCTGTTACTTGTGAGCCTCTCAGCTGTAAGTTCTATTATCAGAAATATTAGTTTTATCGTATAAAAATATTCCTAGCTATAGTAAATCATTATTTGCGTAAATAGCGGGAATATTGGAAATTGCAGCAAGCTCTGTGAACGCTTCTACGAAACCTTCGATTTATTATTTTTTGTCGCTACTTACGATACCCTCGGGACAAGATAGATTGAGCCGGGTATCATAAATAAACTGATAGGGATTTTATTTCTAAAATTGGAATTTGTTCCAAGACACAATTCTACATAATTGATATGCTAGGTTTAGCTCTGCTTTTTTCCCTGCAATCTTTATAAAAGGGGATTAAATATTTAAAACAAACAATACACACATACATTGATATTTATACATGCAATATTCCAAGCCATTTCTATTACTGAAATTTCAGATCCAAAAGTAATTAACAATAAACAAGAATGAGTAGAATATGCAATACAGTGAACATTTTCTTTGTAGCCCCTCTACGAAGCTACGATTTCGTAGCAACAACGATCCCACTGAATTTGCGAGTTGACATTGGTATACTTTTCTACAGTTATAAATCTTCATAGTTATGTTATTTACAGAATTTCACACTAAATTAATATTTCAAGATATTTATTAATTTTTTAATAAACAAAATGATTATATTGCCAACTGATAATAACTAGATACTCAGCTAGTTAATTATAATAATGATATATTTATTACATAATGTAAATTGGCATATAATTTTATAGCCCAGTTAATAGCTACAACTTTTGAACAAAATTTCTAAATATTTGTTTTTTTTTTATAAAGCAGCCGTGGAGCCTGAACTTACATACCTTGATAATCGAGGTAGGTGTCTTCAAAGTATGAACCGAGCCTTTAACATCGTTGTTCAGCTTTAAGTTCATTGTGCTTTCAATTCTAGAAGACATAAAGAGAAGGTTTCAGTATATAATTTTTGAATTAAGAACTCATTTGTGTAATGGTCGTCGGAGCAGCTTGCGTTGTGGTCATAATCTCACACCTGTCACTCATAAACACTGGGTGATGTATCGGCAAGCCGGGGAGGCCGAGGGCACAGCGCGAGTGACGACGGGCGGCGGGCGGCGCCGCGGCGTCCTCAGTACTCAGTAAAAGAGTGCGTGTGCGCGTATTGTCCGAGACAGGCCAGGGGCGCGACTACACTGCAGCCGGGATTAACATCACTGCATAATGCTTTTACGCCTTGTTTACTTCGGCCGTTAAAAACGCGTAAACCCTGTAAGCAGTCTATCACTCCGACAGCTGTAGTTCGCTAAATACGTATTATAGACTCCTCGACCCCATAACAATGGGACGATTAATCATTGAGTGCGTAAATATCGGCACCTGATACACTCCAGATCTCATTTTTATGGCTGCTCCAACCGCACGTTGGCTATAAAAGAATTTCGCTAAAATCCAGAATTTGCGAGATTATTTTCAGCACATATTAAAATCTAAGAACACTCACGGAGTAGGTCGTATTTTGTTGATCGTTATCTTGGTCATAAAAATGTTTCAGTTAAAGGTCGACATTGCGAAGGATTTACGCTTCCCGATTTTCATGCGATGTGCATTTGAATTATAATTTTCTTGTGAAATCATGCTGAATTGCTATAAGTTTACGCTATAAAATATGCAACTTCAATCCAATTTATCGTAATTGATGGTTGTATTGACCGTACAGTTTACATAGAGCTAGAACACGCTCTCTCCATCTATTGACTTCAGTATCAAATTATCGTAAGCAAATTTCCTCTAAATAACACCCAATGAATTCAGTGTTCACAAGAGAAATGGTAATTATTTTACATGTAGACAATTTGTATATCTACATAAAGCACACGTTAAAATATATACATTACTCCGATTTGGTCGTAACTTACAAATGTATCTGACGTGTACAAATAAATTTGGAGAATGCTAGCGCGATACAAATAAATGTTATTTTGCGTTATCGTTTTATTTAAACAATTAAAGCCTGCAGTGACGTAAACATTCGTTACGCGATGTGCTGTAATGTGAATTCTTTAGTCGTCATTAAAGTCAATGACGTGGAACAGAAACACATCGTTAAACAGTGAATCTCTTTGAGAGTTTTCCATTACTTATATAGCACTTTGTCTTTTGAGCTTATCTGAACTCTAGCATAGTTTGCGGAGACATCTGGTTTTATAGATTGATTCATGTCCTCGTTTTTCTTCTTAGCATCCGCACCCTTATTTCCGACATAATGTCCTGAAATGTAACATGTTGAAATTCCCATTATCTACTATGTTATTTAGGTTTAAATATTAATCACCAGATGAAAGGAAAAGTTATGTTACCAATATAAACTGCAATCTGATACATAGCTAGGTAAGCGCTTTAATTATGTTGTACTAGCTGATCCCTGCGGTTTCACCGGTTTGTATTTTATTTTGCGATCGTGCTTCTCTTCAGCTAGCAACTCATGCCTTAGTTACTCCTTATAATAAACGTTATCTGCCAGTAATAAAAGTCCCGTCAAAATCGGTCCAGCCGTTTCGTAAATTTGCCGGAACAAACAGAGACAACAGATTTTTTTTAAAAGAAGAACCACGTGGCATTGTATTTATTTGTAGGTATACATAAGCTTTTCCTAAATGGCGCAGTAGGAACGTGAGACAGCATGTGGGATTGTGTTGGGGTGTGTCGGTATGTTGCGTCTCGCTCGACATGCACGTCCAGCTATGCTATTCTGTAAAAGGTAAATCATCTCGAAACTCACACTCACTTCGATTGTCATCTCGCTTGTATTGGTATTCTCGTATTCTCAAGATAAAATCAAGGCCAAGTGAAGTGAAGTGAGTTTCGAGAACTCAAAAGTATATTCGTAACGTCAAAATACTCACCTGTCGTAGTTCATCTCACTTCCGTCATCACTCAGTGGCGCTAGTATCGAACTCACTCATTTTAAGAATATGAAACTTTAATCTCATCGCGGATTCAGAAGTGATATTTCAAATTAACGTTACAGAATAGCACTAGAGTAACCGTTTGAGAAAGGTCTCACGACTCTCACGTCTCACGCAAATCATAGAATCGTAGATTGGCAGACAAAGATGTTCATATGATATTGGTATTTTGCCTGAACATATGCAAGGGAAAAGATAACGACGACGCGGTATTGTTTGTACCAGGCTACCACCAACGAGTAGGTAAGTCTAGGCGGCGATGTTGTACTTATACAAGTCAGAGAAGCGTCTAGGCAATCTGTGGCAATAGGTACACGTAGTGACGTGATGGGTGCGATACGGTTAACAGCCTGCATCCCAAGCATGCAAGCTGAATCAAATCAATCACATTCATAGGATGTTTGGTACCAGCTCAGAACAGCGTAGGTTACCTACCAGGTTATAGTTTTATTAAACACCAAAACACTAGAAGCTAGAAAACCTTTGGTTCTAAAAAGGGAATAGAATCGGTGCTGAATGGAAATGCTTCGTTTATTTTTATTTTTTTTTCATTTTTATTTTCCTCTACAGTTTTATGTAAATATCAAGTTTAGTAACTTATTGTTTACAATGACAAATAATTAATGTACCTACTAAATTGGGAAATGGGTCATGTTTTTTTTCTCATATAATCGGCTCTATGGTTTCCTATGATAGCTTAAGCTCATTGTAACAACACCACGAACATCGTGACGATATTCAGTCACAACTACACTGAACTATCATCCATAATATCTATCGTCTCAGATACTAGGTTACATGCACAAGAAATATTTGAAATTCAATAACAAACATGCTGAATGCTACCAGTATTATATTACAGACAAGTCTAGTCTAGGGCACGCGTTCGCAATGTTATTGAACCTAATGGCATGTTGCCCGCAGCCCGCGACACCGCGCGCCGCGCCGTTAGCCGCTGCCAAAGCATTGACACCATAACTCTTGCAATGCGTGTGCCAACTACACTGCAAGCTAGCTCGTGCATGCGACAATGGAATCTTTTTGCTAGCATCGTAATATAGATTTGTAGTGCAAAGCATCTCAAATATTTGTGTAATATCAGTAACCACACCTTTGTTTAAAATCAAGAGAAAAGACATCCACATAATATGCAGCGTATCTAGCTCTAAGTATGTAGTTAGTAAACTTGAATACCAGTTTTCCAATTACAAATTAGTAGGAAAAGGAAACTGGGGCTCTACCGCGTATCTTTGGTGGTAATTGAAACGAACACCATTAATTAATTTCATCCAATCAAGACCCATCAATGGTTTTCATCGTACCGTTATGATTACTTACCAGCAAGCATACACGGTAGCCGGCAGTTTTTTACTGTATATGGGCTTTCGCTCTACAATCGACGTTATTGGACCTTATCTTTTGTACAGGCACCGTTGTTATTATCTGGGGGCATGGGAGTGCCCCCCTCTAAGACCAGCCAAGCGAAGCGCAAGGGCACTACCTACCTTTTCTCGAAGCGCATCTTTTTTTTTTTTGAACCCTCATAACTTAGGTTTGGATTATACTAGATTATGATGTCAACTTCCCTACCTCCACCAATCCGCAGTGGGCATGCGTGGTGGAGTATCTGCCCATTCTCTTTCACCCTCATTTGTGAAAGGAGGCCTGTGCTCAGCAGTGGAACATTATAGGCTGATGATGATAATGACTAACATGAAATAGTAGCATTCATCCCACCAAAAACATTGTTATGTAAAATGTTGCCAAGACATATGGCTCGCACTGTCAAAAAGTTATCAGATCTCATGTAGAGCCAAGCGTATAACTCTACATGCCCTTACTCTGACTGAGTTACAAGCCACATATTTTGACTACGGTGTGTAGTTTGTGAAGTTAGGGCTTAGAGAGAGTAAGGGAATGTACAGTTAAGCTTGGCTAGGAGGCCGCTTAGGAGGCCTCCAACTAACGACTATCACAATCATATGCTAACCGGGACCAACCAATTGAATACTACTAGGCGGTCACCGGTGGTAGCTTAACTTTGCCTATCGTCTGAAGACGAGCACGAGCGCTTAATTCATGTAGTCCCTAGTCATCGAGGAACAATCCCTTAGAGAAGTAATACCGAGCAATCTGATTCCGAAACTAGTCAGTGATTTGTCGACGAAAATCGACGTCATTACGCTTCTTTGGGATAATTGTTCGATTTACCTAGTCTACCTACTTACTATTATGTATTTTGAGTGCGTTAATTTTAACGACTCATAAACCGATGGCTGCTTAGTGCTCCGAGTGCTTTGAGAAGCGAACATACAAAAGATTCAATTCGTTCCTGACCCGAATATACTGTATTTTATGTTATTATTGTTAAAACCCATAAATACCTGCCTACACAACCATTCATGAATCATGATTGTACATAAATACATCTAGCAGGGAGACTGAAACGTGTTCAATCATTCATTCATTCAAACAGGCAGCGGATATGGCGCAGACGTTCGTTTGATGGTTCTCTTCTTAGATTTTACGTTCAGACACTTTATTGAGCAAACCATTTCTCCTTTTCCTGTTTACTTGTAAGTACTAAAACTAAATTATAGACTTGCGTTTTACCACTATCTCATTCATCAGAGTTTAATCATAAACATACAGGTTCGAATCCCAAGCCTCAAACAGAGCAATGTACCTAGACCTAGGGTTGTCTATTGTGGCATGTCTTTTCGGTGAACGTAATCTGGAGGACACCTGTTATGTGCAGTGCAAATTAAACTATTTACCTACTTAGTTAAATATACCTTAATGAAAGGGAAACTCGATATTTCCGAAGCAGTGAAGAATCTCACTCTATGACCTTTTCATGATGTTGGTAGTGATGATACCTATTGATATGTACAGAAAACCAAGGATCAATCATCTGTATTCCTTAATCCAGATGATAAAAAAGATGATTTTCTCGGATAATAGCCACCGGACAGGATTGGCTTATTATGAAAGATTTTTTTTTTTTCAATTATGTTACACATAAAAAAAACTGGCGGATATTTTATTTTAATATCACCTTATTTATTAGCACTGCGACCTGGAAACAGAAGAGATTTAACGTGGGAATACAAAGTAGCCTGTTGCAGGAACGTTGTGGCCTCGTGCTTTATGGAGGGTTAAGATGGGGTCGTTAAGCGCCATCGTCGTCGGCGAGTCTCGACGGTCACTTTGACCCCCTGTGCCTCGTACTCGGCTTTACTACAAATGTTATTGGTTTATTGAACTAATATGAAAGCTGCCTTCCTATGCTTTATATAACTTATTTATTATTATTCTCTATTTAGGCTTAATATTCATATTTGGTTTAATAATCAACCTAAATGGTTTGCTTGTGCAATAACTCCAGTACCCCTACCATGAGTTTTCTACGTTAACGTAATCTACACACGCTAGCGACAACGTGAATATTTTGTGTAACTAGCACCGCCTCTAGTGGATACTTTTGCAAGCATTTCATACAAAATACTTCACCGTAGTCGCTAGCGACTGTAGATTACGTTAGTGTAGAAAACTCATGGTAGAGGTACGGGAGATTTTGTAAGTAGGTTGCCTCAAAGTAGTTTGCAAAGGAAACAGGACAGGATTTTGCCCTGGAAAACATTATGTACGGTGGAAACTTTTTTAAATGTGCCAACTTTGTTGTTGCTGAAACCTCAGAGTATATAAATACTAGCTGAAACTAACTGCTAGTTTTTCATTTAACTATTAGGTAATACCTAACTTTAAATGTCTGATGAGTAGGTACCTAATTAGCACCGTACCGTATGAGAGGATATGGAGAAAAAAGTTATTTTCGTTAAGTAATTCTTTAATAACATTATTAAATTACATATAAAGCATGTTTGTATACATAGTTTTTGAACAGGCACTATTCATACACTGTTGATACCGCGTAAGTATCAACATTGTATGAATAGTGCCGGTATTTTATAAAAATATTTTGTAGCAGAGGAGCCTTGCGTCAAATCATGTTGACTTCAGTGATATTAGAACTTGGCTTTTAATATAAATATATTGTGAATTTTCCGTGATACAAAATGTATAGGTACAATGTCCGTTGCGCAGGTTTAAATTTCTAAAAGTAAATCAGTAAATCATAAATGCCGGCGTCCCGCAAGGCTCTGTGCTGTCCCCAACACTGTTCCTACTGCATATCAATGATATGCTGTCTATTGACGGCGTTCATTGTTATGCGGACGACAGTACAGGGGACGCTTACACGGGCCGTGCTAATATCCCTCGTTCCGAGGTGGAGGAAAGCCGCGAACGGCTGTTGTCTGAAATCGAGAGTACACTAACTAGTGTCTCCGATTGGGGCAGACTAAACCTAGTCCATTTCAATCCCACTAAGACTCAAGCCTGCGCGTTCACCGCTAAGAAAACCCCATTTGCTGTGGCTCCACAGTTCCAGAACACGTCCCTGAACATCAGCAAAAGCATCGGGATCCTTGGCGTCGACATTTCTAGCGACGTTTTGTTCCGAAGTCACTTAGAAGGCAAGGTTAAGCTGGCATCCAAAAAGCTCGGAGTGCTCAACAGAGCGAGGCAGTACTTCACATCGGGGCAAAGGCTGCAACTTTACAAGTCGCAAGTCCGGCCTCATATGGAGTACTGCTGTCATCTATGGGCGGGGGCACCTGGATACCAGCTTGATCCTTTAGACTCGATTCAACGACGTGCCAACAGAATTGTTGACGATCCCGAGCTCACAAGCGGTTTAGAGCCCATTAGTCTGAGGAGAGACTTTGCCTCCTTATGTGTGTTCTACCGCTTGTACAACGGACGGTGTTCTGAAGAATTGTTTAAGATGATGCCCACGGCTACTTTCTACCATCGCAACTCTCGCCATCGACGGGGAGTCCATCCTCCCATATTGAAACCTGAATTGTTTCGTACTGTGCGGGCTCAAAGGAGCTTCCTTCCGCGGACGCTCAGACTTTGGAATGAGCTCCCCGCCGTGGTTTTCCCAATGGAGTACAGCATGGGGTTCTTCAAAAGGGGTGTGAAGAGATTTCTGCAGGGTCGGCAACGCGCGCGTGATACCCCTGGTGTTGCAAGCGTCCATAGGCTACGGTAACCGCTTACCATCAGACGGGCCGTATGCTTGTTTGCCACCTAAGTGGTATAAAAAAAAAAAAAAAAAAAAAAAGTAAAAGTGGGGGACGACCAAACACGTTAGTGTTTTCGAAGACGGCTACGAGCGTCGACAAATTTAAACATTGTAGTTTAAACTAAATAAGTTAGCATTTCGTCAACAATTTTAATTATTTAATAATAACAAAGATACATAAGTAATGAACTGAAGTTAAAATTATTGTTTAATTAATGTATCGATAGAAATTAACAATGACGTGAACATTTTGGTTATAAATACATTATGATGGTATAGAATATAATAACATAATTTTAGTATTAATTTCAGAAACCAAGTCTAGATGGAAACAATTGAATATAAATCTTGAATCCATCAGATAAGGAATAATTGCCAGAAGCCAAGTCAACAATTGAATAGGAATCTTGGATCCATTAGATAATATTTATATTTTGATTAACTTTCTCATTTCCTAACTTTTGTTTCTCCACTTGTAAAAGTACTTACCTAATTCCTAAGTTGAATGCAATTTAAACGATACATATAATGTAGTACTACTACATGTTATTTTATTCAATACCGTATCTTTATGCTCTGTGATGTTACCTTTTCTTCGTTATTACGGAATGTTTGCATAATGTGACCAAACAAATTTATAAGATAAATTCGTAAGATTTGACATAGATGCATTGTTGTGCATTAAAATTTTGATGCATGCATTGTTAACAGTATGACGCAGTCAGAACATACTTGAACACTTTCAATATGAAAAATCACTGGAAATCATTCAGCTTACGATATCTCGTGCCAAGTGGTAATTATGACGTCAAATCAGATACTACTTGGCCAATAGTCTTGGCCTTAGTTAAATATTTAACCATAGCAATCATACTATAAGATTCATTGTAAATAAAATTACATTCAACTATTCCCAGAAAAGACTAAGGACATCGTGACGTCAATGTCTATATCTTTGGGGCCAAGGCCTCATCATCATCAGCCTATAATGTCCCACTGCTGAGAACAGGCCTCCTTTCACAAATGAGGGTGAAAGGGACTGGGCGATACTCCACCACGCGTGCCCACTGCGGATTGGTGGAGGTAGGCTAGTGGTCAACCTACTGTTGGAATTTTTCAAGCCGCCTAGGAGGCATCCAACTAGCTTAACGACTATCACAATTAAGTGATAACTGGGACCAACGACTTTACGTGCCTTCCGAAGCACGGAAACGCTCGATTTGAAATACCACTAGGCGGTCACCCATCCAGGTACCGACCACGACAGACGTAGCTTAACTTTGCCGATCGATTAAGAACGGCTAATCATGCTACCATGCCAAGGCCAAGGCCTATGTTACATGAAATTAGTTCTAAACAGATGACTCGCAAAAAATACAAGTTGTTATACATAAAGTACCTGGCTGACCGAGCATTGCTCGAAAACTCGGAAAAACGCGTTTTCCCAGAGATAAGGCCTAGATCGATTTTTCGCCCCCAAAAACGGCCATAGCAAGCATATAGCAAATCGAAATCGTTAGAGCCGTTTTCAAAATCCCAGAACAATGGGCTGCGAAGGTAAAGTGATTTCTGGTAACTGACAGAGCTATAGGCCTGTGACAACAGCAAGAAGCCAGTTACAGTCAGTTCACACAGAGAAGCGACGCGGCGCGCACTTTATAAGATAGCAATACAATATATAAATTATTTACCTACTTACACAAAAAGGTACACATTTCAGTAAGATAATTCATGCCGCTTGATTTGTGACGTGTTGAGGACCAGCGCGACGAATCGAATTCTCTCACTAAAATGTGTACCTTTTTATGTAGTAAATAAAAGTAAAGTATCTTAAAAAGTACGCGCCGCGTCTCCCTGTGAACTGAACCTTGGACTGGTTATCTCGAGCTGGCGGACTTTGATCGACATTTAGTGTCCAATTGACCGATCAGCAGCTGATTGTGAAAACTAGGCTTAACATTTATACTGCTCTTTAATTTATAAGCTGCTTCTAATATAATTATTTAACAGTGCAGTCGTTAATATAATACTGGTTAATGAACATCAAACACAAATAACAAATCAATCTTTACAATTCATTATTTTGATCTAATCTACACATATCAGTATAGTGACAATTGTATATAGAATCATGGAAGTATTCCTTTAAATGCTTCAGTGGGCAAAGTTCCTTTTCGCACATAGGCAGTTTGATTACGTGCTCCTGGTGTAGAGTTAACACATGGTCGCCATCTTTGCACCTACGAATAAGATATCATATTAAACTATAACACAATATTTAACAACTTTCGTTCATTTCTCAACATCCTCCCAGAGGCTTCCAACTACACTGGGTTCACCAATACAATTTCAGTTTGGTAAAATTTGATGTTCTTACTTAATTTCTAGAATGACTAGGCATGAGTTTACTACGGCAAAAACATTTTGTATGAAATAACTAGTTGCGCCCCGCGGCTTCAACCGCGTGCCCGAGGGATATCCTACCCTACCGTTGACTTTTCAAAAAAAATCTATTTTTCTACGCAACATTCTTAAAAAAAACCGTAAGAACAGCCTCCAGAGTATTAGAAAACTTTAAAAACAATGGATGAAATCCGTAAAGTCGTTCTCAAGTTATGGCGTGACCAAGGGGAATAGGGATTTATTTTTATTTAAAGAGATATGATTCCAAAACTGTCCACAAGAGGCGCTGCTCGTCATAGAAAACATTCACCGCTGGTAATTATCGTTCACGCGCAGGAACACAACATTAAGTTATTTGGCTGCGGTATTCTGTAAGGTGGAGGTACTTCCCCAGTCGAGCTGCTCTTTGAGCGCATACACGCTATGCTCTACTTCTCTTAACTACGATTTAATGCAATTTTTCCGTAACTGTCACTAGATGGCGCTACTTGCATTCCTTATAAATCGTAGTCAACGTTCTTCAAAAGAGGCGTAAAAAGAGCTCTTCAAGGTCGGCAACACATTGGCAATTCCCTTGGTATTGCAAATTTCTATAGGCGACGGTGACCACTTTCCAACAGGAAAGGCCCGTCTGCCTGTTTGTCAACCTCTTGACATAAAAAAAAAGTTAATTAAAAATTCGCCCTAGGCAGGCACTCAGAGCAAACTCGTGGTACTGATCGCTTCTTATTTAAAACATGTTAAAAAACAATTTGCAATACTCACCTAAACAAAACGAAAGCCAAGTTAGAAGCGAAACAATCAATGTTAGACGTTTTCCACGTCCGGTCCTTACGCAAGACATCTCCGGTGAGAGGATAATCAGGTTTGTAGAGCTGCATGTGCGACAGTATCTTCAACACTGTGCCAGAGTGAGCAAATAGGAATGATGCATTGGGTCCTTCTTTAGTACTGAAAGTAAATAAATATGAAGTTAGTTTCTGTAGTTAAAAAATTCATCGGGTTTGTGTGATTAACCTGGTTTTAAGAGGTAGAGCATAGCATTTTTTTGGTCAAAGAGCAGCTCGACTGGGAGTTATCTTACAGAATACTGAAGCCAAAAAGTGTGAGTAAGGTTGCCAGAGCTCATTGGGGAGGGGGGAAGTGAGTGATGCGCCCTCCGTTTTGCAAGTATCACTTCTGATACAACACCCGTGTATCACAGCGTCCATATGGGTACGGTAACCGCATACCGCCAGACGGGTCGTACGTTTATATGCCGAGTTAATCGTATAATTTTTTTTTTATTTTTTACTGTAGATAAGACTTGTGTCCACCACTGTATTGAGTAAAGATGTGACCAAGATGGTGGACACAAAGTCTGGAATGAAACTTGGTTTCAAGTGCAGCTGCATGAGAACACCAGTGGCGGTAGTAAGACAGGTGATCTCTTCACCGAAAGCTCAAGCTCATCGTAGGATTCGAACCCACGACCTTCGCCACAGCATTCAACGTCAATACACCCTAACCCAGTTTAATGTATCATCGATATTTTCGAAATAATGATTCGCTAGGTTAACGTATCGTTGTTTGTTTTGTGATGTTTGTGATATTGGTTGAACAAACTGCAAAGAATCCGATCAAAATGCACAGACCGAGTCAATTCTAAAAATAGAAATCTCACCTAAAATTATCGAACATATTCTTTATAGATACACATGCTTGGCGGTACGTCAGACCATGTCCATATCCGTCCACCCAGTAGTGCTTCAGATCATGATAATATTCCACAGCCTACAATAGATCATCATTAAATTAGTGGTTTAAAAGTAAAAAAAAATTAGGCTTCTCCATATTAACTTTTACAATACCAAATCTTACACTTCTTCACGCACGCAATATCCATAAATACGAGTACAGTAGTACCCAACTGATATGGCTTACCGATGTACCTGCGCAGAAGATACATTTTCAAAGCGCGGGAAATGCTATTGGTCGGCAGCTGCCGCCATGTGTGCGGAGGGGCGTGACTTGCGAGTGAGACGGAACTAACAGCTGCACTGTATTATGAACCTTATAGTAGCAGTGGCGTGCATTCCATATAGGCAAATAAGCAATGCCTACCTCATAAGATTCAATTCAATAATATTTTGATTCAATTAAACTACATAATCACTTTAAATAAAAATTCTAACCTAACATTCAATACGAAATTTCAAACTTTGCCGCGCAGGCACTCGCGAGTTCGCCTCTCAAATTCACGGCAATTCACGCACACTAAAACGATTTCGGCATATTCATACACACACACACACTTCTTTAAGATAATACGACGAAAGCATAAATCACGCTTTTGCTATGCGTAGCATACTGACATTTGACATTCGCGATTTATGGACTAAAAGTAACCTTACCTTCTCTGTTGTAAGTAAAGTAACCCATCCAAATTAAAAAGACTACAGTTACAACTACTTTACCAACATTAGAGCAACTCAAATATAACTTCGCAATTTATTTGTGTTGGTTTGTTTATGGTTTGGCTGGCATTTTATCCAATGTTGTTGTTATTTACTTATTGTGATTTTGCGAAGTGTATCTATGAAGTGTATTGTGTGTGAAATGAAGAAATTTTGTGGTGAAGATGCAAAATGTGTCGATAAATTATTCCTTTAGTCAGTTTTCGTTTGTTGCTTGTACTTGCTGTAGACCAACTCCAAAACATTCATGGATTTAAATCTAAGGTGAAAATCTTAGACATTTTAACACAGAATATTATGTTTATTATACACCTGGCTATCTGGGTGCTGTTATTCGAATCTATTGTTCTGTTATTACTATGTATTTTGTTTGTTAATGAATCATACCAAATGTGTGTGGAATGATACGCTGACCTAAACAATTTTACGAATCGGGTCAAAAAACATAATCTATCTAGGAGGCATATTTAGGCGTGTATGGCCATGATTTCTTCTGCCTACCTAGTCCGAAAACCAATGCACGCCACTGTATAGTAGGTAGTTATCTAAGGTTGATTGTAAGTTTTAAACATTCTTTCGTTAATCTTCAGGGCCATACTTTCTTTTCTGTGCGAACAAAGATTCACGACGCGCCTTATCAGTTGGGTACTACTGTACCAATGTACATCTTCTCGAATATATATAAAAAACTAGCAGTCCCCCACAGTTTGACCCACTTTCCCGGGATAAAAAGCAGCATGTGTCCTTGTCCATATCATAGGCTATCTACATAGCAAATTTCATCGCAATCAATTCAGAGGTTTGGCGTGAGAATTTAGAAACATTCAGACAGAGTTACTTTCGCATTTATTATTAGACATATTTAAGTATGGATTGAAATATTCTGTAAATAAAAGATAACTACCTCTATAGTATTTTTATCAAATGCACTGCACCATGGTGACATGCGATGTTTATTCCATGACGTTTCATAGCCACAAGTTTTGTATATTAGGATCACAGTATCTGTAACAGAAACATACTCTTAATAAAATTATTACCTATTCGAATGTGATAAGCTATTGTGACCCATATGATAATGAGGTGTAGGTATTAAAATGATACTCACAATATAAATAGGTGCAGAGTGCATACAAGTAAATTCGTGAATGCTTATTTGAATTAATATTTGGTTAGACTACCTATGTGTATTTAGTTTCTAGTACACACGGCTACAGATCAAGCTATACATTTCCAGTATAAGCTGATCTCGCATTGTATAGGATTTCCGTACATTGGGAGGTCAGCTTATACTAGAAATGTATAGCTTGATCTGTAGCCGTGTGTACAAAGTGTGATAAATTAAATAAAGTTTGTGGTAAGCATTCTGAACTGAACCTATTTGTTTTGTGATAAAGTATAGAATAGTGAAAACTAGAAGAAAGAAAGGGTAGTACTAATAGTGATCAATATCTATTTGTGGTGACGTAGCAAATAGCAAAGCAAGCTGCATCATAACAGCAGCAGAGCAAATGAAACTTTACGAACCCAAACTTAGTACGTTATTGAAACCGAGTTTTTTAGATATAGATACCAGAGATTCATTCATTTCCTTACTAATACCAAACAACTTTTGCTCCTTGTAAGTTTCTGCATTTTTCTTAACTTGCTTTTGCCACTTGTCACAATATTTGTAAAACTGAAAAATTTGTAACTCAGTGTAAGAGAAGCTAAGATTATAGAACCAAGAAAAAATATGTATAAACTTCGTAATTACTCTTAAAACAGCATCAATCTTAGCAGGTGGAGCAAATGAAACACCTTGAGCGTCTCTCTTCTCAAACAAACCATTGACAAAATTAACTGCACTTTGCTGAGCTCTCTGTGTAGCTGTATGCTGAAACTGTAACAGCAAAGATTTACTTTCTTTTTTTAATACCACTAATACTACTAATTAATTAATATCAGTTTAAACTAAAAATCATATAATTCTCTTTATAACTAAATCAGTGTTATAGTATCCTCCGTCTCACTCTTTCGATCACAATATTATGCTATTGTATGCAATGATATTATAATAAAAAGAGGTAGATATCGCACTAACGCACGCTAATTGTTGCAGACAAATACAGACAATTGTGGTTATTTTGCTTAGCTAGTTATATAGCTATCTCTTTCTGTACCATACGTTCCGTATTATCTATCGCATTCACTTAATTCAACAATAACTGAACGCCGCTTAGTATAAGGGTAGCTTATCTATATTATAATATCATTGGTTGTATGCAGTTGCGTTAAAGATAGAAACTTCGAAATTTTAACTTAAAATGTTAAATAACTTATGAAGAAGGTGTTCATATTTACGTTGACAGGCCAGTTAGCGCAGTTGGTTAAGATTCCACTATCGCGCCGCAAGTCGTGGGTTCGATTCCCAGCCCGGACATGCATTTGTGTGCATGAACATGTATGTATGTCATAATGGGTGTAATTATGTACATTAAGTATGTATTTACAAACAATAAATAGTATATTATGTAGTATATCAGTTTCCATAGTACAAGCTCTGCTTAGATTGGGATCAGATAGCCGTGTGTGAGGAAAATGTCCCAGGATATTTATTTATTATTATTTATATATTGTCAAATTCTATACCTATCTATACATATATATATATGTTATGTATAAACATATGTCTATTCATGTTTTATATTGTATAGGTTATGTAGGTACTTGCTAAATATTCTTGATCATAATAATATTAGTTAAGTCGGGTAGTTCATACTTTTTCACTCATGTTTTCACATAGCATTGCTACTTAGCACATTATACGTATTTACTTAAATTCGGTGTTTTATTGGACATAATAGTGGCGACGTGGTATAAATTATGAACAATGGAGTGTAAATCAGTGAAATTTCATGAATTCAATCTTCAAAGTGACAATTGGGACAATTACATTGATCGATTAAAATACTGTTTCGAAGCCAATGGAATCGTCACAGATGCCGCCCAAAGGGCTAATTTCTATACAGTTTGTGGTTCACAGGTGTTTGAAACCTTATTGGCGTTAATTACACCTAAAAATCGAGTGATGTGACTTTTCATGAAATTGCGATTATCCTAACAAAACATTATAGTCCCAAACCTAACGAGATTTCCATGTCATATAAATTTTATAAACGCAATCAAAAAGAAGGTGAAAAGGCATCGGAATACATAGCAGAACTCAGAAAAATAAGTTCCCGTTGTAATTTTATGGACTTAGAGCGTATGCTACGCGATCGACTCGTATGCGGCATGAACGATCACAAGTTACAGTATGAACTCTTGAAGAAAGACAAGTTACAATATGAGAACGTCGTGGACGCTATGCTGTCTTCAGAAAGCGCAGAGAAGGATGTTCGAATGATGCAGGGTGTGTCCTGTACTGCTGCTGCAACTCACAGCGACGCGATAACATCTTCTTCGGCGGTGACGTCCCATGAACCGATGGACGTTAATGCCATGCAGTCTAAATCTAGTGTTCGGGTGTGTTATAGATGTGGGGATCGTCACGGAGGCGTGTGTCGTTTCATAAACGCAAGTTGTAATTTTTGTAAGAAAAAGGGACACATAGAAAAAATATGCATATCTAAAAAGAAAAGCCGGACAGGCAAGGTGAATTACGCTGCAGACGATTCGGATATGGAACTTAATGGCATTTATACATTGGAGAACGGAACTGTGCCACGACACGACAGTGTGAAGATACGTGTGCCAGCGTATAGAGTTAAATTGATGCTGAATGACGTGCCGGTTATGATGGAGGTGGACTCTGGTGCTGCATTCTCACTCGTGAATGAGCGCACCTGGACGCAGCTACGGTCCCGCAGCGCACTGCAGACGCTACGCAACAGGCTGCGCACTTGGAACGACTCGCCAGTGCAAGTGTTAGGACAAGCTACGTTGCGAGTTCGATATAAGGACATTAATTGTAATTTAGATGTTGTTGTAGCTAGGGGTTCAGGACCGAATTTGATCGGACGTAATTGGTTTGAGGCACTCGATATATCATTAAATGTTAACTTGATAACTGACATGGACATGACGACGATTGACATGATAGTGGAGAAGTATAGTGGCGTTTTCAGGGAGGGACTTGGTACTTACCGAGGAGACCCTGTCACGATTCAGCTAAAAGCGGACGCATCGTCTAAATATTTAAAAGCTAGGCCCGTCCCATATGCGATAAAAGAAAGAGTGGAAAAGGAAATCGATCGTTTGGTGGAAGAGGGTGTACTTCGCCCCGTATCTTTTTCGGAGTGGGCGACACCAGTGGTTCCTATTGTAAAACGAAACGGAGACATACGTCTTTGCGGAGATTACCGTAGCACGGTGAACCAAGCTACAGAATCGGATACATATCCGATGCCTACAGCTAGTGAAGTCTTCGCGATTATTGCAGGTAGCAAATTCTATACTACACTTGACCTTGACAGAGCATATACACAAGTCGTTGTGACGGACGACACGGCTAGGCTATTAACCTTGAATACTTGCAAAGGTTTGTACTCTGTACATAGATTAGCGTTCGGTGTAAAGGCGTGTCCCGGAATCTTCCAGCGTTTGATGACGGGTTTGCTTGCCGGCGTGCCGGGAGTCGCAGTGCTGATTGATGACGTCATCGTCAGCGGCCGTACAGTCACCGAGATGACTCTGCGCTTGGACACAGTACTGGAACGTATCGAAAAGGCAGGTTTGCGTCTTAACAAGGGTAAGTGCAAGATTGCTAAAGAACGCGTAGAATTTTTAGGTTTTGTTATCGACGCTGACGGTATTCATCCTGCCCCGAGCAAAGTTGAATCAATAATCAATACCCCTCAGCCTAAAAACGTCCAGCTGTTGCGAGCATTTCTAGGGTTATATAACTTTTACGAGAGGTTTATACCTCACAAAGCGACTATACTTGAGCCTCTACACAGATTGCTTGATAAGTCGCAATCCTGGCAATGGACTGACCGGGAGCAAAATAGTTTTGAAACTGCAAAAAGCTTGTTGTCATCCGAGTTGACACTCGTTCATTATGATTTGAAAAAGCCATTGGTACTCACTTGCGATAGTTCTGAATATGGCGTCGGCGCCGTACTATCGCACGTCATGGAGGACGGTTCAGAGCGCCCTATCGCTATGAGCTCCAGGACGTTGCACGTTCACGAAAGACGATACTCTCAACTAGATAAGGAAGCTACTGCCATAATATTTGGAGTAGTTAAATTTCACAACTATTTAATGGGTAGATCGTTCACTATAGTGACGGATCACAAGCCTTTGCTTGGTATATTCGACCCCAAACGGCCAATGCCTGCTGTTTTGTCACCTCGATTGACCAGAATTGCACTAATACTTACTTCGCACAGTTACAGCATTATATACAAGCCAGGTCGGCAGATAGGACATGCAGATAGTTTGAGTCGTTGGCCACGGCCGGTACCAGATGAACCAGAACAGCAATTGTGTGATGTTTTGCTCATGGCTGAGACACCTAGTGACTTTCCAGTTGACGTTGATCTGATAGCAGCGACAACAAAGAAGGACAAGACTTTATCTCATGTAAGTCATTATATATTAAGCGGCTGGCCCAATAAAGTCACAGACAATGAACTGCACCTTTACTGGTTACATCGTACAGAACTCTCTATGCATGAGGACTGTATTCTACTTGGTTGTCGTGTAGTAGTACCGCCATCGCTTCGTGAACCTATACTAAGGGCCTTACATAAGACACATAGTGGTATTGTGCAAACAAAGGCACTTGCCAGAAGTTACGTTTGGTGGCCAACATTAAACAAGGATATAGAAACTTTAGTAAGCGAATGTGACAAATGTTTAGAAAATCGTCACATGCCTCCGAGAAGTAGCTGCGAATGGATCACACCTACTAAGCCATGGTCTCGGGTAAATATAGATTTTGCGGGGCCCTATCAAAATAAAACCTTTTTAATTGTGGTTGATGCTTATTCAAGATGGCCAGAAGTATTCATTGTAAATAATATGACTTCTACGACGGTTATTCGGCATCTTAGAAATATTTTCGCTACACATGGATTATGTGAGACATTAGTGTCAGACAATGGAACACCGTTTGTCTCAGCAGAAATGAAACAATTTTTGGAGGCGAATAAAATAAAACATGTCACCACTGCACCATATCATCCAGCCACTAATGGCTTAGCTGAAAGGATGGTGCAAACTGTTAAAGACAAGTTGCGCAAAATGGACGATACTCCCTGGGATATTAAGATACCCAATATGCTACTAGGCTTACGTGCCACTCCTTGTACAGCAACGAACAAGAGTCCAGCTGAACTGTTAATGAATAGACGATTACATACTTTGTTAGACACTATTCATCCCGATAATCATCAACAACAAAAGAAAAATAAACAAATTACAAGGAACGCTCATAAAATTAATAGGGATACGAAGGAAGGACAGAGTGTGATGTATAGAAACTATGGCAGTGGACCCCGATGGATGCCAGGTACAGTAGTTCAAAGAAATGGGCCATCCAGCTATGAAGTGTCTACAGGAGATGGTAGCATAATTAATAGACACATAGACCAAATTATTGAGAAGAAACAATCCAACGAAATAACTGAAGTACAGAGAGAGGAAAGAGAAAGGCCTGAGGTAGGAGTGAGTGACGAGAGTAGAAATAGGAAGTTAATAAGTAGTGATAGTGACATTAGTCAAGATATAATAGAAATACCTAGTCAAGAGAAATGGGCTGAAATGCTGGGTATTCCTACTGATTCAGAACTTAGTCATTCTGGAGGCAAACTTAAGAATAGACTGAACATACACTCTAAGACACCATATGACAGAAATAACTATACTAATAATTTCATCGCATAATTTCTATTGTATTACTTGTGTTTTGTATTTCTTGTATTACTTACTTGTGTTTTGTATTTATTGTTTTATCTATTGTTCTTTAACTTAATTAATATAAAACTAGGAGTTGTTAATCATGTTTAATTTAAAAATTAAAATTATATGTATCTACTTGGGGGAAAGGTATGTTATGTATAAACATATGTCTATTCATGTTTTATATTGTATAGGTTATGTAGGTACTTGCTAAATATTCTTGATCATAATAATATTAGTTAAGTCGGGTAGTTCATACTTTTTCACTCATGTTTTCACATAGCATTGCTACTTAGCACATTATACGTATTTACTTAAATTCGGTGTTTTATTGGACATAATAATATATAAATGAATTGCTGTTTGTGAGTCTCGCTAAAACTTGAGAACGGTTGGACGGATTTGGCTAAGTTTGGTTTTGACATATTTGTAAGTCCAGGAAAGTTTTAAATGTAGGGTAGGGTAAATAGGTATAAAGCGGTTGATTAAAAATAAAATCAGCTTACTTACCAGAAATGTTTCATTATTGTATTTATGTTTAATAGCGTTAGGAAACCTTTTTTGCATTCTCTCTGCAAGAAGGATCATCTCATCTTGTCCTTCAAGTGTTAAAAACCTTTCCTCCTCAACATTTATGTTACTGGACCATTCTTGAAATCTTTTTAATTGTTTTACACTTAACTTACCTTGAATAAATGATAAAATAAAATAAAAACATATTATTATGTAGTAAATATCATCATCATCATCTGCCTATAATGTCCGACTGCTGAGCACAGGCCTCATTTCACAAATGAGGGTGAAAGGGACTGGGGAGATACTCCACCACGCGTGCCCACTGCGGATTGGTGGAGGTAGGCTAGTGGTCAACCTACTGTTGGAATTTTTCAAGCCGCCTAGGAGGCATCCAACTAGCTTAACGTCTATCAAAATTAAGTGATAACCGGGACCAACGGCTTTACGTGCCTTCGGAAGCACCGAAACGCTCGATTTGAAATACCACTAGGCGGTCACCCATCCAGGTACCGACCACGACAGACGTTGCTTAAATTTGCCGATTGATTAAGAACAGCTAATCATGCTACACCACGAGCGCTTCGTAGTAAATATAAATCCTTTAAATGTATAGCTACTCTTAATTTAAAGGATTTATATTTACTGTGTTTCCTTTGACTGTTTGATAACCCGCGCGGGCGAGGAAAACAATAGAAATCAATTGTTATTTTTTAACTGCAAGTCAAGGGAATAATAGGTAATATAATAGAAGATAATTGTGGTTGTGTTGCGATAATTGTGGTTGTGTTGCATTGCATTGGTAATTTCAGTAGACCAAGGGCCTAAATTGGCTTTGACTTTGATAAATCATACAATTTATTACAAGACATTTACTAACATTAAAGAGGATTAAATTTAACAAAAAAAAATACCAATTATAATGTGATTATTATTTTATATTTGATATATATTTCAAGTCCGTAATTTAAAATTAGGGGATTGCGTTTTTTTTTAGAAAAATTGGTATAAATCAATTAGTTGATAGTGTAAATAATTTTAGAACAAAATTAGGGTAACTCACCTTTCCCAAGATTGTGTTGAAGCAATATTTCATATTTTAAACCTTTTAGAGTCACATTTATATCATTTATGTCACTAGGACTTGGTAATCTTGTTCCATGCCTAATTACCATCCAAATTTTAACATCCTTACAACCTGTATTGAAAAGACACTAATAAAATATTTAAAATGTTATTTTGGTGATATAACTCATTTCATTCCAGACCAGTCTGTACAAAATAGTAATAAATTAATAGACCACACAGGACTGAGGGAATTGCATTATCTATTTAGATTTATATTTTCTGTGAT